>OZ012694.1:15531745-15541745 GCA_963942565.1 Maea johnstoni
TGGTTGCCAGGATACATGCACCGCTAGACAGGTTTCCACAAGGTTTGATCTAGAAACCGACGTAGCCAGGCTACATTTTACAAATAATCTGCTATCGATCTTGTCTGTTAACGTCATCAACTAATAACAGTTCAGCCTCCCTCCGTTGTAGTCATTTATAAACTGGATTACGGGTCCTTTTATCGATCGAGCTATTTTTAGCCGCAGTAGGTTATTTTTAGGTGGCTTAACAACCTCTTATTTATTGATTTAGGGGATCAGATGAAGTCATTGCTCTATTGCCTGTGACCGTTTTGCTATTTATATTTCTCTGGGAGGGACATTAAAGAAAAGGCGCTTATCTTGGCCTGACTATTGCTTCCCTTATCTTTCGCGACTTACCCGTAAATATATCTTCCTTTTCACAATCAACATGAAAAAATCTTGGATCGTCAGAATATTTACTGGCTCAACAACAAATTAATCTGTATAAAAGTTGTCATGATATGTACATTAGGTCACCTTTTTTCCTTTTTTTCTTTTTTTCTAAAATTACAAAAAGGTTTTCTTAGTTGCTATGTAACTCTGCAATACTGTGAAGGGCTTTGCCTCAGAAACACACCTTTTCAATTTGTTCCTTATCCCTGGTTTCTGTCCATTTAGAGGGTATGCGAAAAAGTTGCCAGTGACTTGGGGTAAGCTGGTGGTTTTCTTCGGGTACTCCGGTTTCCTTCACCAGTTACAACTCGCTAGTCACAACATAGCCGCAATATGGCAGAAAAAAGTGACGAAATTCCAAATTATATCCATTTGAAAAGCCTAAACAGACTGATTTTAAATGTGGTATTTAGTGTAACAATATGCTTGATAGCCTAAAAGATCAGCTTTGGAAAGTAAAATATATGTTTGATTGAGAAGAAAATTCATATGTCTCATGAAGTATCCTATGAAAAGATCCAAAATTAAGAATAGATCCAATCTGATTGTTTATAAAGAGGCTGTTTTGATTTTAGCAGAAAATCAAGAAAATTGCATGTCGCCCAGATGATGACTGTGCCTACCCAGGGCTTATGACAATAACCCACTGGGTGATAACCACAGGCCTCAACACTAAACTCAAAATGTAACTGGCCCCGTAGGACCAGTAACACTTAGCATCTACTGGTCCTGAAAAGATTTTTACTGGTCCTACAAGTTTTTCCTAAACATAACAAGAAAAAACAATGCATAAAATTCAAGATTCACCGACAACATTTATTTTCATTTGTTTTATCTTGCCTGAAGCTGTTTTGGGGAATTTTCAGTGGCCTGGGGCCAGCGGTTCACTGTTAGTGTCACCCCTGAACCACTGTATAGTATTACCTATATGATACCAGACTTTGTTTATAATAATAATAATAATAATTGATATTTGATATAGCGCCCTTTCCACCTATAATGTTCAAAAGCGCTTTAGTCATTGGACAGTTGTCATGGTCCATATAGTCAATTAAACTCCTTTTGAAATAGCAATGTTTTCAGCTGTTTTCAGCCTCAAGTATAGAGGGGCACATCCTTGCATGCATTTGAAAAGTCAAAAGCAGAATCTTGAACTCAATCCTTTTCCTGATGGGCAGCCAGTGAAGATATTTTAGAACTGGTGTGATGTGATCATACCTTTGTTTCTACTCTCTATTTCTCTCTCTTTTACCCAATTCAGTGCCATTTTTGGATTGGATAAATGAAAGCTGAATCTCTTCCAATAAGAGTACCTGTTTCCTAGTTGTCTCAGAATAGAGTGGTTTTGAATTTGTAATTTTTTATTGTCACTTTACTTTTCCTGCCAAATATTAAGCTATCCATTTGTTAACACTGGACACTAAAGAACTGGGGGAAAAACAGCACCAACCTCAAGTCACTGGTAACTTTCTCACATGTCTTGAGTCAAATTTGAACTTGGTCAATGATGAGATACCATGTACTACGAACAATCAGTGCAATGCATTGGACTGCTAAATTATCATGACTGTATTTTAAATTGGCATATTTTGAAAACTGTCATGAACTGGTTAGATGAATAAACACCCATAAAGGGCTTAAAATGCTCGTAGAATGAAGTACTAGATGCAATTTGTTAAAATTTGCTGCTCAGCCAAAATGTTGTCTTTAATGGTGCCTTTTTCAGGATGTATAATGATATGATAACGCCGAAAACCTTACAAAACCTGATACAAATAAATATCACTTTATTTTGGTTTGTTTATTCTCTCACCTTTGTGCTGACTTAGAGGCATGGCCGACTCTTATCGGATAATCCCTATTTACCGAGGGGTCTCACAGCTTTTAGATCCAGGCTTGCCTGTTTGCCGTTCTCTTATCTAGCGCTCAAACCTGGAACTCTCCTGTGCCCGAAGGAGAAAAGTAAACACGGTTAAAAGCGAAGATGGCCATGACCTTGTCCATTGTACGCTTTTTAACAAACAAATCCATCGGGCACTCACCGTCGGAGAAGCGCCTTGGTATTTGTTCAGGAAAAATCTTCTCTGTAGTATAACACCTTTTCGTAAGCGCCTTATGCGCTTAATCCCGATTGATGCTACTGAAGGATGCCTATTAGAGTGAGAATTAAATTCTCCTGTTTTTTCAACATCTTTTCCTTTGTCCGTAGACAATGGAGTAATGTAATTTCCTGCTACACTGATTTGTAATAAAAAGGGATTATTCTCTCTGTGGGATTTCTCATCTTCTCTTCCATCAATCCATGTCCATGTCCTGTCTGTTCTGATAAGGGTATCAGGACAATATCCCCACAGACAATATCCCCCAGGACAATACGTGTAAATAAAAATTAAAAAATTAAAAATTAATTAATTTTTTTTTTAATTAAAAAAATTCCAGTATTTTGAATTATCCTAAAACATAATTTAAAACACTGAAATTTTTGAAAAAAAAAATTTTTTTACTTACACATGTTTTAGGATAATTTAAAACACTGGAATATTTTTTTATTTTTTAAAAATATTTTTAGTTACACATGTTTGTCCGGGGGGATATTGTCCTAGAACCGCTGATAAGAGAATGGAAAAAGAATAATGGCCACTTTGAGGTTAGAAATTGGAATTTGGAATTGTGTTTTTCGTCACATTTATGCCATATTGTGGCTAATTCGCGACTAGCCAGTTGCAAGTGGTAGAGAAAACCGGAGTACCTGGTGAAATCCACCGCCTAACCCCAAGTCACTAGCAACTTTCTCACATGCCCAGACTGGGATTCGAACCCAGGCAGTGGTGAGAGACAGCGTGCAGTCAGTGGCGGTGCCTTGGACCACATGGCCATCAGGGCAGAGGTTAGACCACAAAATGAAACATAAGTTATTTCTCATCAGTGATTATGACATGAATGGAAGGAACAGTGTTGTGCAGTGAATGAAAAAAAAGTGACAGAAATGGGTGAACAGAAACCAATGATGAATTAAAATATTGAATGAAAAAAAAAAAAGTTTTTTTTCCTCCGGAGGGCAATTGGCCTTTACCTTCAACCACCTATAAACAAAGGTTTTCATGTTTATAAACCCATATTCTGCTGGTGTCTAATCTGGCCACTAGAAAATGATGCAAAAGCCCTGAAAATTACTGAAGCCCTGGCACATGGGTACTCCTCTGAGAGCTAGTACTCGTAACTTGTAGAGCTATTCAATGAAAACCAACATGATAGGGTTTAGATGGTTTTCAAATTTTTCTGTTCTTTGCGCTTTTGTTGAAAGTAGCCTCAGCATTGTGTCCAAACAGAGGTTTCATAGACTTTTGGGTGCCCAAAGTGTGGTACAAAGGTCACACTACCAATGAAATAAACCATATATATCTACAGATTTTGCTTTTTTAGGCCAGTAAATGCTTGTTGGTATTGTAGGAGTGACACTGTATGCACTATATTTTAGGAATAGTCATGATCAGCAAATCCTGACCTAAACTTTTAGGTGTCCAAACTGTCAAAAAATAGAGTTCTGGGTGTCCAAATGACACGCTGGACGCATAGGTGGCTAAAGCCCTTGGTACTCTCCAAGGTACGTAGACCATGCATGAATAGGTTGATAACAAGTTGATAATTTAAAAACAAGCATCATGTCATACTTCCACATTGTCAAGGAAACTTCCAGAAGTCCCACAATGCATCGCTGCCGATTCCTGTCTGACATGGCTTTTCATATTATACATTTTAGTAATAGTTAGAATATCTGAGGATCGTCTCCTGCCTTTGTTCTGTGTCAGGGGAAGTCGGAAAGTCAACACGGCCATGTCTAGGAGGAGAGAGTGGTATTTGCTTAGGGGGTGGGATATATAGAATGCTCAACATTGATGTACACAATAACATGTAAGTCAGCTGCCGACATGTCAACTTTAATGTCACAGTGACAGTTTTACATGTGTTATGATCAAGTTTGTTTTAACCTATTCACTACCCCTTTTTCCCCCAAAATGTACAGATATACAGACTGCAAACCTCTCTATTTGTATTCAAACTATATATATATATATATATATATATATATATATATATATATATATATATATATATATATATATATATATATATATATATATATATATATATATATATATATATATATATATATATATATATATGTATACATATATATATATATATATATATACCGTATTTTCGCGCGTATAGGACGCACTTTTTTACATAGGACGCAGGGGTATGAAAAGGGGGTGCGTCCAATATACGAGTGTAGAAATAAGAGGTCTCTTACATCGAGTGCCCAGGCCACAAAGAGATCACAAATCGATGACCAGCCATTACTGCAACCTGTATCAGAATTGAGGCTCGGGTATGATTTCATTTCTATTGTGTTTCTAACATCTTTAGCACGTCTCTGACTGTTCAACTGTTGTTTGTTATATCGGACCTGTCCAGCCGGTTCTATTTTAAGCACAATAATTACAATACACTGCATGAATGTCCAAGCCCTTATTACAATCAACGTAATGTTTGTCCGAATACAATGCTAGTTAGTAAGATGACCTCCATTTCTTTCATTTGTAATTTGAAAATAGCTAGAGACATGGGCCAAAAGAGGGGTGCGTACTATACACAAAGCTAAGGTCCATACATCTTTTTAATGGCCTGAACAAGGGCTGCGTCTTATATATGGGTGCGTCTTATACGCGCGAAAATACGGTATATATATATATATATATATATATATATATATATATATATATATATATATATATATATATATATATATATATATATATATATATATATATAACAATCCTGATGCCATTCACCCAATGTTCTTTCGTTTTCTCTTTTTTCTATATTATCTTATATACGCTCATTGGCATTTGTTCATTTTTACACTGAATCAGAAACCTGTTGCCCCCCCTATGACTAAATCACCAGGTTTGTAGGATACTCATTAGGCATGTACTTTACTCTAACTCAATGAACTTGCATATCATCTTTTCTGTTATTTGTTATCTAATTAGATACCTTGGAGATGGAGGCTTACTTTTGCACTGTATTAACCCTTATGCTGCTAGTGGCTAATTTGGCCAATACCAAATGATGCAAAAAACCTAAAAAATGACCGAAATCCTGGCACATGGGTACTCATCTGAGAATACTTATCAAGAGCTATCCAATGAATACCAACATGACAGACTTTTGTGTCCTTGTGCTTTGGAAGAAATAAGCCTCAACATTGGAAGGGTTGATGGTGTATTCACAAGGTGATGTGACGCTATCTACTCTGAAATGTGTAAATGATTCTTTTCTTTACCTGCTAAAACCTTTCAACCTGATGATATGTCCCTAAGGTTGCCTTTATCCTAGGTACCGGTACCATATATGGTAATACAGGTCTACTTTCGTCCAAAGCACAAGGACGCAAAGATTTTTGAAAGCCATCTAAACCCTGTAATGTTGGTATTCATTAGATAGCTCTCCCTGAGTATATACTGCCAGATGGGGAACCCATGTGCCACGGTTTCAGTCATTTTTCAGGGTTTTGCATCATTTTGTACTGGCCAAATTATACACCAGCAGCATAAGGGTAAACTGTCAATGCCCTATTCAGCGTGCAACATAACCACTTGCCCCATTGCAAGTTGCAAGTGAATTCAGCAAAAAAATGGCAATCGGGAAAGCAGAACACAACCCTAACCTGCCCCGCTCAGCAAGTAATGTTTTAGTCCTTGCAATGTTACAAGTCCCCTTTGTTTAACAGAGTGGCGGGGCAAGTGGAAGTGCCGATTGGGCAAGTAAATAGATATTCATATCTTAGGAAGAAAGCAAATATATGCACAAAAAATGCAAGAGAGCTGTTTAAAACTTTGGAATATATATAGCATTAATTCTCCTTAGACAATTTCCACAAGATGCCCAATATGCTAAGAAAGATGTCACTAAGATAGTGGAGGTCTTTTGATAGTGCTACAAAGAAGCAAAGCATTTTATAAACTAGCATGAAACATATGAAAGGGAGCCGTTCAATACTAGGGTAGAAAGCAAAATTTGTGCAAAACATTTGCAAGAGAGCTGTTCTCAACTTAGGAATAGCATTTCTCCAAAATGTATTTTCCAGCATATGTCTGATTAGCTAAGAGAGAGATTAATTACCTTCAGAATAAGGTCGTTTGAATAGGTTGAATAGTTTAAGCCATCTGCTACTGGTGGCTAATGTTGCCAATACAAAAAAAGCAGAAAAGCTCAAAATATGGCTGAAACAAATTGTCAAGCGGGTACTCATCTGAGAGTACTCAGAGACAGCTTTCCAATGAATACCAACATGACAGGGTTTAGATCGTTTTCAAAAATCTTTGCAAGTTTGCATCCTGGTACTTTTGATGAAAGTAGCCTCAGCATTGGAAGGGTTTAAAGTGGTTTGAAATATTTCATCTTACAGTTTTGAACAAGTGAGCATACTGCACCCTTTTGTTTGCTCTGGTTATGGCAATGTACTTGAGGGCTAAGGTGACAAAGCTATATATATATATAACGCCCTCATGAATAAAGATTTAGGTGCACTGTTTTTACACTAGTTGACTGAGGTAACTTAGATAAAAACCTCTGTGGTTGTGTTTCCGGCATCTGCACTGTATGTTTGCTAGGGTGCCTTGGAAACTGTGAGATTCATTAGTCAGGTTAGGTGTGCCTGTAATAGCTAGGTACGTTGCTCAGGTAACTTAGTGTAACATCTTTGAAGACAATTAAGCTTCCTGGATGTGATATATAAGATTCTTTGGGTAAACTTGGTGCTACACATATCGTGGGAGTTTCGCCGACGCTAGGCTCCCCAGGAAAATAAGTCTGGAAAATCATTTAATAATGATCAAGAAAATAGTATCCATCAGTAATTTCTGTCCAATGGATTTTTTTGTGAAAATTTTCACAAAAAATCCATTGGACATGTGTGAATAGTCATAATAACTAGAAATATCCTGAAAAAGCAAGGTTTCTGCTGATATTGAAACATTCCCTCAGATATTAAGGATCTCATCCTTTCTTTTATTTTAAAGTTGAATTCTCTACCCCAAATGTGTTCCTTGTCCTGCAAATAACTAGCAAAGGTCTCTTAAAACTTGTGTTTTGTGGCCATACCTTTTTGCAAACAGCTAGGTCCTGCCCTGATGGCCTTGTGGTCAAAGGTGCTGCCATTGACTACTTGCTTGTCTCACACAACTGCATGGTTTTGAATGTGAGCTTGTGGACTGTGAGAAGGTAGCCAGAAACCTAGGGTGAGGTGGTGGTTTTTGTCAGGTCCTGAGGTTCTCTTCACCGCTAGTCACTATTCAGCCTAGATATTATGTTTTGATGACATCTCAGTGGCTGAGAAAGTGGAAGTGCCGGCGGGCCCCTAAGTCAACTTTATGGGCAGCTTGCCCCGCTCAGAAAATAATGTTTTGCAACCTAAGGTGCATTCTGCTGCGTGAAATCTATTTGCCTTATACTGAATTTAGACTCATTTAGTAATCAGTATGCAATGTGCTATACTGATCTGCCATGGGGGTAGACTCTCATAGGCTTTGACAGTAGTATGTTTGACCACAGTGAAATTCCTTTGTCTTATACTGAAATAAGACTTATCTAGTAGTCAGTATGCAATGTGCTATACTGATATGCCATGGGGTAGACTCCCTTAAATGTAAGCCTTGACAGTAGTATGTTTGACCACTGTGAAATTCCTTTGCCTTATACTGAAATTAGACTAATCTAGTAGTCAGTATGCAATGTGCTATACTGATATGCCATGGGGTAGACTCCCTTATAAGCTTTGACAGTAGTATGTTTGACTGCTGTGTGAAATCTATTTGCCTTAAATACTGAATTTAGACTCATCTAATAATCAGCATGCAATGTGCTATACTGATCTGCCATGGGGTAGACTCCCTTATAAGCCTTGACAGTAGTATGTTTGACTGCTGTGTGAAATCTCTTTGCCTTATACTGAAATTAGACTCATCTAGTAGTCAGTATGCAATGTGCTATACTGATCTGCCATGGGGTAGACTCCCTTGTAAGCTTTGACAGTAGTATGTTTGACCACTGTTTGAAATTCCTTTGTCTTATACTGAAATTAGACTCATCTAGTAATCAGTATGCAATGTGCTATACTGATATGCCATGGGGGTAGACTCCCTTATAAGCTTTGACAGTAGTATGTTTGACTGCTGTGTGAAATCTATTTGCCTTAAATACTGAATTTAGACTCATCTAATAATCAGCATGCAATGTGCTATACTGATCTGCCATGGGGTAGACTCCCTTAAAAGCTTTTACAGTAGTATGTTTGACTGCTGTCAGTGCTGTGTGAAATCAATTTGCCTTATACTGAATTTAGACTCATCTAATAATCAGTATGCAATGTGCTATACTGATCTGCCATGGGATAGACTCCCTTATAAGCCATGACAGTAGTAAGTTTGACCGCTGTGTGAAATTCATTTGCCTTATACTGAAATTAGACTCATCTAATGATCAGTATGCAATGTGCTATTCTGATCTGCCATGGGGGTAGAATCTCATAGGCTTTGACAGTAGTATGTTTGACCACTGTGAAATTCCTTTGCGTTCTACTGAAATTAGACTCATCTAATAATCAGTATGCAATGTGCTATTCTGATATGCCATGGGGTAGACTCCCTTAAAAGCTTTGACAGTAGTATGTTTGACTGCTGTCAGTGCTGTGTGAAATTTCTTTGCGTTCTACTGAAATTAGACTCATCTAATAATCAGTATGCAATGTGCTATTCTGATCTGCCATGGGGACCAGACTCCCTTTAAAAGATTTGACAGTAGTATGTTTGACTTCTGTGTGAAATCTATTTGCCTTATACTGAAATAAGACTCATCTAGTAGTCAGTATCCAATGTGCTATACTGATATGCCATGGGGGTAGACTCCCTTGTAAGCCTTGACTGTAGTATGTTTGACCACTGTGAAATTCATTTGCCTTATACTGAAATTAGACTCATCTAGTAGTCAGTATGCAATGTGCTATACTGATATGCCATGGGGGTAGACTCCCGTATAAGCCTTGACAGTAGTATGTTTTGACCACTTTGTGAAATGCCTTCATCAAACCCAACTGTACCAAATCATGACCAGGCTTACCTAGGTGGAAGTACAATTGTAATTACAACAGTACCACAAGTATTAAGGAAGTCATGTTCAGAAACAGTGGTAACATTTTTTGCATAATTCACCAAGATTAATTTTGCAAAATTGTCTTAATTCTAATTTCTTTGCACAGAATCCCAAAAGCTCTTGAGGTAAATGGAAAAAAAACAAAACAATTTCCTGTCTTCTTTCACTCTCCAATCCATTTAATATTATCCCTTCCCCCACGCCTCCCTTTTTGGATTTTTTTTTATCAGATTAAGTAGGAATATTCTGACAAAAATGTTGAGTTTTGTATAGGAAGAGAAATTTGATGATCTTTGAAGAAATGAAATGAAAATTTTTCAGATGCAAGTTATTGAAAGTCATTTGTTGTCAATAGCGACGATGATCT
>OZ012694.1:15544245-15554761 GCA_963942565.1 Maea johnstoni
ATTATATTTCTTATTATGGTATCTTTTAGAAGGGTGTACAGAGGGAGCTTTAGATACTTATGCAATAATTGTTAATAAAAAGTGAGAAATAAAATTGGTTCCGGTATTTCTGGCTCAAGTTCTTCTTTTACTCACTTCATTAACCCTTCCAATGCTAAGGCTACTTTCGTCCAAAGCACAAGGATGGAAAGATTTTTGTAAACCATCTAAACCTTGCCATGTTGGTATTCATTTGAAAGCTCTCACTGAGTACTCTCAGATGAGTACCCATATGCCAGGGTTTCAGTCATTTTTGAGGATTTTTGCATCAATTTGTATTTTCCTGAATTAGCCACCACCAGCATAAGGGTTAAAGTCGACCATGCTTGAGTTTCTGTTTTACTATCCTTGTATGGTCACTCCTCTTTGCCATGACCAATATGCGTGGAAGGCTCAAACCCGTTCACTATAGAGTCTGTTCCTTATGATTAAATTTATTTCTTGTTGTAGTATATTGAGAACTATTTGATTGAAAGCTTTATTACATTTTAATCATATGAATGGGTAACTAGCAGTTTTACCATTTACACAGACAGACAGACTCTAACACACACACACACGCATATATATATATATATATATGTATATATACATATACATACATGCATATATATATATATATATATATATATATATATATATATATATATATATATATATATATATATATATATATATATATATATACATACATACATATACATATACATACATATGTATATGTATATAAATATATCCTAAAATTTCCGAAGTGCTGGATGAGCCACCTTAACTTCAAATTAAATTAACCTCAATATGGTAGAGGTAACGCGTGCACTACCAGGCTTTGCACTTACACCATGTTTTGCACTTCCTGTTTACAGTCACTTCTTCCCCTCTGGCCTCTCTCTCTTCCTCCCTTTTACTCTCTGATCTCAGCTTGCCTGTGACTCTGAGAGGAGAATACATGATTGGTCGAGAATTGGTTCGTTAGCCCTTTGTAATGAGTAGCTACTGCCTTCCCTTCCTGGGAGGATCTCATTGTTCGCAGGGCACAATGGATTCATTATCCCCTCCTCAGTTACAATCCTTTGCACTGCTTGACAGGCATGTGAAGGACAGGTTGTTATGTTAAAGGTATACAAGTTCTGCACTTATACACATCTACTTAATCAATTATCATTTAATCCCCCACCCCTGTTTTAACAGTTTTCCAATTGGCCTGTAGCATGCGTAACAAAAACGTGACTAACTATACACATCCGTAACTTATTTTATGGAATTCTGTCCCCTACCTGAAGGGGAAATAAGACCTGCTACCAGCTCAAAAAAAAACATACCCCTCCCCCACCAATCTACTTCCTGAACTCAGTGCCCTACTGAGTGAAAATCAAGATGTACTATGATATGATCCACTCCTGTCTCAAAACACCCCCCTCCCCCACCAATCTACTTACTTAACTCAGTGCCCTTCTGAGTGAAAAACAAGATGTACTATTATATGATCCACTCCTGTCTCAAAACATCCCCCTCCCCCAACCAATCTACTTACTGAACTCTGTCCCCTTCTGAGTGAAAAACAAGATGTACTATGATATGATCCACTCCTGTGTCAAAACATCCCCCTCCCCCACCAATCTACTTACTTAACTCAGTCCCCTTCTGAGTGAAAAACAAGATGTACTATGATATGATCCACTCCTGTCTCAAAACATCCCCCTCCCCCACCAATCTACTTACTGAACTCACTACCAGGGGAATATTTTTGAAGGGGAAGGAGGGGCGTCTGAAAAAATAAAAAGATTGGAAGTAAAGCATATCCCTTTAATCAATCATAGACAATTTTGTTTCTCTAAACCTTCAACAAAAAGCAATACTTAAATTGAAGGTTTTTGTTTTTTTTCTTTCCTTTGTTTTTTGTTTTGCAATTATGGGGGGCATTTGCTGCTGAGTCAGCATCAACACTGATCTGTTTGATTGACAGTTTAGGTTGAATGCGACATGTGAGAAATAGGATTTCACATAGAAATTCTCATTCGATATTTGCCTACACCTCGCATTGAACAAGAAATAATTCGAATGCGATTTTCGACTTCATGCAAATGAGAAATGAAATGCGAAATGAAAACGCGATCGCCTTCGACCATATATCGATGGAGGGGCCTCGATATCGGATCTCGAGGCCCTTTCTACGCATTCGACAAATTGTGCAAACGGAATTCGACTTTGAATTTCGCGCCAAAAGCAATCTCGTTTTCAAATTGCCAAACTCTTGCGAAAAGTTGAATGAGACTTTTTCTAAAAGTAGCAATCATCTTGAAATTTGGCTTTTTCCTTAAAAGCATATTATTCGTATAAAATCGCATTCGCAACTACCAAGTACCACTGATCACTGAGGGAGTGACACTTCGATTTAACAAAAATGAACTGATCTAAAAAAAAAAAAGAACAAAGACCGAAATTATGCAAAAGGTCACTCATAACTAGTTTATTGATATGTGGGAATTCAAATGGCCAAAATTAAAATTATTATGTTTCCTTACATTTTGCGACATTTTCTATTGAAATCTTATATTAAAGTTGATTATTTCTATAGGTAATGATGGGCCTGTATGATTTGGAATGCATTTTCTATATGAAAAACTCTAAAATGGCATTGAATGGTGACCATCACTTGATTTGAGCGTCATGAAGGAATATATATATATATATATATATATATATATATATATATATATATATATATATATATATATATATATATATATATATATATATATATATATATATATATGTATATATATATATACTGTATACCGTGTTATTATTGCGGCAGTTTAATAATTGCGTACTTTGCGCACCATGGGAGTCCGCATTTATAAAACTGCGCACTATGAATTGGATAATAAACTATTTATCAACAACAACAACTATCATTTGGATATTGGATCTAGTGCTCGGACTTGGCCAAATTTTTCTTATCGATATATCGTCCAAAATGACGATAGATTATCGATAAAAAACGATAATTTGGTAACTTGAGGCGGCACAGAACTTACCCACATTCCGCTCCTGATGGCTCGTTATACCGGCGATGCTTTCCGGTAAACAACATCCGCCATTTTGAAATTGACCAAAATCACGTTCGTGGCGTGATTAGCAGCGTGATTTTGAAGTCCAAAATGGCGGTTTGTTTACCGGAAAGCACCGCCGGTATATCAAAGTGATAGAAGTGGCGTTGTGGTGAGTAGTTATCTTGCATTTTTTTAAATTTCACATCATTTCATGTGCTTCTATTTTGGACGAGAATTATCGTTCATTATCGATAATTCCTCGAGTTATCGATAGCGCTACTATCGTGGCACAACGATCAATAAGGCGATATTTCGATTTATCGTCCGAGCACTAATTGGATCCCTTGTACCGTTCAACACACTAATATGATAGCTTGTAATTCAACATACAGACCCTTTGCGGCCTCTGCTGGTACTATGTTTAATTGCAATGTAGACAACTTGCACACTCGAGGGTGGTTAAACATGTCGGTAACCATTAATCAGAGTTACTGATTGCAACCAACATAACACCGTTCACGGCTGGTGACGAAATTAAGATTGCACTTGCCTATAACACTGGCAGCATCTGGCATCCCTAAGGGGCTGGCCTGCTTGATATAGCAGGACCACCCTTCCCAAAAGCTGGGTAGGTTGCATACCCTTGACCCCCTCACACTGCTTGAGATGAAGGTTATCAATGCGCAATAATTAAACAGCGCATTCAAGGCAGTTGTCTTCTGAGCGCATTACTTTATATGGGCAATATTAACACGGTATACAGTATATAATATATATATATATATATATATATATATATATATATATATATATATATATATATATATATATATATATAATATATATATATATATATATATATATATATATATATATATATATATATATATATATATATATATATATATATATATATATATATATATATATATATATATAACAACACATACTCCTGGTTCAAAACATCCCCCTCCCTCACCAATCTACTTCCTTAACTCAGTCCCCACTTTGAGTGGAAAACAATTTTGCCCTAACAACACATACTCCTGGTTCAAAACATCCCCCTGCCCCCCACCAATCTACTTACTGAACTCAGTCTCTACTTTAAGTGAAGAACAATTTTGCCCTAACAACACATACTCTTGGTTCAAAAATCCCCCTCCCTCACCAATGTACTTACTGAACTGAGTCCCCTACTTTAAGTGAAAAACAATTTTGCCATAACAACACATACTCCTGGTTAAAACATCCCCCTCCCTCACCAATGTACTTCCTGAAGTGAGTATTTCTTTGCCAGTGTTACCTTGGCAGACTTCCTCTTCATGTCAATGAAACAATGAAAGAAGGAACTTGTTATGTGTCTTTGTATCTCATATGTCTTTCAAGTGCTCTCCGACTCATTAAATAGGCAATGCTATGTAATTAAGGAGAAAGTACAGCTTACAGGTATATGTTTATCAAAGAATGAAAGAGAATCATTCCTCCCCCTCATACACACAGACACACACACACACACACACACACACATTTATATATATGTTTGTCTCATATGGCTTGGAATGCTCCCTTTTAATTTTATGTAATTACGGAGAAAGTATAGATATATGTTTACCATAGAACGAAAGAGAATCGTCCCCCACCCCCCTTCACACACACACACACACATGCTGACAAACACCACACACATACACACACACTCATACACACACACAAATTACACACACACAGACAGACAGACAGACAGACTAACTGCATGGGCTTGCCCATTTCTCAAGAGATGGAAAACGCATTTACTATCCTGATTTATATATCCTTGTGGCTTAATAGGACTTGGTAAAAAAAATATATATCCTGAAAAATACAAAAAGGCGCCAAGTCAGCAGGCGTAAATTATCACCAGTACATATAGACCTTTTTGATGCCTTTCCAAATGTGGCTGTGACTCCAAAGAAATCTTTGCATAATTTCCTAGCATTATCCTAGGAATTCCTGCGTATATTACCAACTAATTTTATTTGATATGGGATAAAATTCAAACTCTCTTCACTTCCTCAAAGTGTACCAAGGTTAGGAAGAATCATTTTCCCTGCCTTACCTATTTAACCCCTCAAATGCTGAGGCTACTTTTGTACAAATCACAAGGATGCAAAGATTTTTGATAACTATTTAAACCCTGTCATCTTGGTATTCATTGGATGGCTCCCACAGAGTACTCTCGGATGAGTACCCATCTGCCTGGGTTTCAATCATTATTCAGCTTTTTTGCATAATTTTGTATTGGTAAAATTAGCCACCAGCAGCAAAAGGGTTAAAGCACTTTCCTTACCCTGTAGATCGAATGTCTAAACCAATTCATGCTCATGAGTTCCTCTTGAAATTGGTGTCTGGATCAATGACTTTTTATAATAACTTTAAGAATTAACCCTTCCAATGCTAAGGCTACTTTTGTCTAAAGCACAATGAAGCGAAGATTTTTGAAAAACATCTAAACCATTTGCCAGGGTTTCAACCATTTTCAGGATCTTTGCATCATTTTGAATTGGCCAGAGTAGCCAACTGAACAGCAGAATAAGGGTTTAAGAATCATTTACCAAATATTTGAAGCAGAGCAGTTGGAAATGTTTTTAGTAACATTTCGAGTGTTTTTTCCTGTAAGATTTCCTCAAAATTGCCATGCTGCTGTTGTCCGCTGTGAGCAATAAAGAGTTAACCCATTCACACTCAGAGTTCCCCAGGAAAGTATCGTCTGCTATTTTTATACTTTTGAAAATAACTTGGAAATAAAGCAAATTTTCACAAAATATTTGAAGGAGAGTTGTTGGTAATATTCTGATAAACATTTCTCCTTCAAATATTTTTGATAAAAACGCTTTTGTGGGGAAAATATCAACAAAATAGTCAGGCCTGTTTTGGCCGCTCTGAGTGCCAATGGGTTAAGCAGTTTCTCTCACCCTGAGGAATACTGATTGGTCAATACGGTTGCTAGGCAGACCTGCCAACGGTTTCATTAATGCATGGCCGAGCTTTAAATGAACACTTCCTCCCAGCATTTACATCTGTTTCCTCAAGGGCAGTCTGCTGATGTCAAAAGTGTTCCACGTCAAACATGGCCATCAAAGTCTTCCGCAACATCAAGTGAAACCTTTGTATGTATTGCGCCTGTCAATACTTACAATGCCTTGGGAAGAGGGGACTATTTGCTGTAGAGA
The DNA here is from genome assembly GCA_963942565.1 of Maea johnstoni. Lineage (NCBI taxonomy): Eukaryota > Metazoa > Annelida > Polychaeta > Spionida > Magelonidae > Maea > Maea johnstoni. The sequence continues at coordinate 15,550,547 of OZ012694.1, forward strand.
GAAAAGATATGGATAAAGACAAGGCCATAAGAATATCTTGGGGTATCATCAAACCACACCTTAAACATTAGAAAATCAGTGGAAACCTAAAAATGGAACAAATATGAAAGGATCGTAATATTAGCGAATCTGACTCGTTAAAGTACCAATAATATTTCCACGTTAATATTTCGAAATTTACAGTACTTGATTTCAAATTTTGTTTATTTTTACTTGATTTTGTTCAATATTCGATATTTACCATTAAAACAAATTCTTAAGAGCAATGTGAAGGAGTATAATTGGTTATGTTCTGAATTTAAATTTTCCTTCAAATATTTTTCCTACTGTGCTTTTGCCTGCAAGATTTCATTAAAGTTGTCAGTCTGTTTTTTGCAGCGGTGAGTATTAAAGGTAAAGGTATTCGGTTTATAGTCTTGTATCCACCGAAATGTACACAACCTTCCTTGACTAGCAGGCACTGTACACACGGAAACCATTTCAATCCCCTAAGGGATATTCCAGAGCACCTGGCAGCATATAGTGCACAAGCTCTAAGCACTAAGCACTGCCTTATTAGTGCTAGGTACCCATTTTTCAGCTGGGTGGACTGAGGCAATATGGAATAAACTGTCTTGCCCAAGGACAGACCAAAGTGCCCTGGCTGGGAATTGAACCAGCGACCTACTGAATACTAGTCTGACACCTAACCAACTGAGCTACTTTGTCCCCATAGTATTAATGGTGGGTGGGGGTTGGGTTTTGCCATAAACCCATATTGCATGGGTAAGGAAGTTGGTTTGATATAGCAAGGTGATATGTTTGACTGAGAATTATTGGGGATATATTTGGATTGATTTAGCTTAATAAATGTATTTTTCTTGATTTTTTATCCACCATCAACCCTCCATTTTCACCACTCTCCCATCCAAGAATTGGCCCAACACATCGGACTGTTTTGTGATATCTTCTGACATGAACGTAATTTGGAAACATTTAGGTTGATATAAAGGCATGAATAAATTAACATGCATTTATACCTTATCCAATTTAAGGTTGATACTTTTGAAAATAACTACAGAATGAAGCATAGTTGTAGGAAAGATCTTCGATCACCTTTTGATTTACATTTATTAAAAAAATTCCAAAAAGTACTTTCAACAGAAAAAAGATCATACAAATATAGAGGTCTTTCTAGGTGCTGCAAGCCAGAAGGGGTTATAAATTCTAGCATTCACTATCATCTCTTTTCCTCCCCCTCCCCTCTTTCCTGCCCTGATCATAAAGAGACTGGTTACATATGCAAGAAAGGGTTAATTTTAACACCCAACCAAATATAGGTTGAATCTAACATCACTATAATCCGTCCCTTCTCCACTCTATCTTACCTTCACAGTAAAAAGAAAGGGTATTTTGAGGAATGGTCGCAGACAAAAAAGGGTTGAATCTAACATTCGCTATAATCTCTCCCCTTAACCCTCCCTTCGCCCCTCTTTCTGGCTCTTACAGTAAAAAGGAACAGGCATTTTCTAGGGATGGCTGCAGGCAAAAAAGGTTGAATCTAACATCCCCTATAATACGCCCCCTCCCCCCTCCCTCCCTTCTCCACTCTATCTTGCCCTGACAGTGTAAAGAACAGGCATTTTTAAGGATGGCTGCAGGCAAAAAAAGGTTTAATCTAAATCCACTCTCCTCATCCTACATGACCACAGTCCCCTTTTCCTTGCCCATTTCATAAAAAAGCCTTGGGGACTGTGCAAGCATGTAAAGATTAATTCCAGCTAGCACTATAATTAATTCCAGCATTGCTCCCCTCCTCTCCCCGCCGCCCCATCATTCCCAGCTATTTCTTGCCTTAATCATAAAAGGAAGCACCTTCCTGAGGGCACTGCAGGGTTAATTCTAATATCCAAAATCATCGCTCCTTTCAACCCCCCCCCCCCCCCCCCCACCCTATCACCTTTTCTTGACCTTTCTTTCAACCCCCGCCCCATCATTCCCTGTTTCGTGCCTACATCAGAAAAGGAGGGGCCTTCCTGAGGACAGCGCAGGGTACGGTTAATTCTAATATCCAAAATCATCACTCCTTTCAACCCCCCCCCCCCTCACCCTATCACCTTTTTCTTGCCCTTCCCTTCACCCCCAGGCCCCAGACAGTCTCTCCCGAAGACACATGTTGATACACATGCTCTCCTCCTCCTCCTCCTCCTCCTCCTCCTCCTCCTCTCAGCCCAGGTCAGTTCATCTGGGGACACGCTAGCGCACACAGGGAATAACGATTTTCCTTTGCAGGTGCTAGGTAAATAAATATTGGTTTAAGGGCGGCATATAAAAAAGTGGCAAGCTGAAGAAATTGGCGAGCAATGAGTGTAGGGAAGGAGGAAGAGGAGGACATATAGGAGTCAGAGTGCATAGGAGACCTTGACATTGTGAGTATTGTTTACTCAGGGGGGGGGGGGGGGGGGGTATATGATATGCCTTTTTGCACCCCTCCCTCATGGGCATGTGACAAATTGGGAAAGGGTATTTAGTTCACTTATGCACCCAACCTGCACAGGCAGAGTCTATGGGCACCAGTTGGGTATGGGCATATGATATGCCTCTTTGCACCCCTCCCCATGAGCATGTGACATGGGAAAGGGTATAGGCACAGGTTGGGTATGGGTTTGATGTGCCTTTTTGCACCCCTCCCTCAATGGGCATGTGACATGGGAAAGGGTATGGGCACAGGTAACGGGTATGGGTATGTTTCTGTCTTTTTGCACCCCTCCCAAATGGGCATGTGACATGGGAAAGGTTATATGGGCACAAGTTGGGTATGGGTATGATATGCCCTTTTGCACCCCTACCGGATGGGCATGTGACGAGGGAAAGGGTATGGGCACAGGTAACGGGTATGGGTATGTTATGTCTTTTTGCACCCCTCCCAAATGGGCATGTGACATGGGGAAGGGTATGTGCACAGGTTGGGTATAGAGGTGAGAAATGCATTTTCATAAGATTTCCTTCCAAAAATAAGGTTCAGTAATATCACCCTTATCCTGCTAACCACAACAATTGTTGTGGTGTGCAGCAGGATAAGGGTTAAGAACAATAAGGAAATGTTTCAAATGTTTTGCATCATTTTGTGTTGGCCAATTTAACCACCAGTAGCATAAGGGTTACGATGAAATGCCAGGGGGCTACAAAATACCCTAACCAAATGTAGCTCGACTTCCTAGAAGATCCTGGGGGTTTCCTTTGACAATTGTAGGAATTCCTTGGGATTTTCCCTAAGGGTCACTGGAGGTGAATTGGCCACCAGTAGCATAAGGGTTAAGTTGCTGACAAAAATGTGAATATGTGATGCACGTTTTTTCACATATCTGGCCTGTGTGATGTTGTTTCCAGGAGGTGGAGGTAGATTGACACCTGCCGCCTTCTCGTCATCATTAGCCTCAGGTAGCTGGAGGAGAGGGAGGCATCTCAGGTTGCTCCATCACTGCACGAGAACAGGAGCTCAATCTGCAGCACGACCAAGAGAGAGAGAGAGAGAGAGTGAGAGAGAGAGAGAGAGAGAGAGAGAGAGAGAGAGAGAGAGAGAGAGAGAGAGAGAGAGAGAGAGAGAGAGAGAGAGAGAGAGAGAGAGAGAGAGAGAGAGAGAGGGAGGGAGGGAGGGAGGGAGGGAGTGAGGAGGGATGGAGAGAGACAGAGAGAGAGAGACAGAGAGAGAGAGAGAGAGAGGAGGGGGGGAGAGAGAGAGAGACTGAGAGAGAGAGAGAGAGAGAGAGAGAGAGAGAGAGAGAGAGAGAGAGAGAGAGAGAGAGAGAGAGAGAGAGAGGAGAGGGAGGAGCGAGAGTCAGAGAGAGAGAGAGAGCATCCTGACAATTTTGATGAAATTTTGCAAGCAAAAACATAAATAGGAAAATATTTGATGGAGAAATGTTAAACAGAACATAACCAACAACTTTCCTTCGAATATTTTGTAAAATCATTTGCAATTCCAAAAGTTTTAGGCCTTGAGTCAGTCCTGATCACATTCTGGTGTACCAGCTAGGTAATAAAAGTTGATGTAGATATGTTCATAAGGACAATTAAAAACAAAGAACTCTCCTTCAAGTGTTTTGTAAAATCATTTTAATTTTAAAGATACAGTCAAACCTCTATTAAGCGATTGCTCAAGGGGAAATGTCAAAAGTGGTCTCTTACAGAGGTGGCCTCTTAAGAAGGGATTGGGGTCTGAGTGGGGTATGAAAA
>OZ012694.1:15554961-15564961 GCA_963942565.1 Maea johnstoni
CATTTGCCAGGGTTTCAGTCATTTTTCAAATGTTTTGCATCATTTTGTGTTGGCCAATTTAACCACCAGCAGCATATTAAGGGTTACGATTAAATGCCAGGGGGCTACAAAATACCTTACCAAATGTAGCTCGACTTCCTAGAAGATCCTGGGGGGTTACCTTTGACAATTGTAGGAATTCCTTGGGACTTTCTAAGGGTCACTGGAGGTGAATTGGCCACCAGTAGCATAAGGGTTAAGTTGCTGACAAAAATGTGAATATGTGATGCACGTTTTTTTCACATATCTGGCCTGTGTGATGTTGTTTCCAGGAGGTGGAGGTAGATTGACACCTGCCACCTTCTCGTCATCATTAGCCTCAGGTAGCTGGAGGAGAGGGAGGCATCTCAGGTTGCTCCATCACTGCAACGAGCTTAATCTGCAGCATGACCGAGAGAGAGAGAGAGTCAAAGAGAGAGAGAGAGAGAGAGAGAGAGAGAGAGAGAGAGAGAGAGAGAGGAGAAGAGAGAGAGAGAGAGAGAGAGGAGAGAGAGAGAGAGAGAGAGAGAGAGAATGAGAGCGAGAGAGAGAGAGAGAGAAAGAGAGAGAGAAAGAGAGAGAGAGAATGAGAGAGAAAGAGAGACAGAGAGAGAGCATCCTGACAATTTTGATGAAATCTTGCAAGCAAAAAAATAAATAGGAAAATATTTGATGGAGAAATGCTAAACAGAACATAACCAACAGCTTTCCTTCGAATATTTTTGTAAAATCATTTGCAATTCCAAATGTTTTAGGCCTTGAGTCAGTCCTGATCACATTCTGGTGTACCAGCTAGGTAATAATAGTTGATGTAGATATGTTGATAGGGACAAAAACAAAGAAGTAGTGTTTTGTAAAATAATTCTTAATTTGAAAGATACAGTCAAACCTCTATTAAGCGATTGCTCAAGGGGGAAATGTCAAAAGTGGTCTCTTAAAGAGGTGGCCTCTTAAGAAGGGGTTGGGGGTCTGAGTGGGGGTTATGAAAAAACATAGAATTTCTAACAATGACCAGGTATTATTGAGAATGTTATGTTTTTCTGCATTTGTTGAAATTCCTTCATTTATAGTACTTTAAGATTAAACAATTCAATTAATTGAGGACCCTCAGAAATTATGTATTTTCTTTCAATTTTATCGATTATTTCATCATTTCATTATGCCCTTTCCAATAGACAATGCGTCTAGGCATTCAAGTGCCATTTAATAAAGGGCCATTTACTGTTAGGGATAAGATTTTGGGGTCGTTGTCAAGCAAGCAAGTGGTTGTTTAATCAAGGTGAAATATACAGGGAATAGCCTTTTGGGGAACTTAACCCTTCCAATGCTGATGCTACTTTCGTCCAAAGCACAAGGACGCAAAGACTTTTGAAAGCCATTTTAAAACCTCAGTCCTGATCATGTTGGTATTTCATTGGATAGCTCTTGCTGAGAACTCTCAGATGAGTACCCATTTGCCAGGTTTTGAGTAATTTTTACAGATATTTTGAATCATTTTGTGTTGACCAAATTAGCCACCAGCAGCATAAGGGTAAAAGTGGTCATTCACAGCAAGTGGTCCTTTAAGAGAAGTGGCCGTTTGCACAGGTTTGACTGTATTGTCAAAAGTAGCAAAGCCCAAGACAACAATTTCTAGAGGAACTGTTAAGCATTAACCCTTCCAATCCTAAGGCTCCTTTTGTCTAAAGTACAAGGATGCAAAAAAGATTTGAAAGCCATCTAAACCCTGTCATGTTGGCATTCATTAGATAGCTCTCACTGAGTGCTCTCACATGAATACCCATATGCCATGGGTTAAGAGTATGTTTTAGTTGTTTTTTGCATCATTTTTGCATAGGCAAAATTATCCACGGCACCAGCAGCATAAGGGTTAATGGGACCAACAACTGCCAGCCTACATAATGATTGATGATATGTTCATGGTAGTTGGTCTTTAAAGGTGTGACAGTTTTGGGAACATCTAAATAGAAACCTAAGGATGACATTTGATGAGAGATGGTTCTCTGTGAAAGGAAGTCACAACTTCCAATCAAACATTTCTCTAAACCCACTATAGTTGTCAACAGGTTGGCCTTAGAGTCTGACAGTTTAGACTGCTGGGTGCCATTTCACAGTTGACTAAGATTGATCAGTCCAGCTCGTGTATACAGATGTATCAATTTTTGGACAGTTTACATGCACATGGAAAACATTTTGGGAATATATACAAATAAATGGTGAAATTCCAGAAATGATTCATGGATAATAACTATTCTGAAAAGAAATCTCAACTTTCACTCAAATTTCTTTAATTCTTCCAATGCTAAGGCCACTTTCGTCCAAAGGCACAAGAATGCAAAGATCTTTGAAAACCATCTAAAACCTGTCATGTTGGTATTCATTGGAAAGCTCCCACTGCATACTTTCAGATAAGTACCCATGTGACAGGGTTTCAGTTATTTTTCAGGTTTTTGCGTCGCACAATGTTTTGAGGATATTTTCGTAACTGTCAGAGAGGCTACCTTAGGCCTGAAACAGCTAGGACTCTAAGTTGACAAAGATTGATTAGGACAGTTTGTGTGTGCAGATTTGACGGAGAGAATATGATTCTTGACAGGTGAATAGGTTAAAGCAGTCGTGTCTGGCTGAAGAGTAACCCATTAACCCTTATGCTGCTGGTGGCTAATTTGGCCGATACAAAATGATGCAAAAAACCTGAAGAATTAGCTAAACCCTGGCAAATGGGTACTTATCTGAGAGTACTCATCAAGATCTATCCATTGAACACCAACATGACAGGGTTAAGACGTTTTTTAAAGATTTTTGCATTTTTGTGTTTTGGAGAAAAGTTGCTTCAGCATTGGAAGGGTTAATGCTTGAGAGTTCTCATGAAATTGTCGTCTGGATCCAAGATACTTTTGACAATATCTTTGAAAGCAAGAATTACTTTGAAAAAAAATTGTAGGAGAGTTGAAGGTGGCATTCTAAACAATATTTCTCCTCCAAATATTTCCCCAACCACGCTTTTGCTTGAAAGATATCATCAAAATTGTAAGGCTGACTTTGGCTGCTGTGGGCGCCAATGGGTTAACCTATTTGCATCTAGGCTGAACACATTGCCCGACAACTTTGAAGTAAATAACTCATCAAATAATGTGATGTCTGAAGGAAGATCAACAACTCAACAAGAACAACAAATGCCAGTCATATGTTTTGGAGGTATGTCTATGTTAGCTAGACTCTGTATCTAGTCCAAATATATATATATATATATATATATATATATATATATATATATATATATATATATATATATATATATATATATATATATATATATATATATATATATATTTATATATATATATATATATATATATATATATATATATATATATATATTATATATATATATATATATATATATATATATATATATATATATATATATATAATATATATATATATATATATATATACTTTGTTGGAACAGAACATACAAATATTATTATTATGATTACTATTATTATTATTATTATTATTATTATTATTACCATCAGCATTATTATTATCACTATTATTATATTATTATTATTACTATTATTATTATTTTTATTATTATTATTATTATTATTATTATTATTAGCATTATTATCAGTAGAAGTAGTAGTAGAAGTAGTAGTAGTAGTAGTGGTAGTAGTAGAAGAAGTAGTAGTAGTAGTAGTAGTAGTAGTAGTAGTAGTAGTAGTAGTAGTAGTAGTAGTAGTAGAAGTAGTAGTAGTAGTAGTAGTGGTGGTGGTAGTAGTAGTAGTAGTAGTAGTAGTAGTAGTAGTAGTAGTAGTAGTATTGTATGACTATGAATTAGGATGGAGTTTTCAAAAGGTAATCCCTTTTATACACCCACAGCTCAATCTTCAAAACACATAATAAGTTCTTTAAAATATTGAAGTACTCGTAACATTGCGCATGTAGAAAATATTTCAACTATGCTCAATAAGCATTTGAAATATGTAATAAATGTCTCATAGGACACACTTCCTGGGTTTTGAAAGGGGCCACCCCCGTTCATCCTTGTGAGTCGCTATAGTTCTCACATTGTAAGGTTACCGCCCACACTGAGCTCTCCCAGCCTGAAAACTGGGTTCCCACTGATGAGTCATACAGGAAGTGAACCAGGGGAATCCCTTGGCACTACAAACACCCTGTTGAGTGGTACAACTCATACCTCAGGAATTGGGGTATACCCTGGGAAGGGGTAGTCTGATATCGCTTGGGAATTCAAGGAATTTGAGGAATTTCGTAATCCAGAAACGCCAGGTGGTTTTAATGGGTGCTTAAGCCTGCACCCTCAATTAGGTAACCTGGGTGGGTGGATGACAAATATGAAAGTGATTCTACTGGAGTCATGGAAACATTACTGATAATTTGATTGCTTTCACATTCTTTCTTCACTTTCATCTTGACCTTTAACCCTTCCAATGCAGAGGCTAGGTTCATCCAAAACACAAGGACACAGAGATTTAAAAAAAAAATTCTAAACCTTATCATGTTGGTATTCATCGTATAGCTCTTGCTGAGTACTCTCAGGTGAGTGCCCATGTGCCAGGGTTTCAGTCATTTTTGTATCCTTTTTTAATAGCCCAATTAGTTACCAGCAGCATAAGGGATAATACATATTGGCCACAACACTTGCTATCCCACCCAAGTTTATTTTGAAACTGAAAGACTTCAAAAAACAAAGGAAAGCATCTTATTTTATGTTGAACATTTTTCTTTTCAAATTCTTTTTTATTTTTAATTCATAACTTTTCATATTATTCATGGTATTGCTTGGAGTCTTAGACCCGTTCATTATTGATATCTGCTTTACATGAGTTGTCTAACTTGTATAACTTTGGAATAGAGCAAAATATTTTGTAGGGGTTCTGTTTGATTGTGGTTAAAATATAATTGGTTGGATTGTGGCCAAAATACTTGGAGTAAAATCAGTTGGATTTTGGTTATAGTCTGATGCATGGATGAAAAGGTATACCAACCCTATCTTTCTAAAATTCCTTGGGATTGGGGTCAGGCGAGGATGAAACAAGATAACAGGTGATAATAGTAGTAGATTTTATATTATTGAATATTCCATGTGATAGTGATTGGCTTAACCCTTATGCTGCTGGTGGCTAAATTGGTCAATTTAAAATTATGCAAAAATCCTCATAAATGATTGAACCCCTTTCACATGGATACTCATCTGAGGGTATAACTCAACGAGAGATTAATTTCCAATGAATACCAACATGAGAGAGTTTAGATGGTTATCAAAAATATTTGCATCCTTGTGCTTTGGAGGAAAGTAGCCTCAGCATGGAAATGGTTAAGATTAACAAACGGTATGCATATAGAATAATTGAAAATACAACATGATGTACAAAGTTATGGCAAAGTTTAAAAGTTACCCGGTAAAATTGTTTGATTAATTTTTAGATAATTGATATGTTTTTAACTCCATATGCTTGTTATGGTCAAAAAAGCCAGACTAATGTGGAAATATCTCATAGCAAAAGCATTCTTTTGGAAATTATGTGTAAAAGAAATGTTGATAAAACCAAGACTATAACTATTTCAAATATTTTACAAATTCATACTTTTTCCTGAGATCTAAAAGACTCCCACTCCCAATGCTGAGGCTACTTTCATCCAAAGCACAAAGATGCAAAAAAAATTGAAAACCATCTAAACCCTGTCATGTTGGTATTCATTGGAAAGCTCTTGCTGAGTTCTTTCAGATGAGTACTCACGTGCCAGGGTTTCAGTCATTTCTCAGGATTTTTGCATCATTTTGTGATGGCCAATTATTAGCCACCAGCAGCATAAGGGTTAAATTACTTAAATATCACTATCACGATAATGATGTAGCAATTTAAGCATGAATGAGTGAAGTTTAGAATTATTCTGTGCCTCACCTGAACACAGTAACACCTGGTTATGCAGTCAGTACTACTTAACCCTTCCAATGCTGAGACTACTTTCGTTCAAAGCACGAGAACGCAAAGATTTTTGAAAACCATCTTAACCCTGTCATAGTGGTATTCATTAGAGAGCTCTCGCTGAGTACTCTCAAATGAGTACCCATTTGCCAGGGTTTTGGTCAATTTTAGTTTTTTTCGCATCATTTTCTATTGGCCAAGTTAGCCACCAGCAGCGTAAGGGTTAACCTCCTTTAGATGGACCTTTTCTCAATAAGGAAAATGATCTCTGATCCCATAATGATAATGTTTTCAGATTTTCAATAGTGTACGAGAACTGGGTCAGATCAGAGAAATTCCTCAATCAAAAAATGTGATAACGCTGATTATAAATATCAATATAAACTCCTGAGTTATCAGTGTTGCTAGGTTTTGGAAGTCGTGACAGCAAACTTCAGCTTTTTGCAGGGAGAAAGGTTGAGGATGTCAACTGTTTTTCCTCATGAAAATCTTAGATAATAAAAACAAGTGGATATGAAACCAACTGGTCAACCTGAACAGGCTAGCCTCAATAGCCCAAAAGTCGTGCTCTGTGCATGCTCAGATGATGCTTGCGCACAGGTTTCTCTGAAAAGTAAATACAAGAGCACTGATTGGTCTTTGTTCGCTCGTAACCTCACCCTGATGCCAGAACAGAAACCCCTGTCGTGTCCAGCCCTTCACTAAAGTGCATATAGTAATTGGTCTCTCACTACATATCCATTCTTTTCTTCATCTAAGTGAAAATGAATGACCTCTTAAAGAATTGACTTTTGACCACTTAAATTGCTTCATGTTTGTAATGAAATTTCTGCACTTGATAACCTCACAAGTCCCAAGCACAGTGAGCTTGAACAGTTAAATTTGCTGTTCAAAGAGCAGAGGCTCTTTACTAATTCTCACCGATAATAGCTATTTTCCTTTGACAATGTACCTTTGGAGAATCCTGGCATTTTTCCTGCATTATCCTAGGAACTCCTGGGAATTATTAGCTTCAGTGTTAATATCATATGCAATTTGATCTAATAATGGATGTACCTGGTCTTTAAATGATACTTTTAGTCAAACCTGCTTAACCCTATGTGAGTCCAAATTGTAATTTCTACATAAATGTCTGATGCCAAATTGTAATGGGGATCCATCCAAGTCCATTACCAGGTTGTTCATATTTGATGATCTGATAAAATTTTGGTCCACCATAGTCATGTGACATATCAAAATAAAACTTGAATGGAGCCCAACATTCTGACAGTCACAATTGGCTTATCTTTGAGTGATGCAAAAAAGCTGAAAAATGACTGAACCCCTGGCATATGGGTACTCATCTGAGAGTACTGGACGAGAGCTATCCAATTAATACCAACATGACAGGGTTTAGATGGTTTGCAACAATCTTTGCATCCTTGTGCTCTGGGTAAAAGTAGCCCCAGCATTGGAATATATGTGTAGGACAGGGAAACAGACCAGAGACTCGATAGGGTATATGTATAGGACAGGAGGACAGGGGAGGGTACAGACCGGATGCAGGAGGCATTCAAGACAAAAGTATGGGGGGAGAGGGAACAGACACTGACACAAGGCCCGGGGGTGACGAGTGGCCTGGGTGGTAGAGGGTGGTCTCCGTAGGTCCTCCTTTGGGAGTTGACCCCGCGGGAAAAATGCGGTTGCGGATCCCAAACAAACAAACAAAAGGGTTAAATTAATTTGATTATGTTGCACGAATATATGCATGCATTGTTCTCTTGGTTATGTTATCACAAACAGGTATATGCCTGTGTGGCATTGGAAGGGCTAAAAGTTCATCTGTTGAGAGAGACCAATAACTTAATCTGTTAGGACTTGCCTGTGATGACCAGACTCATCTTCATCCAAGGATTTGCCTCTGACTTGTCTCTGTGAGAAAAGGACTAAGACAATACAATACAGAAATGATAACCAAACAACGCAATAAATACATTGTATGAACAAATGACATGAAGATAATCTCCCTTTATGCCAACACAAATGAAAGTGACTCTTTGATAAAATTCAAAAATGTGTATGTCATAAATGGAGCATCTGCATGAATGTTTTATTACAGTTCAGGCGTTTCTGGGTCAGGTGGGGGTGTGCGTGGGTGGGGGAATGGCCCATAAACATTAGCAACATATGTCAGACGGTGAGTAATATTATCGTACATACTCCCATGTGCTCTGGGTACATGTGTACCATGATAACTAGTATACTGATACTCCTCAAGTCAGCACCATTGTAAGGGAGTTGGGTACTTAAGTTGTGGGCAATTATCAGTGGGTGAGCGATGCCCTGGATTTCTGAATTATCTTGTTTATAGTGACCCATATATCTGACTAACCTGAGATTTTGTGGTTTGTCCTAGTTGGAGTTAGGTGTGTGGGAGACGTATTGGACTAGAATTTTGCATTTATTAATCCCTTCTAGTCCACCACCAGAATGACAGTATTTAGTGGTACATGCATACATATGTTATAATCCATTCAATTTAGCCTGTAGAGGTCAAAAAGGTGTTACTAATATAACCGCTACTTTAAAACACATATTTGAAAATATTTTTAGGATAATTTACATGATTACCTTCAAAGATTTTGTCAATTCTTTCTATATCATTTTTTTAAATAGAATAACAGATCTATAGAAGGAGAAAAAACTCACTTGTGCCTGGAGATCTCATTGATATTGATCTATAACTCTTTTGAAAATAACATGAAAATAATGCATGATTTAAGAGATATTTGAAGAAGGCCTAGCTAAATTCTGAACAACCATAAATATTTTCACCTTTAAATATTTTTCTAAAATTGCTATTTTGTTGGAGAGGTATTACCAAAATAGTCAGGTCGAGTTGAGCATTTCAGTCATGTATGGGTTTAAATCCTCCAGCAGTAGCTAAGCAATCCCATTTAACCCTTCTTCCTAAGGGTTCATTTAGGTCAGGTTTAAGGGTTTTATATGACCTCATTCATATGGTCAAAGATTAATCTATTGATAAGACAAAAAGTAAAGGGTGCCCCTATCACCCTTGGAATTTAAGAGCAGATTATAAAGATTTCCTAAACATTTTAAGGGGTTTCTCTATGTTAAGACCACTTTAGTGAAAACCTCATATCCTTTTAGGAATTCTGATTTCAAAATTAAGGATAAGGTATAACTAAAGAATAGAAAGAAGGGAAACTGTGATCTCTAAGGAAATCCTAAAGGATTTGATTCTTTAGGTATTCAATCGAGCCCTGTAACTTTCTTTAACCCACCGATGCCTGTAGTGCCTCTAAGTGGCAATTTTGGCAATATTCTTCTAACAAAAGCATCTTTGTGAAATTCTGGATAAACAAATGTATAGATTATCACACTTAACAACTTTCATATCAACAAAAAATATATTATGATTTTATTATTTTATTTCCAAGTTGCTTTCAAAAGTATCCTATTTCCAGACAATAGTTACCAAGTTGTTATCTAGGTATTAAAAGGGTAAATGTATTCTCGGTAGTCATTAGTGTCAATCTTCCTGCTATATAGCAAGTGCATTTTTTTACCTAAGATCTGTCTATTCACAAGGCCCACATACTAAAGGCAACATTTTCTCCTACAGAGAACAGGAAGGGGGCTCAGTGCTGTTTATATAACAAGGTTGAGCATTGACAGCTTAACAATATGCTAATGAAGTCTAATTGTACCCATTTACTGCTCTGTTCTTGGAATAAAAATAAAAATTAGCTATGAATACTATCTAAATGAACCCTGTGTACTGTTTCATTCTTAATTTCATAAGGTTTATTTTTCATTTTTCATTAAAAAAAATTCATATAAAACGTTCATTTTAACATTGCTACGCCCTTCTTCCCTTACACATCTATTAATTATAACTAATCCCTGAAAACACTAACATGAAGAGGAAAAAGTCACAAAATATTTGAAGAAGAGTTCAGTATCATGTACCAACAACTATTTCCTCTGCAAATTTTAATAGGAAGTCCTCTCATTAGGATGTT
>OZ012694.1:15569961-15574961 GCA_963942565.1 Maea johnstoni
ACTATTGTGTAGATCCTGACAAGGACTTATTCTGGAACCAGGGTTTTAGCCAGGATTTAGAAAACTAGGTGCCCAAAAGGAGATCACAATTTCAAAGGAGATCACAATCAATATACTGAGATTATAACCATAAACATGTATTTACACATTGAAATAAGGCATAATACCCTTATTAACCCATTAACACTTAGAGCAGCCAAAAGGAGGCCTGATGATTTTGGAAATATTTAACTTACAAACACATTTTCTTGAAAACATTTGAAGGAGAAATGTTGATCACAAGCCAAACAAGAACTCTCCTTCAAATATTTTGGGAATTTTTGCTTTATTCAAAAGATATTTTCAAATGTATGAGAGTAGCAGACGACAATTTCTAGAGAAACTCTAAGTGTGAATGGGTTAAAGGTAATTGGAGTTATAGTATTGAGGTGGAAAAACCTATATGCCTGAAACTAACATTTCAAGAAATTACTGTGTCCTGAGGGACGATTTTTGAAAGTTTGGGTGTCAAAATGACGCCCAGATGGCTAAGATTATGTCTGCAATACAAACATGATCCGACAATTTATAATTGCTTGATATTTATTTTGATATTTGAAAAGTACTTGAAAAGGAGTAGTTCAACCCAACAGCATTATCAAATTTTTCATTAAAATATTTTCCGGGGAATGCTATATAGTTCTCAAGAGATTTCCTCACCCGTCATACATTGAGTGTTATAGATGTGAATGCATGGACCGAGTATAAGCCAATAATGGGCATAGTTTTGGACACAAACCCTCAAAAATCACACATCAGGAATCCTAAATATTTGTAAGGAATTTCTAGTAATATCAGTTTCAGGAAAAAAAATTGAATGTTTTTACCTCAAAACAATTTCAATGACATTGCATAAAGATATCATGCCTTTTCAGAACAATATCCACTCATGACTGTGGCTGAGAAATATAGCTGCTTCCATTTGTTTTCATGAGAACATCTAAACGAATGCTAATGAACTAATTGACAAATCTAACAATTGACTACTGTAAATCCTGTTAATTTATTGTTGTTTTTGATTTGCCAATATTTATCTATCAGATGTCCTAATTAGTAAAATAAGATTCGGAAGTTTTTGAAAAGCTTCAGATGGGCAAATTTATGACATAAATAGGCAAATTAGATGTCATTAAATCTGGCCATTACGAGAGTTTGGATCTATTTTTTGATCAAAATAGGGTACCATAACGAATGAACAGGATACATTTACATTCTGATTGAGGAATTGAGAGGGTGAATAGAAATTGATACTGACAAGTGCCGGGTTGTTGACATCACACATCAAGAGCCATGATGGGAGTAGACACCATTAACCCTTCTGCTGCTGGTGGCTAATTTTGTCAATACAAAACTATACAAAAACCCTGAAAAATGACCGAAACCCTAGCAAATGGGTACTCATCTGAAAGCACTCAGTGAGAGCTATCTAATGAGTACCAACATGACAGGGTGTGAATGGTTATCAAAAATCTTGGCGTCATTGTACATTAGGCGAAAGTAGCCCTAGCATTGGAAGGGTTAATAAACGTATACCCATTGTACAGTGCCCACGCGTCTCTACCCTTTGTCCTCAGTCACACCTCCTGGGGTACCAGGATACCATTATAGTGTCAATATGTAACCATTTACTGTTCTTTTAACCCTTGCAATGCTAAGGCTAATAAAGAAAGACACAAAGATATTTGAAAACCGTCTAAACCCTGTCATGTTGGTACTCATTGGAAAGCTCTTGCTGAGTACTCTCAGATGAGTACCCATTTGCTTGGGTTTCGGTCATTTTTCAGGTTTTTTGCATCATTTTGTATTTGCCAAATTAGCCCACAGCAGCGTAAGGGTTAAATTAGACAATAACATATGATCATGATCCACAAATTAGCTTCGGAAAATTGATCGAAATTCTTGTAAAAGCCAGATTGATAAATTCTGGACACTAAAAATTAACCAGATGATCTACAGTATGTGCCTATCTATTGAGAATATTGGTTACTAATATGTATGTTTCCATTTCTTCAAAAGATTTTTTTCTTAATGCTAAAAAAGCACATTCCATTTGTTATTGTCTAAACCATAAAAGTGTCAAAAATGAACTTTTTTTTTAGAACATTTTATATTTTTCTAGATGTTACCATGGAAATGACTTAATTTCTCTGCCAATTAGCGTGGATGGTTTTTCTAGCATCACAGTTTCATAATCCTGGGATTCATGGCTCTCATTTGATGTATGAGCCGGTGATACATTCTACTGGAAAATATGCCACTTTTTGGTTCTTAGAGCTGCAAGACTATATATATATCTTTGAAATATGATGAACAACCTTTTTGAATATCACTTGTATTTCGTAAGAGGTGAATGAACATCAATGTATATATATCCCAATCCCAGGCCTTATGTATAACTCATTCCTCTCTCGATAGATGTGATCTGTATTGTCTTACCAAGCAAGTCAAATGTGGAGAAAACAAAAGGTATGGTGATATCTACCAAGCAGAAACAAACAAGATCTATTGATAATTTTAATCTCAACCTCATTATGAATAACTCAAAATTTAAAATTGTCACTGAACAGAAACATTTGGGTATCTTAGTGACTAATACTTTAAATTGGAACAAACATGTCGACCATGTATGTAAGAAAATATCCAAAGGGTTGCTTGAAGAATAACAGATTCTACCTGCACTTATCATAACATTCAATTTCTTTCAATACAGACCCTATTTTTGACTTTTGACTAGCTCTCTTGGACCCACAGACAGACAGACACAAGCAGCAACTGAGACATGATTTGCTTTGCTCTGAAGCCTAGATAATATGGGTTTTAATCATTTGCCAAATGTTTATTGCCAATTTTTTGTTACATGATGTGCATGTTTGTAGATACAAAGATTTCAAAAAATAATATAACAGGTGTGTATAGATATGACTCCCTTTTCAATTTTTTTTTTTTGAATTTAAACATGCAGCAAAGGAATAATTGCAATAATAATATTTCTTCATTCCTAATGAATTAAGAGTACCATATTCCTTCAAATGAGCGCACGTGTATCTCGTGTCTGGTTGTACTACTTACATCTCGGTCATCCCAGATGCTCTAAGATCTTAGATCTAAGGATGAGACCAGACCTGTTATAAGGGATGGCAACTCAGGCAACCTTCCGATGACGTCTGCACCCCAGTTCTGAAAGAAAGAGCGAATATGTAACATAGAAGAATATAAAATGGCTAGCTATTTCACAATAAGGTATATAATTATATATATATATATATATATATATATATATATATATATATATATATATATATATATATATATATATATATATATATATATATATATATATTGATGTCAGGTGAGAGCTGGTAAAACCTAATTTGAACATTAGCTGGTAAAACCTAATTTGAACATTACTCCACACACACACACAAACATATACATATATATATATATATATATATATATATATATATATATATATATATATATATATATAGATAGATAGATAGATAGATAGATAGATAGATAGATATAGATAGATAGATAATATTATATAGATAGATAGATATAGTTAGATATAGACATGAGGTCAAGGGTTAAAGACTATATAAATATATATATATATATATATATATATATATATATATATATATATATATATATATATATATATATATATATATATATATATATATATATATATATATATATATATATATATATCAACAGTTAAATATTGTTTATCTTTCATAATTTCTTTCAGGAAATGAAAGTTTGATCATACTTTTTTCACATAATACATTCCAAATGGATTATTTTCTGTCTTTGTTGTAAGAATTGGGTAATGTCGGAAACGTTGATTATCCATTTATAGATATTGTTTCAAGTTAAAAGGAGGAGGATGTAAATTTGGGTTCAAAATATTCTTGTCTCTATTCATTACATTTTCATTGACACACATTTCACTGCCACATGCATACATCACAATGAATATAATTATGTGATATATCTATACATATATTTGTAGGAAATTTCCGTTTCTGTTAGTTAAGCGTTCATGTTTAAGTCACAGAATGTGTGAAAATATTCCATAAAACAGAGGAAAGCATATGGCATATAGCTTCAATGACTTGTATGTAATCAGAGGTCAAATATTTGACCAAAATAAGATAGTATCAAAGAACGTGTACTGGTATTGCATAGAGTTATAAGAATGGGGTCATGTGACATATATGTTTAGTCTTACGTCAATTTTAATCAACATGTAACGCGCGTTGTAGAGTTCTGCGTAAATCATTTTATTTCTGTGACCACACCCAATTAAATCTACTCTCGTGTTCCCGTGTCTAAGATAATCATACCCAGAGCAGGTGAATACACATCACGTTTCTTAGGGATCAAACACACGATGATCCATATATCTCAGAACTGCCTCCCACATGATTCTAATCGCGGTACACCTCGGTATATTATTGATGATGATATGTTTGTTTGACCCTCTGCATAGGAAACAAGAATGTAGATGGTCACGCATTGTCATCTGGATCTTTGATACTTTCAACCAAATTAGCAACAAGCAGCATAAGGGTTACAACCTTCTAAAACGGGAAAATTAGAAACGGAAAAAAACCATGTCCTCTCTTCGGAAACACCCAAAATGAAAGATTAGGTAAAATTGTTACATGGATAAATAAGCCATTTTACAGTATCTGAATGCCCCAAGGTTTGGTGTTGACTGCTGGCTGTCTCTCTCCAATGCTAGGGTTTGAATCCGGCGTAGTGCCAGTGACTTGTGGTATGGCCATGGTTTTTCTCAGTATGGCAGAAAAAGTGACAATAAACAAATTTCCAAATTAAACTTAGCATGCGGTCTTGACCAGCAACCTGTCATGGCATCATTTGGACACCCACATCACTGATAATCAGAACACACACATGTTTGGGTAGACATTTTCTTGAATATGCCA
>OZ012694.1:15579961-15599961 GCA_963942565.1 Maea johnstoni
CCCCAAACTCCCCAATTATCAAACACACCTGTATGCACTTATGATCTCACATCATTGGACATAGCTTTCCAAATAAAGTTGTAAATGAAAATATTGGAAGAGGGAATTTGCTCAAAGCCAAACAGCAATATAAACATTCTGAAAACTGGGCCTACTATTGATGTGCACTCTGTCACAGGATACTTGTATAAGTAATAGTGGACTGCATGGTCACTCAATATTAAAGGGGAACTAAAGGCTCACATACATATTAGCAGATTAGCTTATATGAAAGTAATACACTTCAATAATAGGATTCTGTCCTCCTTTTTCTCTCAGTGATCCCATGAGGGGAGACTTTTGCGTATTGCGTATATCCCCTTATGGGATCACTGAGAGAAAAAGGGGACAGCATCCAATTCTTGGAGTGTATTACTTTCATATAAACTAATATGTATGTGGGCCTTTAGTTCCCCTTTAACATTTGTCAAATGTTTCTTAAAACTTTGCATTATTATCCTAATAGTCCTCAATTTCTAGTGTACCTTTCAAGGTAATAATGATTGAATGTTTGTGTGTTGAGATTTTTGGTATGTCCTTACTCTCTTTCTTCTCCCTCACTTACTCTATTTATATGAGGATGAATGCATGAAAAGGTACTGGATATATTTAATCCTAAGACTTCCAAACATGGCTTCCTGTATTTGGCCCTGAACTAAGATGGTCCAATACCACTTAGGGCCTAACATTAAGAAGCTGGCCAGCAGGGCTAGTTACCATAACTGTTACTAGCCCTGAAATATTTTTTCTAGCCCTGCAGATTGATGACATAAAATGTGTAAGATATGCCAACAATTTTTGTTTCAATATTAATAACAACACTATTTTTCAAACAGTGACCTGCCCATAGCCTCAGTTGATTATATAAAAAGAAAGCAGTGTATTGTGTTGAATTGAGTTATATTATCATCCAGGTATGCAGAACCAAAAAAGGGCTTCATACTTTTTAAGCTCTGATATTCTAATTCTATCTAAGCCCCTTGGGGCTACTCACAGGTTGAATTTCCTAGCCCAGACTTTCAATAACTAGCCCGGGGCTATGAGGCTTATTAGCCTTAATGTCGAGCCCTGCCACCACTACTAGACTATAGATGGCAGCACAGTCATCAGGTGATGCAGATGATAACCATGTTATCAACTGCAGCTCTTGTGGCTCCATCTGGAGGTCAAAACAGCACAAAACCCGGGTTATGGCATCACAGTCCTAGCCATGTGTCTCGGTGCCATTTGGAGAACCATTAGTCTATGAAGATCACCCCTTTAAGGACACCCAATTATAGTTCATAGGGAATTTCTTAAAATGTCAATTATAAAGCACATAATTGATTTCTTTCCCCTCAATCTGATTACCATGATATTGCTTTAGGTTATCATGCCCTATTTCATTAAACAAATGCATGTATCTGGTAGTCTACCCTGAAGAATAGGATACCCCCCCCCCCCCCAAAAAAAAGAGAGAGAGAAAAAAATGGCTTATTGCTAATAAGACACACCCAGGGTCTTAATGATAGATAAGACCTTGCCTGGCACTGTTCTAGACAAGAGTTGTCTGTATTTATGATAATATGACCATAATGATGGAATTATGGAATAAATCCCTAACTTTTTGAGGAAGAGTTGTAGATTTGATTCAGATTAACAGGTCTCCTTTACATTATGTACATATACATTTTAATAAAAACTACTCAAGTGAACAATATCACTAGGATTGTAATTAAATTGCTTTGGATGAGACAGGCATGATTTCGGTATATTACACACGCTAAAGTACCTAGCCTAGATTCCCTGCAGTGCCCTGCATTAGGTTCACAATACACGCTCACAGTATTGTCAAGTGGTGTGATAACTTGCAGAATATTGTGAAAAGTAACTACTATGACAATTATGAAAAGTATTTTTCAGAGTATCGATAAGATATCATCCAAACCTCAATGCATTTTCAATACTAGGACTTGTTTTTTGGACAGGCAGTTTCCTGAAATCCTCCTTTTTTGCCTGGCAAAAATTAAATTATAGAATTTCAAATTTTGACTTTTTGGGGGTAATAACCAAACACTAACCTAACAAACCATCTTTTGGGACATGGCTGAAGCGTAAATTTCTCTTTTTGACAAAATAGGCTTAAACATGTAGTTGGTATAAGGATTTTTTTAAGGAGTTGAGTAGCTAAATCTGGGCGGGCAGAATTATTTTAACTGCTGTTTTGGACAGGCATTTTGAAATTGCTGGCTAAGACCCTGTTTCAGTATATTTGGTTCATGAGTATAAGAGGGTCACTAGGTTCTCTTATATTGATTATATTCAATGGGGTGTTATGTGCTGTACATGGGTCCAAGTTGGCCCACATCCAGACCCTTGATTAAATCCTGATTAACCCTTCCAATGCTGAGGCTACTTTCATCCAAAGCACAAGGATGCAAAGATTTTTGAAAACCATCTAAATCATGTCCTGTTGGTATTCATTGTATAGCTCTTACTGAGTACTCTCAGATGAGTACCCATGTGGCAGAGTTACATTCATTTTTTAGGGTTTTTTGCACCATTTTGTATTGGCCAAATTAGCCACCAGCAACGTTAAGGTTAAATGCTGATTAACCCATTTACACTCAGAACAGCCAAAACAGCCCTGACAATTTTGGAAGTATTTTACTTACAAACATTTTTCTAGAAAACATTTGATCGAGAAATGGTGATCAGATGCCATACACCAACTCTCCTTCAAATAGTTTGTGAACTTTTTCTTTATTGCCAAGTTATTTTTAAAAATATGGGAGTAGCAGACTATACTTTCTAGAGGAACTCGGAGTGTCAATGGGTTAAAAACATTCTACCCTGGTTTCCCCCAGCAGAGTAGTAGACCTACCTGGAGGAGCTCATGTATGGAGAACCTAAAACACAGTATCACACCTCACCTGAAGCTCCCATGCCCTAACTGGATGGTAAGAATTGGCAATTTTATTTTAAATTTCAAATTGGCAATTTTGTTCTCTGTGTCTCATGCAGGGTTTTAGCCAGGATTTGGAAACTGGGTGCCCAAAATTGGCAATTGTAAAATTTTGGTGCGTCCTATTTTTCAAGGGAGACCACAATATACTCAGATGGCTACCAAAAGCATGTATCTACCTTATTGAAATTAGGCACAATATCCTTATACAATGTCGAGGGATTTATATTGGTGTAAAAAAGTTCAATTATATGCTTGAAATTGACATTTCAAGAAATTACCATCAGAAACTTTTGGGTGTCCTGAGGGGTGATTTTGAGGGTTTAGTGTCTAAATGCTGCCCAGGCGCCCTGCTGGCTAAGACTAGAATGGTCTCATGTTTTTCCTGTACTTTCCATTTCAGAAATGTACCTTCACTGCAGGTCATGTTCCCTAGGCAAAAAAAAAGTTGTTTGTCTCCTGTTACCCTACCCTAACAAGTTTTTACTCAAAAAAATCCCTACCATTTTTTCTACCCTCCAAACTCCAAATCAACATAAAACACACATAATTCACAAATTTTTGAACCAAAAAATAATACAAAATCTTTTTTAACCGACCTACATACCCTATTTTTTGGGACATTACAGGAAACCAACAATCTATTTTTAGGCCCTATATTTCAAAAGATTACCAAGCATGAGTGTAATGCTCCCTATAATCCAATAATGTACCTGATGCCTGCAAGTTATATTCCCCCTGTTTCAAAAATGTATCTAATTGCTAGTTATGTTCCCTATATTTCAAAAATGACTACCATGCCTGCAAGTTAGATTCTTTCTTTTTCAAATATGTATCTTAAGCCTGCTATAGTTATGTTCCCTATATTTAAAAAATAACTGCCATGCCTGCAAGTTTGATATTCCCTTTTTTTCAAAAATGTATCTAGCTCGCTAGTGTGTTTCAAAAATGTACCATTCCTGAAAGTTATATTCCCTTTTTTTCAAAAATGCACCTAGCCTGCTAGTTATGTTCTCTGTATTTTAAACTATGCATGTTTTAAACTATATTCAAAAATGAACCAGACATGCAAGCTTTTTACCTTCATTTGAAAAATATACTTAGGCCTAAAAAAAATAATTTGTTTGTTTCCTGTAACAGTCCGAAAAAAAATAGGGTAGGTAGGTTGGTAAAAAAAAAATTGCATAATTTATTTGGTCATAAATGTGAGTTTTATGCATGTTTTACGTTGATTGGGAGTTGGGAGGGCGATAAAAACTTCAGGGTAGGGATTTTTTGGAATAAAAACTTGTTAGGGTAGGGTTACAGGAAACAAACGTTTTTTTAGGCCTTAGCCTGGTAGTTGTGTTCTCCATATTTCAAAAATGAAACATGCCTGTAAGTAATGTTCCCCATATATCAAAATATAACACGCCTGCGAGTTATGTTTTCTTATCCTTATATTCCAAGTGCATAACATGCCTGCG
Organism: Maea johnstoni; assembly: GCA_963942565.1. NCBI lineage: Eukaryota > Metazoa > Annelida > Polychaeta > Spionida > Magelonidae > Maea > Maea johnstoni. The sequence goes on from OZ012694.1 coordinate 15,584,411, forward strand.
AGTTATGTTTTCTTATCCTTATATTCCAAGTGCATAACATGCCTGCGAGTTATGTTCCCTATTTTCTAAAGAATTACCACATCTGCAAGACCAAAAGCAAAATGACAGGGAGAATCTCTTTAGAGAAGAGCAGATATCTCTGATGGCGATTAATGCTGAGTTTTACACATAATGATATTTTTCATTTGAACCCTCCTCAATTCTTAGATATCAACCTACCTTATCAAATCTAAGTAAAATATATATCTATAAAAGCATATTTTCTGGGCTGGTCTACTTGCTGCATTTTCCTTGTATTCTTATGTAGACTGATGTCTGGCAAGACCAAAAGCAAAATGGTAATTTTCATTTGAATTCTCCTCAATTCTCACATATCAACCTACCTTATCAAATCTAAGTAAAATATATCTATAAAAGCATGTTTTCTGGGCTGGTCTACTTGCTGCATTTTCCTTGTATTTTTATGTAGACTGATGTCTGGCATAGTATCGATTCCTTAAGCAACATATAGTATTTACACTGAGACAAGCCTGCAGCACCTTGCTACAGAGGTGAAAGGGGGTTAAAATGGAGCTTGAACAATATCACACCATAGAACTAGCTGTGGCAGAGGGGTTTAGTGTGTTTAAACTTGATGTTGTGATAATATTATTACACCATCGTTTTACAGATCGAGATGAAGAGGAGTGACTCGACACGGGGTAGAAATGAAATTAAGATTTGATACCAAAAGGTGCCTTTGCAATATAGGGTTAGAATCTCTGTCATGAAACTGTTTGGAGGGGGTTGAAATAAAGATTTTAAACTTCATGGTAAAAGAATCTTGTGACGATTCCACCATTGTTTTACGGAGGTGAATTGAAATGTAACAAAGGGTTGAACTGAAGAGTTTAAAACTTAATACCATAAGGTCCCTGTGACAACATTAATTCACACCACTATTAATGGAGTTTCAACTTGTAGGATGAGAGAGAGAGAGAGGGAGAGAGAGAGAGAGAGAGACAGAGAGAGAGAGACAGACAGACAGAGACAAAGAGACATGCAGACAGAGACAAAAACACAGAGAGAGCGTGAGAGAGAGAGACACAGAGAGAGAGAGAGAGCGCGAGAGAGTGAGAGAGAGACAGACAGAGAGACAGAGAGAGAGAGAAAGAGAAAGAGAGAGACAGAGAGAAAGAAAGAGACAGAGAGACAAAAACAGAGAATTAGACAGAGAAACAGAGACAGAGAGGACAATGAAATAGCATGGGTTATGAGCCTATGAGATATCTCCATGCCACAATGCCTTGAGACAATCCTAAACCACCCTATTTCAAAAAGGTTTTGAGATAGAGAAAATGTAAACCGATGACAGAAGACCCTTGCATATTGTTGAAACGTAAGTAGAATCATGGTAAAAGACATGTAAAAACCCAAAATCAAACTACATTTGATAAGTAGAAGAAAGGGTTAAATTAAGGATGTTACCCTTTAGTAACAAGTACTGTAGTATAGGAAATAAATCCGAGTGGCTTAATCTGACAAACTTTTCCGAGTGGGGTCTGTTCGGTATATGAAACTTGAATGTATTATTCCTGTCATTAGAATATCGACCTTCAATATTGGCTTTTCGGAATAAAAAATCACAGAAAAAATCCAAAATCACAAACTCGGTCAATCAGTGCATCTCAAATAAATTTCCTATTCTACAGTATTACTTTTGATACAACACAACCTTAGACCATCTTCATGTGAAGGTATCAAAAAGGTTTGAAATAAAGAATATTTTCAAGAATATCTAAGCCAATACCTGATAGATTGGTAAATTAATGGGCAGTATGATGGTTGGAAATAAAGAGTCTCAGTAAAATACACTCTAAGACAGCATTCAATACCAGCCTAATCATTTTTTGAATCTGAGGATGGTATGAGAGTTCAAAAGATGGGCAATGTATATGGGCATGTGTTTCAAGAAACAGGAAAATACACCACAAGATATACATAGTTCCTTGGTCTAATTCAGTGACATCTAGTATAAATGTTTGAAATAAAGACAGAATTTTTTGGTCTTGTTAAACGTGTCTCAGTATCTTTAAATAAGGTCCTTAAGCCAATCATGCTTATGGTCTGCATAAGAAAGTACCATCAGATTGCACTGAAACTTTACAGGATAAATACAAAATGAAGCATTAGTTGGCAAAATATTTCAAGAGGGGTTGTAGCTATGGTTCTAATTGAAATTTCTACCTCAAATACTTTTCTAACTCAGCTCTTGCATGAAATATTCTAATAAAATTTTGGCTGATATGGTATAGAATGCTAAATACCAGACTCATACCAGGGCTCGAAATTAAGATTTTTCAAGGGAGCCGAATTACATCTTCATAAGTTTCATAAAGGTGTTGTGTATATCAAACAGTACACATATTTGGGCTTCCTGCAGAAATTTGAGAATGCCGCAGGAGAGTTCAAGGGAACCATGGGCTCCCGGAACCCCCTTATTTCAAGCCCTTGATACTGAAGTAAAAGGACGGGTGGTGTAAGGGTTTGAAATAATGATAAGGTTTTTCATAATCCAATAAAAAATGTGGACAGACATAACCTTATACTAAACTGACAAAGAGGAGAATACATACATATATACATACACACACACTCACACAGTCAGTCTCAGGTGCCCAAAATTAACAATTGAGAAATTTAGGGGTGTCCCTTTTTTCAAGGGAGACCACAATATAATCAGATTGATTCCAAACATAAACATGTTATTTCTTATTGAAATGAGACATACTATCCTCATAAAATGCCATGGGAATTACACTGATGTAAAAAGAAACTTCAATTATATTTGGAACTACCATTTTATGAAATTCCTAGAAAATTGAGTTTCCTATAGGGGGTCTTTCAAGGGTTTGGTTGTCTAAATGACGCCCAGATGCCCTGTTGGCTAAATCTATAAAACTACACACGTACACACACACACACAAAGGCTATGGCTCTCTTTATTATTGCTGTGCTGACCTTAACCTACTCGTAGCATTAATCTGCCATGTCGTGTTCTGGTCATTAAATTAAGCTTTCCTATTTTTGTTACCATCCAGGATATGTTTCCAATTCTCTCTCATTGGTTAATTTGGATGTTTGTATGTATGATGCAGAAACAACCTAATACCACTAATTCTCTATCACAACAACATGTGTACAAATCAGAACTAATGTTCAATTTACCGTGATACGGTAGACACAGCCTTTTAACCAACCACTGCCGGGCAACTGTCAGCACCATGAATGCTTTTGAAAAAAATAAAGTTCTATCAAAAAAAGGATTATATTCAAAGAGTATTTAATGGACGGTGTAGGTTTGATTTTGATCAGTTTCATAAGAAAATATTTTCCAAAAAATCCTCTAGTGTGAAAGAGTATTGTTAGCCATGTGGTCTTTGGAGTGTACAGATATACGGTAAATTAAAATTCTACGTGTAAATTCAAGGCAAGAATAGGTTTAAAGTGATATCCAGCATTTGGTTGGAATGACCTGTCACCCAATTACATTCGTCCAGTGTTCATTCCAGGAAGTACAACAATAGTACAAAACCCTAACATTTTTCCGCATCTATAATTTGACTAAAAGACTGAATTACATGATTGGCTGCATTTTTCATGAAATCCCCAGATGCCAGTTGATATATATATATATATATATATATATATATATATACATATATATATATATATATATATATATATATATATATATATATATATATATATATATATATATATATATATATATATATATATATATATATATATATATATATATATATATAGAAACATACAGTTCTCCTTAAATTGGATTCCTTGTCATACTTAATTTACTTCATCCTCCTTTGTTCTGTTTCCTGGAATTTCTTAAAATTTGAGTTGGTCACTTGGCTGTATAAATACTATGGGCTGCATAAGACCCATTCAGGTGTCAGTGGATCAAAACCTGTTGTGGTTACTGGCTGTCCTAGCTGCTTTACAAAGAGTGCACACACAGAGCCCAGTGGTAAGTAGTGGAGAGGGGTATCATCATCATCTTCATCATAATCATCACCACCACCATCACCACCAGAACCGTCATCATCAGCATCACAACCAATCATCATCATCATTATTATTGCATTTATCATCATCATCATCATCGCCATCACACCCACCATCATCATAGTTTCCTTCCAATGATTTCCATATCAATATCCAAATAGGTTAATAAGGTTATGGACTATGTTTCGGTCATTCGTTCTCATATTTTGTGAAAGATTAGGGAATGTTCTCAAAAAATGTATGTGCTGTTGCAGATATATGAGACGGTTTCTTAGAAAAAGGATGTATAACTCTTCAATTGGATGGTGTTTAATCATCCATCCATGCTTATAAGGATCTCCTTGACAAGTGGAGGTGTATACCTATATGACACTTGAAAAAAAAACATAAACAAATTCAGAAAAAAAAGTATGAAGTAGATCTGTGGAATGGGTGCTCTCCTTCAGAATTTTACTTAAAGATTCATACCCAGCAAGGTGTCTGGGTGTCTTTTGGACTCCCTGGTTCATGAAAAATACCTGATTTTAGATAAAAAGACACCTTAGATTTTGGTATGTGGTATACATACACACATAAATCACAACCAGCCCTTGTCCCTACCCCCAACTGCTTTAAAAGTATTTAATGGGCAGTTGCAGGTTTGATTTCCATCAGTTTCATAATAAAATATTTTCCAAGATATGCTCTAGTGCCAAAGAGTATTGTTAGCCAAGAGGTCTTTGGAGTCTAAATGAAATTCGACGTGTAAATTCAAAGCTAGAATAGGTTTAAAGTGTCATATCCTGCATATGGTTTGAATGACCTGTACGTCTCCCAATTACATTCGTCCAGTGCTCATTCCAGGAAGTACAACGATAGTACAAAATCCTAAAAAAAATTCCGCATCTATAATTTGACTAAAAGACTGAATTACATGATTGGCTGCATTTTATCCCCAGATGCCAGTTGATATAGGTTTATAGAAACATATACAGTTCTCCTTAAATTGGAGTCTTTGTCATACGCTTCATCCTCCATTGTTCTGTTTCCTGGAATTTCTTAAAATTTGTGTTGGGCACTTTGCTGTATAAATACTGTATCAGTGGATCAGAACCTGTTGTGGCTACTGGCTGTCCTGCTTTATAAAGGGTCCACACACAGATCCCTGTGGTAAGTAGTTTAGCAAATAGCGGCATCATCATCACTATCACCACCATCATCATCATCATCATCATCATCATTACCACCACAAACAATCATCATCATCATTATTGCATTTATCATCATCATCACCACCACAAACAATCATCATCATCATCATCATCATCATCACCACCACAAACAATCATCATCATCATCATCATCATCATCACCACCACCACCACGGGCACCACCACCACAAACAATTATCATCATCATCATTATTGCATTTATCATCATCATCACCACCATAAACAATCATCATCATCATCATCATCATCATCATCATCACCACCACAAACAATCATCATCATCATCATCATCATCAGCATCATCACCACCACGGCACGGGCACCACCACCACAAACAATTATCATCATCATCATCACCATCACCACCACCACGGCACGGGCACCACCACCACAAACAATTATCATCATCATCATCACCATCACCACCACCATCATGATCACCATCATTATTGCATTTACCATCATCACCATCACCACCATCGTCATTTTAAGTCATCATCATCATCACCACCATCATCATCACCACCACCACCATCATTATTGCAGTTATCATCATCATCACCACCATCATCGTCATCATCACCACCACAACCACCATCGTCATCATCATCATCATTATGGCATTTATCAGGGACTTAGCCAGGATTTTCATAACAGGGTGTCCAAAATAGGGTTTCACGAAGACAGGGTGTCCAAACCCCCTCACTGAAAAAAATTAGTCATCATACTGACCATATTTAATGACAAATCCAAGTAATTATGTGCTTTATTTCTACACCTAATGTTTTAGTTATCATTTAAGAATTAAACTTTTTAGAATATCTACTTGTAATTAATATTTTCAAAAATTTCTGACCAAATGATAGGGTGTCTTTTCCCCCCCAAAATAGGCATTTTTCGTGGACCAGGGTGCCAAAAAGACACCCTGACACCCTGCTGGCTAAGACCCTGATCACCATCACCATCATAGTCATCATCACCACCACAACCACCATCGTCATCATCACCACCATCATCATCATATTGCATTCATCATCAAAATCATTATATTTATCATAAGCATCATTGTATTTACCATCATCATTTTCGTCATCATCATCATCAAAATATCTGTATTCATAAGGCGAAGGTTATTTCATTTATTGGTTCCCAGATCTTTCCCAGACCAATTTTATAGAGTTGGGAGGTAGGTAAATATAAATAAAGTTGATTTTTTTCATCTTTTTTTTACACATGGAAATGTTGAGTAGGCTGTAAACAGTCGGGGGGGAGGTAAAGAAATAAAGTGATTCTGGCCAGTATTAGAAAACATACGTAAACAAGATTTTTGAATATTAAAAGAATGATTTTTAGTAAGATGGTGTATCTCCACAACGCTGTATTGCAATGCTATTATAAAATTATATTATTCAGTTATTAATATTCTTGTATATATGTAGTTTCATTACCATATATAGTAAATTTATTGTAGGCGGCAGAGCACAAAATAAAAATGGGGCGATTATATTTATTTTTATGTCGGGACTATATCACTTTGATCGCTTGATCCGGGTACCAATAAATCAAAATAACCTTCACCTAATCACCCTGTATCAATTTTCTTCATAATGATCACCATTGTCAGCATAATCATCACCAATAAAAATAGGGTTGCTTGAAATTTTCACAACACAGCACACATCTGGTTTCTGAAAGGCCAGAAGGGGAAATTCGACATTCGTCCTATTCAGGTAAGTTACCCATTTCTTGAAGTTGTCTAAAAACAAAAAACGAAATTCAAGGGAAATTGTTAACTATCACAGGGTCTGAAAAGTTATTGGCTGTGCTGAATTAGATAAGTTTCCTTCCAATGATTTCCAAATCAATATCAAAATAGGTTACTGACTGTGTTTTGGTCATAATTCCTCATATCTTGTGGAAGAATAGGGAATATTCTTTAAAAATGAAACTGTTATTACAGATATTTGAGAATGACCTTAGAAAAAGGATGAATAACTTCAATTTCAATTAGATGGTGCTTAATCACCTATCTATGCCTAAGGATCTCATTGACAAGTGAATGTGTATACCTATGAGACTTGAAAAAAACAAATTCAGCAAAAAGTATGAAGTAGATTTGTGGAATGGGTGCCTCTGACTGCTCTCCTTCAGAATTTTTCTTTAAGATGCTGTAGTCAGAAAGATATCACAAGCTCTATGTACAATGATTGGCAAGACATTTTGCCAGCCAAAGGCACGCATATATTAAAGGTTGTCTTCATCTTTAAAAGATCTAAACTGAGATCTGATGAGTTGAAACTTATGCCTTAGCACTGGAAGGGTTAAAACTATGGCTGATAAGACATGGTAAGTGATAGTGCTTAATGGCTGACAAGGGGAACAGCTTTGCACTAGCTGGGTAACTCAGGCTATCCCTAGGCATGCAGCCTTCAACAGGGTCAAATTCTGGTCCTGTGTACCATATCCTAGGTAGCCTATTACAGGGACAATAAGAAAAGCTATTTATGGGTTTAATAAAGGCTGAACAAACAGACCCAGGCCACTCGAGTGTTGCTCTTGCTTTCTTGAGTATTGCTGCATTAATCAGGGCATGTATATCTACATGTATCTGATACACAATAATAAGAGTGAGAGGATAGAATGAGACTGATTCATTTTAGGACACACAGACATATACACTGTATACACACATAAATCACTACCAGTCCTTGTCCCTACCCCCAACTCCTTTGAATGCTTCTGAGTGTTTTCAGAGTTCAGACCCTTAGTCCTATTCAAGGTATTGCTTCAGAGGCCTGTGCCTTAGGTTCTATTTCTTACTCGAGCTAGAGAGCTGTGAGAAGCCAACACTTAATCTAAAATAAACAGCAGAGTATGTGTTGGTATTTTCCTTGAGTGGCTGTGCACAGGAATTTTGTTTTGAAGGAGCTATGTGAAAGAGGTTGTTCTATTCGTTCTAGAAGCAGGCCGCAGGCACAGGCCAGGCAAGGCTTCCCAGTGCCTTTCCTAAAATACTGCTTTGTGGTAACCTGGATTTTTGAGGTAGGCCAGTATTTACTCCCAGCTGCGGTGGAGTGTGCCAGAATCTGGCCCGGTTTCCTGTGGTACAGTATGGGAGAGGAGGGGGGAACTTATGTGATGACGGGGAGAGGAATCTCCGAATCTGGGTCATGTTTATTTCTGGCTTGGAGATTTTGAAGGGATTCTTGTTGTGTAGTGTATAGCCTGCAGGCCCCCTGTTCAGTGCTAATACCATAATCTCAACCTCAGCCTCCCCTACAACCTTAGTAATCATATACCACACTAGAGTATTTAAGATGGAAAATAAAACCTTTACCAAGAAGGACAGATCTGTTTGATATCAAACACATATTTCCTGCTTTGGCTACTAATCATGCTATTCATGTAGTTGGACAGATGGGCATGTCTAGACTTTAAAAATGTATCCTATTATGTAAAAAGCCAAGGCGGGACCTCCTAGAAATTCAGAAAATAACACACCCAACTGTTTGCACTTAGAGTATCAAAAACATGTGAAATCATACTGAGAAAGGAATGTATTTTATATTCATAGCCTAGTCCTTTGAGATGATCAAAAATACTGTCAGGTATACTGGCTACCCATTTAGCTATGTCAATAATTCTATACAATCTAATTGTATTCTAATCAAATGATTTACTCAAATCTAGAGCAAAGGAGAGAACAAAAGAAAAAATATCAAAAATAAGATTGTGAAGTTGAAACATTCTTTAAATCATTCATAGTACATGTATATTGCAAAAGATGACCTCATGTTATTTCAAAATATTTTGAATTTCACTTTAGAAATCAATGTAATCTTTGTAAGGCAACCTGTTTTAAAGGTCTTAACTTATGGATGTATAAGTGTATAACCCTTTCATGTCATAGCACCTTGTCAGGTGTCATTGAGATATTTGATACTTATGAAAATAAGTTAAGAATTATGCATAAATTTACAAAAATATTTGAAAAATGGTTATTGGTTGGGCTCTAAACTACACTTCTTGTTAAAAAAATGCTGAAGTACAAAATATATCACCAAATTGATCCAGAAGTTTTGGTAAAACAGGTAGGAAAGGGTTAGTTTTTGTTGCTAAATGTGGGAATATCATAAGTCACACTCAAGAAAACTTACACAAATAAATTCTGGTCCTTATTAATGTTCCTAAAAGCCCCTGTCCAACATTCACTATCTTATATAACAACCGTAGCGATTCAAAAAAGTATTAGGTCATTGTTGCATTGCGTTAGTAATTGTAGTCACTTGTTATGATATCTTAGTGATTGTTGTGAGGTTGTTATTGTTATTGGGTCGCAGAGCACAGCCATCGACAACATTTTTTTAAAGCATGTCCAAAAAAATTGTTATCGTTGGTCGGTTACTATGAAAATGTTGTGGAGTCAAAATGGTCGCTATGACATCGGTACCATCACAACTGAATAAGTTATTTCATCTGTTAATCCCAGTAGTAAACTCATTATTGTCTATCAAATCATACCTGAATTGTCTTAATCATTCCATAGTTAAAAGTTCCTCCAGAAATTGTTGTCTGGATATGTAATACCTTTTGCCAACAACTTGGGAATAAAAGGATAAATTCAACAAATATTTCCCTTGAATGCTCTAGCTCAAAGATATAGGCTAGCCTAAAGAATCAAGCAATTCTGTGCTGCCACAGGCATGAAGGGGTTAAATATAACGATAATATTTCCTGCCAGTATAAAAAGGGGGGGGGGGTAAGTTTTTTTAAGAGAGGTTGAAATATGACATTTTTGTATATTTCTAATCATGTTCATAGAATTGCAATCATTAAATTAAATTTCTTACAATTTATAGCCTCTCTTAAAGCCCCTCCCCCCCTTGACCCCCATTAAGAGATTAAATATAATGATTGCAATTCTATGAAAAAGAGTTAGATTACTTATATATATATACAAAATATGATGTCAATTTACAAATTACAGCCTCTCTTAAAGCCCCCTTAAAAAAACCTTTTGTATAGGCAGGAAATGTAGTTCTGCCTTTTTTCAATTATTCACAATGATCTCACAACGATTTCCAATATTTTTTAAATACTTAAGTTGTTATGTTAGATTGTGAATGTGGGACAGGGGCATGTGGTTCCTAATGAATAAGGAGCTTAGCTACCATCTAACTCAATGCCTAGTCAACCCCTGCAAATGCTTCTACAAATTGGTACATTGAGGAAATATGTCAATGTTTGGTTATATGTGAGATGTTCTTTTTTATTTTTATGGTGATGCCAATGTTTGCAGACCCTTGAGATAAATGAGATTTCTAAGTGAGATGAACACACGTTATGCATGCATGTACATGTATGTTATATTATGGCCTACAATCTTAGGCAACTTCAAATGCAGTCTTAGCCTCAAACAGGTGGTCTTTTATAAAGGTGATTTACTTATATTAATTTGCTTCATTGGGGGATCTTGAAATGTGTCCAAATGCGGAACAGGTGGTTTCTCTGGGTGAATTCTCTTCCACGACCCACTCTATCTAATGGCCTGGTTACAGTGAGGATCTGTCATGAACTAAGAAGTTTGGGGACTGTGGTTAGTAGAGATAAAAGTGTGTATTATTGTGGAGAGAGAGAGAGAGAGAGAGAGAGAGAGAGAGAGAGAGAGAGAGAGAGAGAGAGAGAGAGAGAGAGAGAGAGTATTAAAACATAGTGCCAGCAATAATGGTAATTCATTCCTGGGGTACAGTTAACAGTACATACAGAAGATCATATGTGTTTCAGACATAGATTTTCTAAATAATAGTGCCATGTTGTGAGAGGTGCAAGTTTGGAGAATACCAATGTCCAAAAGGGCAAAAGGGATAACATGAGACCTGACAGATTAGAGTCTGCGACTGAATGACTATACATGAAGATCTATGAATTGCATTATATCAAGCCTTGCATTATATCAAGCCTTCTCTAAAGTATATCTTTGTTAACATACAACAAATCCATGCATAGTTTAGAAATGAAAGCCAAATACTGTAATAGTGTCCATATACATGTACTTACGAAGATAAAATACATTTCACGAGTCAACGCTACAATGTTGCTCTTTAATATACAAATGGATGAATCAATGTCTATACATGTTATCCAAATGTATCTACTTACTGTCACATTGACATATTGTTGAGTTCGTAGCATCCATACAGCACCGCTAGAAATTCGTATTACTACGACACTGCTATGTCTGCAGGCTACCAGACGAAGATTCTAGACGTTCGGCTGGCCCTGTCAGGGGTAGGTTTTAACAGCTTCTCATAGTATAGAGTAGCAAATACCTTGCGATCCACAAATGTAGGTCATCTGTCATTCATTCATGATTCTAGAAGCTTCTCAGATCCATGGAATATATGTCTTAAAGTCGCTTGTTGGTGTAGTCGGCGTACTGTATCTCAATCCTTATGCTTGGTTGTATCCATCGTTGACCCATGTGCTCTACCACTATTGTGGTCAACACCGAACACGTGAGAAATCATCAAAAATATCAACATATTGTATACTATACTTACTATGCCTCTAGTAAAACCGTTCTCGGAGATGATCGGGTGTTTTCGGAAATGTTCCAAATAAGGGCATTTCCGTGACTCGTAGTAATTCTCGGAGACGGCCGATCAATGATCGGAAGTAACGTTACCTTATATGGGCAATGGCACGAGTGACGTAGGTATGACGTCGTATTAGCATCACAATGTGGAATTTATACTCCGACAGCTGCCGGGACCATATATGGAAGTTGTCGTTATCGGTATCAAAAGGCCAACGATTTTCTATAAATAATTTCTGTCACGGGTACTATAATGTAAACAGAGGTTCGTATTTATTTAGGGAGAATATGGAGGTTAGCATCACACTAGAAGGCTCAAACTCAGGAATTAGGAACTAGGGAATATATCGAACCCATAGCTAAAATCATTTCTGCTTTTTCGGAGATTTTGGTCCGTTTCTTCAGGAATTAGAACATACAGCCACAGGCCGTAGGGGATATTGAATGAAACATGTAGTAACCTTTTATTTATTTCTACGTCACAACCTACGTCAGCAATCAATAGAAAACAATTGTAAATCCGAGCATTTTCATTGGCTGCCGAAGTAAGCTCATCCCATATTTGGGCATCGTGACGAGAAGCCAGTTCATTCATAAAACTGAAGTATAAAAGCCTGTTTCATTCATTCATACAGGAGAGAACGGAACTATACGGGTTTGGAGAGTGAACAGTTTCCACCCTACCCAAGTTTATGAGTCAACAGGACAGTCAACAGTGATATTGTGACATCTTGACCCACGTGTTCATCACGGGAAGCCAGCACACGCCATCTAGTATGATTATGGACGGTTTAGATACACTCTCTCAGGTCGCCTTGGCCGACCAACTCAATCTGAGCTTTGAGACTTACAACCCACCACTATCACAACTCGGAAACATTGCAAGGCTTACTGCAGATATCTCGGAAGACAACTTGAACACCCCAATTACAACATGCCAAGATGCCAACTTCTGCTTCAACCCAGACATGGAATTTCAGGAGCCGGTACCCATTACAGGTAGGTTTCGAGTCTTCTATCCTTACGTTGTAGTGACTTGACAGCAGCCGTTAGACAGACCAGCTGATACCGTTACTACGGCGAACGCCCACGCCCCTCCGTACCGTAGCCGAGCGGTTGTAGTCGCTCACACTTAACACACTACAGGGTATTTTACAATGATTTGATCGCATGGACCGAGGACATTTCTCTCAGTTTATTTGATATTTTCCTCTAGTATACCTCGCCATTTCAGCGAAGCTCTTGGCCTATATTCGCCTTGGCAGCCGCTATGATAATGAGTATTGATCTAGTACGGCTCGTACTTGGGAGCAACTGACATCACAGCCAGCCTGTTCGCCTGCCTTCATGGCATCCATATTTCCTTTTCTCGAATCCCTATCATAATTTTGTGCCTTTTTGGTTAGATTTGAGTGAAACCCGTGTTGCTGGTGTGTGTAGGCCATGCTGCCGGCATGTTGACAAGCAGCTGATCGCCGCCCACGCCCAGAACCTACTACTATAATTAATTCAGGCGGCTGGGTGCGTGGGCAGAGCTCATATTAATACACCAATCTCTGACTTTTACGGGCGGAAATCTGAATCTGCGAGGATAGGACGTATGTAATTATCCATTGGAATCGGCTTCTGCCCACACAACTCTCTTGCTCACCGACTTGAGCACACATACTCTTTCTTTCTCGCGTTCTTCGAGCATGAGTTGTATCGACACCCCCAACTTGGGAGATATGGTCCACTTCAGACTTAAGTACGATGTCTTTAAGACCAAGGACCACTTAGGTTAGTTCACTGTTACTGTAGGTTTTGAATTTTCGCGGTCTTCGCCACATTTTTAGAACTTCGATAAGATCCATATGGTGGAATACACACTTGGGTTTATAACAGGTGGTTGGTGCTAAGCCATATTTCCATCAGCCTGTTCCCAATTTCTAAACTTTTTTGACATTTATTGGGAGATATCAATTCTTACTGTACTCGAGTTGTTCGTTATCTTTATTATTGTTGGTTTGACTCTGTTACTTATGTTTCTTCTTGTTTCTTCTCTTTTTAGCGAGTATTGAGGCGAGCCTGACTATTCCAGACAAGGACGGAGAGGCAAACATGTTCAACGCGAACACCACCGGCACCTGTCCAGTTACCAGAATCGCCTACAAGGGAACTTTCACGACCAGCGCTTCCCCCAACTACACCTGTAGCAACACCACGGCGCCTGGCCTGGCCCCCATCTTTACCCCTCTTCTCAGCATACTCACCCAGGGCGCCTCTTCGCCCTTCCCCCAGGGCCAGTTCACCGTTCTGAGCCAGCAGATGGACGCGCAGGCCTCCTACCCATCTCCAACTCCGGCATCGCAACCCTCCCCTCAGCCTTCGCAGGGTTCGGAGACGGAGCAGCGTTCTCAGGCCTCTCCTCAGATCTTCAGTCCCGACTCCCCTCACTCCGATGTCTTGAACAACTCTCCGGCGCCATCACCTGTGGCTGGTCAGCAACCCCAACAACAGCAGCAGCAACAGTTTGCCGCTACCTACGTCTCCATAGCAACTGGTTCTGCGCAATCCACGCCTGAACCTGAGTTCTCACAAGCCATGGGCGGCCAAGACAATACTCCTCCACCCCCACCCTACTCAAGACAATCCTCTTCTTATGACACTTCTCTTACTAACTTCGCGATGAAACAACCGCCCAGCTACAGTAGCTGTACCCAGCAGCAGCAGAACTCTACTATTGGTAGCATGGAGTATACACCTATAAGCATACCACAGCCCGTAGTTAATGTCTCCGAGGATGTGGTGTTTAGTAAAGACTCTGGCTTCAAATGGCCTGTTGTGAGTTCCCCGCAGACGGACCGACTGCCAGACTTTCAGACCCTTCAAGTGTCGGCCGCTGGGGGCCTAGTAGGCAACCAGTTCACAACTGTCAAATGTGAGCCCTCTATCGGTGACTATATGAGGCAGGTGTCCTCATCTGAAATGATGGTCACCTCCTCAACAACTGTGGCTACACCTTCAACTAAGCTAGGAATGGACATTTTAAATCAGTCGTATCAACAATCGGCAGGCTCACTCAAATTCTTACCGGTGAAACCCAGAAAGTATCCCAACAGACCTAGCAAAACTCCCCCACATGAGCGCCCCTACGCCTGCCCAGTGGAAGGCTGCGACAGACGGTTTTCGCGCTCAGACGAACTCACTCGCCACATTCGAATCCACACCGGCCAGAAGCCCTTCCAGTGTCGGATCTGCATGCGCTCTTTCAGTCGCAGCGACCACCTCACAACACACATCAGAACACACACCGGCGAGAAACCCTTCTCATGTGATGTCTGTGGTCGCAAGTTTGCCAGATCGGACGAGAAAAAGCGACACTCCAAAGTACATTTAAAACAGAAAATGAAGAAAGAGGCCAAATTGCTCCAGTCGAGCGGTTCACCCATGGGCGCACCAGCGACTTCTAGTGAAAATTCAGGGGATTCATTTAGGCAAACTACTGCTCTACCTCTTTCGGTGACGACGGCATCATTGTAAAAAACTACAACAGACTTTTTGTTTGAACTGGACTATTGTTTATTAGACAATGGAATGGGGATATTTCCTCTATGATGGAAGTAAAATGTCATAACTTTGTCAGAGTCTTGGACGGTTTCATGGGCGCTCCATGACAGTAAGATCTTGAGTTTTTT
>OZ012694.1:15604961-15607461 GCA_963942565.1 Maea johnstoni
ATAAGAATGATGATAATACAATGATAATAAGAATAATAATGATGATGACGACGATGATAATAATAAAAATAATAATAATAATAATAATGATTATAATGATAAAAATGATAATACTAGTAATAATAATAATAATAATGATAATAATAACGACACAGTATCACAAAAATAATGATTATAGTAATCTTGATTGAAGTAATAATAATGGTAATGATGATGATAACTTTCAGAAATCAGGAGGAGAAGAAGTACAATCAGTAACGTTTTTGACCAACTGCCTCAACGACCTCAATACAAAATCACTTACATGGCCAACAGTAGCCTGGTTCTCAGGCTGTGTCAGATAAAATGCCCCCACCACTTGACTATATATACGAAGTAGGTTTGATGTCTCTCTCAAACTATATATGGCAGCACTGTTTTCATGTATTTCAGTTGATACAGACTAACACTCGAGTGTGTCCCCCTTGAGGATTTATTAAGAACTAATCCTGGAGTGAAATCAATTCAGGTTAGATATCACTTGTAGATATCACAGGCAGATATCACAGACTTGTAGCAAGTCTAGGCCAACAGTTCCAATGTTTGTCCCCTTTGAAATGAGAGGGCGCTACCCAGACAGTCTGATATCATGTAGGATCGACACTGGCTTTTGCCTTAATCATAGGTCTCAGAAAGACCTGGCTAACTGTATTGTAAAGTAATGTATGTTTATTGACTGTACTTGTAAACAATCATACAGAGTACACATATTTAACTCAAATGATGCCATTGGTTTCAGGTGTCTACTGTCCTCATACACTTTCCGTTCTCATCTGTAGAATCTATTGACCAACTTCAATGTTTTCTCAGACACATACTAACAAATCGAGCTAAGGATTTACGTGCCTTAGAGTCTCGCCATAGAACAAATCCCACGTTAGAAAAGACCACCTGTTTCCGAGGTATTTTTTACGCCGCCTGTGGTCCGTTTTGGCAAATTTGACTCCCAAGGTAATCTGCTCAAATGGGTCGTAATGGAAGGGTACGTCTTTTGCGTAGGACTAGACTACGTTCCTCGTCCCTAAAAAGTTGACATCCCCTCCTGGCTGACCAAGCTGTGTGGTGTAGTGCCAAGTATGGTAGATAGATGGCACCACCTGATCATCCGATCTGTAGTGGTTTTTTATTCAAACTGACTAGTCTACTGGTGGGATAAGTGTAAACTAAATTGACCACTATGCCCCCCTAGAATATTTGGTGCTTGGTAACAGAAAAAAAATAACAGAAAAATCCATATGAAAGCCTAGAAATCTAGGCTAGCGTAGTACTTGCGGTGTGCTTGCGGTTTTGAAGGCAGGGGGAGAACGACGGACTTCCTAACCGCAACCGCAGCGCAAGCCCTACGCACGGGCTTATATGTACCTATGTGTGTAATGTGAGACAGAATTGATCTTTGAAAATGTACTTGGACTCTTTTTTTAACTTGTTTAGATCTCAAGACACTAAAGTATTTGTGCTGATGATGATGTACCTGGTGTTATTGAACTTTGGCTTTGATTCAGACCCCTAGATGAGGCCGAGGGGCGTGATCACTCGGGATGTAGTCAGCTGACTGTCTTCCCAATACCGCCGCTATCAGGAGATGCACTAGCCTGCCTCCCAGGCCATATTTTAATGTCCTCCCTTGTGGATAGATCGCGCTGCGGTATTCTAGGAGGGTAGTTGGAAATATTCCCATTTCAACCCCCTCGTGTGGCAATTGTGTGAACTAAATGGCCAACAGTAGGCCACAAGTCCCTATGCAGTATAGATGCAGGCATTTATATGTAATAAAGTAAAAACAGAGTAGAGCCTTGTGGCTAGGCTAGAGATGCACCTGCCTAGATCCTGTTCGAGTCAAACAACCAGAAAAAATAGACGGGCATTCGAAAATCGGCATTTTTTTTATTGTCGTCACCTTTTCTCTAATAGTTAGGACAATTTGTAGCCAATTTTACGTGGAGGTAATCAGAGTACCGGGATAAACCTCCGCCGAACACCGATGTCAATGACAACATGCTAACTATCTCCGAACATTGACTGGAATGAATGAATGAATGAGGGCTTAAAGGCACATCAGCACATTAGGCTATTTAGTGCCATAAAGTGTTTTTTTTTCGTAAAGTGGTTGTTTGCCATTGTTGAAGAACAATGGCAAAGCATGTGAAAGAAGAAAAAGCGGAAGAGAAAGAGAAGAGCCTTCATATCCAAAGAGGACCAAGGGATCTTTTAGATGCATGGTATCCATAGACAGATCCACACATCCCCATTTTTTATAAGGCGAGCAGGGTGCCACGCTGGCGTAGGGTTCCCCGGGAGGTGCCAACTCCTATTGCACACGATAGGTATGCCCCTTGCGGGGGAACATTGACTGGAGACTGGACAAATGAAGTGATTTTCAATGATTACTAAATTCCAACTGCGTAGACCTAGTGTTTGAGTTCGAAACGAGCGTGGCTGAGCTCATGTTAGGTTTGATATT
>OZ012694.1:15612461-15901291 GCA_963942565.1 Maea johnstoni
CTGTCATGTTGGTATTCATTAGATAGCTCATGCTGATTACTCTCAGATGAGTACCCATGTGCCAGGGTTTCATGCGTTTTTAGTGTGTTTTTTTTTTGCATCATTTTGTATTGGCCAAATTAGCAACCAGCAGCATAAGGGTTTAGAGATACCGACCACTGCCGTAACTGTATTATATAGGGGAGGTTAGCTTCCGCCTCCAATACATTGAAACTTGAAAGCGGCATGTCTAACTTACCGTTCTAACAAATTCGCTGCATCCACTTATATTATGCTTGCCAACCAGTCGATCGTCATTACAAACTCTTGTTGGACTCAACATTGCGTAATCTAATCCTACAAGTGGCCCGCCGACCGAAAGTATGTCAAAAATGCAATCAATTACGGCCACTTACGCACCAATTAGCGTGAAATACACTTAAAATCGATCCTTTCTTGACCACAAATATGTCTGAAATGCTACAGATGACCGTCATGTCTAAACGAACTTTGTTAATTCATATACTTAGTTAATGGACGACTTACTTCTCTCTGGTTAATTAGTTCATTGCGTGGACGTCTGTTGTTAAAATGATCTATCTGATTAGGGCATTGAGGCGCCTTTCTTAAAATACAAAGAAATTGACAGCATTTGTTCAGGTAGTTACATACCTGATGCCCTTGGTACCGACTGCGGTTTAACGGACTCTGTAAGGACCTAAGGGTACTAACAGAGGTGTGTTGGCCAACGGCCGCTGTATATTAGGCAACATATGCTTCCATGCTATGAATCTGTCCTTATACTCAGAGATGTATTCCAAATCAGACGTGAACAAGTTTTTTTTTTCAATTAACAATTAAATTGTGCGAAGACCATTGTAAAATGATGTCGAAAAAAGAAATGTCCGACTCATAGAATATTTCTACATTCAAATCTAGACCTACTTATGCGTGACACATTTTGTAAACTAGTTTTGTGAATCGCATCATAAGGATGGATAAAAAGTTAGTTTCTGAAACCGCCGATGGTGGCGTTGCATGTCAGTATGTTCTGTGTCTTGCTGTGTTGCTTTTGGTAAACACGTATTGCCACCTAACTATTTTTCACTCGAGCTTGAATTCCGGGACTAGGAACTGTTTTGTTGCAAATCACGTAGTCCTTCTGCATCATCCCCCTTGTTTGGGTACATATTTAAATTGTTTATTCACTTACAGCATAATCAACATGTACAAGCGTATTTAGTTTTTTTTACGCCCATCATAGGGTTGGGTGTAAGGAAAATGTACGAGTCTCTAGTATTCAGAAGGGACCTCTATATCAGGGATATGCCATTCATGATGTAGGTCGGGTGAAAGGTAGACTGCCTCCCAGATAGAAATCTGAAAATGGCATCCATTCTACTAAAACGGCTCACTCTAGGTATAATTTCTTCACTAACTAGATTCATGGTAAGGGTGTTTACTGTTTCTATCAAGCTATAGGCAGCAGCACAGTCAGTTGAGGTTGCAGTTTCAACTGTAGACTAGCTCCTAGTCTATGATTTACATAAATATCTTTTGCTCAATATTTAGGTGTTAGTTTCAGTTGCTGTTAGATGGCGCCAGTGGTGATCACCCTGGTCAGTCAAGAAATCCAAATAAACCCATGCCGGCCGCCTGGTGAGCCAATATATAACTAAATATTAGTAGACATCTTAGAATGGAATATAAACATAAGGTTAGTTACTTTTAGTGTATATATCCTGTGTCTGGTTAGAATTCTATTGCATAGCAGTTAATGACTCTCCATCTAGTCACCGTTACATATGATTTTTTGTGTGCCAAATGCTATGTAATACACATCTTACTAGACCGAATAAAATCAAATCAAATCAAAGAAGCGAAATGAATTTCTTGGCCTAAGACTAGGCTACCATAACTGCAGCTCCAGTAGCTCAGCGATGGGGATTGAGACAGCCATTTGGCAGAGGATGGTAGAAGGGTCAAGCCCAAAGGGAATGGTATGAAATCAATCACAGGATATCATAATGCCTGTCGTTATGTAATAATAATTGACATTTGATATAGCACCTTTTCCAGCCATAGTGTTCAAAAGCGCTTTACACATTATGTAAGTAGGCGCAATGGCATGAATGTATATGACGACAACATCTAGTGCTAGGTAGTTAGCGTTGGGCCTAGGTTGCTGCACTTGGGGTCGTAGCCTAGCCCTGGGCCAAACATTTTTCATCTCGTTTATTTAAATATCTGACACCCTTATTTACTTCCAAAATTGCTCACTAGGTGTCACACAGTGAGATCTGTCCAGTTCTTTGGTTCCTTCCACTATTCTGCCTGATCAATGGTACCATCCTTGGCGCCGTTCATCACCTGACACAGGAAATATCACCTAGACATTAAACGAAATATAAAGACCAGAACAGAAAGAACATCATTTACTGAAAGCCTAGACTAGGGGCTAGTCTACTGTGGTTTCCACTCCGCTGCCTAGTCAGATTCTCAGGCTAATTTAGGTTCAATTTTATGCCACCACCACTACTGGTTAGGTTTGATGTCTCTATCAACCTATAGATGGCAGCACAGTTTTCAGAAGTTGCAGTCAAAAAGTCACAGACTACAACTCAAATGTATCCCCCTTGAGGATTTATTCAGAACTAAATCTGGAGTGAAATCAACTCAGGTTAGATCAGTGAGACTAGACTATGGAAACAGCCAAATAGCACAGACTTGTACAAGTCTATCCGCTGCTGTGATGTCGCTGTGGTTTGGCAATGCGATGCAGTTGTATCATTTGTATGATCTAGGTGTAGAGGCCCCGCATAGCCCGGGGTGGGTCGTGATGCCGAGGTCCGGGATTTCGGGCCAAATGGATGACACGGTGAACCCACAATCATAAAACCACGGAGACACTGCACCGAAACTGGCAAGCTATCACTGTTAAGGCAACACAAACCAGTGTTGTTTCTCATCGCCGAATGTTCTAGTTGAAATAAGTACAAGCATAAGTACTGGGCAGAAACTAATGCAAAACTACCTTCATTTCTTGGTGTCTGGCACCCAGTATACACAGAATTCCTCAATTTTGGATCGTGACTTTGCAAAGCCATATCTTTACCGCAGAAATTCCTCACTGCTAGATATATTTTTTCTTTAATGCAACTGTCTCCTTGATATCATACTTTTTGAGTGAGTATTACATTTGAACTTTTCTATTGATGTGTCGATGTCAAACACTAACATAGTGTAAAGCCCCTTTTACACTATGCTGGCAACTTGCTAGCAACTAGGTGGCAAAAGGTGGTTGCGGGGGATTGCCACCACATTTTTACCCCCATAATTTTCTATTGAATCAAGTTTGTACAATGTATTTTTTATATCGAAGATATAGTCATTAAATACTTACTAACTCACTTATTGCCCCCCGTCGCCAATGGTCGCCAGTACGTTGCCAGCAAAATTTCGGCTAGTGTAAATGGGGCTTAAATGACCTTTCATTGCTTTGCCTTTATCATAACAAAAAATATTTTAAACTTTAAAAAATACAAGCATAAGTACACATGCTGTTGTCATATTTTTTTTTGTTGTTATTGTTTTGGTTGGCGTTGTTGTGACTCTTTCCTGTTTTCTAGTACGTTTAAATTGCTTTCGTAGACGTTTTGAAGACCCTGGGAATTCTTCTTCGATAACAAAAAAAATGCATTCACTTATAAAAATGAAATGCTTCAGAAGAAGAAGAGTTTGATCTCCACCATGAGTTAGGTATTCCCTATTAACTCAAGATATGGATGACTCTATCTAAGAAGGGGCGAATGTTCGGTGGACTAGCGTGAAACAATTTATTCTGTGCGTTTCCCTTGTCACACATAGTTTGGCTCTCAGGCCAAACGAGTATGCCTGGCCACTCACCTGAACTCAGCTGACCTCTGGTCACGATTTTAGGTGTTCAGTAGACTCCGAAAGACTCGATTAAAGAGGTGAAATTTTGGATTGAGGGTGTGATATTTTGGTGGGACGCGAAGTTGTGCGGAGACAGGGCGCCCGCGACCGCACGTTAGGTGGAAAAGAAATAGGTCTGATCACCTATGTACGAGTGTTTTTAAAATAACATTTGAATAAGATATATTTATTCAGAATATAATAGAATAAGATGAAACGTGTTTGTTTTTTACAGTAGCTTTTCATTCATTTTCTCGAGGGTACCAACCTTTGCCCGAAAGATATCACATAACTCCGTTTTTGGTCGCTACTTGCATGAATGCGTCACTGTACTCTGGGTTAAAGGAATATTGTAATACTAAACTCTTATCATGATTAGATTTTTAAGAATACAAGAGTTGCCTGTGGTTTCAAAAATTCCACGTTTCCATTGGACCTCAAAATGGAGGGAATGTATTTTTGGGGATGTATTTTTGACTAATCTGCCTAGATGTAAATAAGTTATCACCTTTTCTTGGGGGGGGGGGGGGGGGGGGGGTATTAGTGATTGGGGCACTCAGATTCCGAAAACCAGGAACACCATTTACCTAAATACAGTTAAACCTCTCATTGTGATCACCTTGGAGATATGGAGACCTCTAAATGGGTGCACAATTTCCCGGTCCTATTTGTATATCTAACATTCAATATGAAAAAACCTCTGAGATGTGAACTCCTATGCCCTGGTCCCAAGGTGTTCACAAATCCGAGGTTTCTCTGCTTGTATGAGGTTCATCAGAGCCTCGCTGCCCGCGCTTGACATGGATGGTATTATTGTCCATCTAACCTTAACCCTCCATATACTGAGGCTACTTTCGTTCAAAGCACAAGTACGCAAAGAAAACCATCTGAACCCTCTCATGTCGGTATTCATTGGATAGCTCTCGCTCAGTACTCTCAGATGAGTAACCTTGTGCCTAGAATTCAGTCATTTTTTGCATTAATATGTATTGGCAAAGTTAGACACCATCAGCATAAGGGTTAAGAGCTAGGTTTCGAGTTTTTTTGGTGCACATGTTGGCCCCAAGAAGGGGTGGAGTCACCATTCACATATCAAACAAAATAGCCTTTAGAAATATTACCGAGAAGTGTGTCTATAAACTTCACGTACGTGTGTATTTAATGGAAAGGAGGATCAAGCAATTATCGCGAACTGTAGAAGAATCCAGAAAGAGCCGAGAACATCATAACAAGCAGGTTTGACAGGTGAACCTTCTCGAACCGTGACTGAAACATGACGATGGTCCATGCCAGCCTCAGCCGCACATTCTGACACGTATGACGCTTTCAATTGACAGACTAGTCCTTGTTAGTTTGAATAAATACCAAGCAAAATAAAACCTGCACCTCCCTCACCAACGTTCTATTGCCATACACCAACATTTTAGTCAGCTCGACTGATACTGCTTATTAATATAATTACCCCCCCCCCAACCCAGTTCTATAGTTAATGATTGGTGTAATTCTGTTTTTGTAGGTGTCGTAATGACCTCTAGTACTACCACTGGGAAACGACAGAAACTTTGACATGACGTAAAGTAAAATCGGAGAGAGGACAAACAAACCAAAATGACATGCGCAACATGAACAGCTGTGGATCAAACCTTTTTTCGATTTTTTTTTCGAGAACTGGAATATTAAAAATGCAATCTGTGACTACATCAGACATCCGTCTAAACTAAATAAGATTATGAATCATTCATCCATGCCAGTCCACAACACTTGCAACATAAATATGCATCCTTAACTTCAGAAGTATATATATACATTCCGCATTCGTCAATACTTTTCCAATTTTCACACTCAAAGATCCTTTTGAAAATGAATAAAACCTTTAAAAAATGACTTGGTTATTAATATAAATATGAATTCACGTTCATATTTTTGACTTGTTTATGTTAAATAAAAATGGCTTTCAAATAGTTTCTAGAAAAAGGTTTTATCACTGATCCAGAAAGATATCACCAACACAGTCCTGTTCCTCGAGGCCTCCGTAGTGCAATGATAGAAGTCCCGAGCAATACCAGCTCTCACCATTGACTTTTTACTAGTTAGTTGGCAATTGTATTGGTTAACTAACTGCACCCATTAATATGGAACGAGGCGTTCTGACATTTTTAAATAAATCTCATAATAAAGGGCAAACATCTAAAGATGTTTGAAGAGGAAGGATTCTTAAGCCTAACCGTAATAACAACTTGCATTCTTTATCTTCTAGACTGATGCTTTGATTTCAATATATTTCAATACATTTCAAAGTATTTGTATGATTATTGACTGTTCCTGACGAAGGTACAAAATCAAACTAGATGCATCTTCTTTTCTCATATAATACACATATAACATAGGAACAAAATACAAAAAGGCAGACGGGACAAGCAATATTATGCATAATCAAAATAGTGCACTCGACAGGTACTTGGGCATTACGTGTCCGAAGTGCAGGAGAGATGTGCTCAATCTAAGATGCAAAATTCATTATCTACATAGAAACGTAATTATGAAATACAGCAACATTGGAAATTAGTAGAAAGACAACCGATTCAATGCGCTAATACTAAACATGTGGTGAATGTGCTTAAACCATTGCATTGGACATAAACATGGGGGTGGCGATGGGTGTTCAGTTTCTTATGAGTTAAGTATGTGTACGTTCCACATGAACTGGGGTTACCCATTTATGCTCCAGAGTTCCTCAGGACGTTGGCGTCTGGATCTTTCATTATTTTGTTAATATATTGGCGATAAAGAATCATTTTACAAAGTGTTTGAATGATAGTTGTTGGCAGTGATCAGATTGACATACTTCATTTAACATTTTACCAATTACTAGTATGCGCTTGCCAGAAGGACAAAATCAAAGTTGCCAGGCCCTTTTTGACCTTTACTGACATGTACGCGTAAAACGTCTCGTTTCACTTTAAATCTAAAATGACTATGTGATAGCAGAAGCTGTTAGTATCATAAACATATTGTGTTCAGAAGAGGGATGTCAATAACGATCAACACGATAACTTACGTCAGATATTTTTTCCAGTTGCCCATGACTCTGTACAGAATGGTTTAATGATTCCCAGATTTCCCCAAGCGTATAAAAAACGGGTTGCGGGTTTCCTTTTGAATGACGCAGTATGATTGATAAGTAGCAGACGACTATTGAGTGGTAAATGGCGGCTCAGTGCCCTACAGGTTAGAATGGTATTCAACCAACTTGACGTCTTTTACATCCACCTTTACCTGGGCCTTCACTGCGGTTATTTCAAGGTCATACCTTAAGGGGACAAGAGATGAGAGTCGCGCTCGTTTTCAAATCAAAATAAGCAAACTTGGCTGTCAGTGCGTGTATTATCCAATATGAACAATTTCCTGAATAAAAAAAGTTCAAAAAGCATTCACGTTGGAATTTTGTAATGAATGGACATGTACACGTGTAAGTTATGTGTAAGCTACGTGACGCAATCTTCCAGCAAGTCGCAATGCGGGTTGCGTAGACCATACTTCGCGGAAAGCTTGATCTATAGAGGAAAGAGAAGACAATCGGAAAAAGATGAACAATAACACTTTTCGATGGATGTGGAGAGGAGGGGAAAAATAAGAAGAAAGTAGAGAAAGATGAACAAGAACACTTTTCAATGGACGTGGAGAGGAGGGGAAAAATAAGAAGAAGGTAGAAAAAGATGAACAATGACACTTTTCGATGGATATGGAGAGGAGGGGAAAGAATGAGAAGAAAGTAGAAAAAGATGAACAAGACCACTTTTAAATAGATGTGGAGAGGAGGGGAAAAATAAGAAGAAAGTAAATAAAGATGAACAAGATCACTTTTCGATGGATATGAGGAGGAGAAAGAATAAGAAGAAAGAGAAATATGAACAAGAAACTTTTCAATGGACGTGGAGAGGAGGGGAAAAATAAGAAGAAAGTAGAAAAAGATGAACAAGAACACTTTTCAATGGATATGGAGAGGAGGAGAAAGAATGAGAAGAAAGTAGATAACGATGAACAAGACCACTGTTCAATGGGTGTGGAGAGGAGGGGGAAAATAAGAAGAAAGTAGAAAAAGATGAACAATAACACTTTTCGATGGATATGGAGAGGAGAAGAAAGAATGAGGAGAAAGTAGAAAAATATGAACAAGAACACTTTTCAATGGATGTGGAGAGGAGGGGAAAAATAAGAAGAAAGTAGAGAAAGATGAACAAGAACACTTTTCAATGGATGTGGAGAGGAGGGGAAAAATAAGAAGAAAGTAGAAAAAGATGAACAAGAACCCTATTCAATGGACGTGGAGAGGAGGGGAAAAATAAGAAGAAAGTAGAGAAAGATGAACAAGAACACTTTTCAATGGACGTGGAGAGGAGGGGAAAAATAAGAAGAAAGTAGAAAAAGATGAACAATGACACTTTTCGATGGATATGGAGAGGAGGGGAAAGAATGAGAAGAAAGTAGAGAAAGATGAACAAGAACAATTTTCGATGGATGTGGAGACGAGAAAGAATAAGAAGAAAGTAAAAAAAAATATGAACAAAATCCCTTTTCGATGGATGTGGAGAAGAGGAGAAAGAATAAGAAGAGTAAGGAAAAAATGAACAATATTACGTTTCGAGGGATATGGAGATGAGGAGAAAGAAAAAGAAGAAAGAAAAAGATTACTATTCGACACGACGACAACGACGAAGAGATGGTGGTGATGGATATGGAGAGGAGGAGAAAGAATAAGAAGAAAGTAGAAAAAGATGAACAAGAAGACTTTCAGACGTCGAAGAAGAAGACATTGATGAAGATGAAGAAGAGGATGATTTATGAAGAGGAGAAAGGAGACAACAGATGAACAAGAAGACAATTGTCATGAGGGAGAATGATATAACGATAAGAAAAGGGAGAAGAAGAAGAACAACAACAATAATACAACGACGATGAGGATACTGGACACTCAGGGGGGGAGGGGGGTATGGCTTGCCAAAATGACACTAATTCAACTTCACAAAATATCATGCAAATTTCGAAATATCGTTCAACTTATGGTACAACTCTCAAAATATGGTGCAACTTTTAGAAATATACCATGCAACTTAGGAAGGCTGTATATATTTTGGTAACATGAATAATGACCTCAGAAAAGTCATGGGTGTTGTGGCAGGTTGTGCACTTTTAGTGGGGAAGAGAAAATCACAGGCTGGTGCTTAGAAGGTGCAAAAACAGAGTGCATCTTGGGATGCATGGATGCCCTCTATGGCTGCCTCAGGACTGTTGCTTGCTGAACTTCTGTAAGCTATATAACTGAGTAGTGCTGAAGAGGACAGGTTCGGGGGAGGTCTTATTTGAAAGATGACATGTATAAGATCATTTTGAACCTAACTCTTTCTGATGGTGCATTTGCCCTTTAACAGCATATGGGCTATTCAAATAGCCTATGGCTGTTGCCATGGGCTATTTGAATAGCCTATGGCAATAGCCATGGGTTATTTGATTAGTTACCGCTAGCCCGAAGAATACCCACAAACAGCCACAGAGTTTGCTGAGTGACCTACTGGTGAAACTAGTTCAACAAGGCAGACAATGAGTATTTATTCAAAATCTCTGGTGTTTGTAATTTTCCCCCTTTTGCATTTTGTTCAGTATAATAAAACAGATATGACATCCCTGTGGGGTGTCCACCAGGAATAACTTCCCCTCGAGAGGAAGTTATTCCTGGTGGACACCCCACAGGGATGTCATATTTGTATAATGTAGCTCTGTTATCAGGGTGACATTAACCTTGTTATTCAAGATAACAACACTTCAAGTCATTTTCAATTAGTCAGTGTATGGCAACAGGCACAGTCTGTCTTAGGTAGCTGGGTTTGTCTACCTCTTTTTATTTAGAGATTTTTTTTATCTGAAAGAAAATTTAGATTCAGAGTGTGGACTGGGAGTTCCTCCGAGTAGCATTTTATCTGTCACCATATTTATTGTTAAGATCAGCAGCATCACAAGCTGTATGAGAAATGGTTTTGACAATTCTATGTTTGTTGATGACTTAAGGGTCTCATATTGATCCAAACACATGCAAGCCATAGAAAGGCAGCTCCAACTCCATCTGAACAGAATAGAAGATTGGGCTGATAACAATGGTCTCTAATCCTCCCAATCAAAGACTGCCTGTGTCCATATTTGTTGAAGAATCGGTCCTCATAAAGATCGCTATTTGATTCTTTAAAATAATTTCATTCCTATAAAAAAGGAAACAAAGTTCCTTTGCATTTTACTGGACTCAAAACTAATATTTGTCCCTCATATCAAGGGCCTTAAGAAAAATTGTGTTAAAGCTTTAGATTTGTTGAGAGTTGTTTTAAACACTGACTGGGGTGGGGACTATACACTTCTTTTACAGCTGCATAGGGTCCTTGTTTGATTTAAGGCTAGACTTTGGGTGTTTTATACATGGAGCAGCATGTAAATCATATATTTCCCTACTGGATCCAATTCAGAATCAGGTCTTTAGGCTTTGTCTTGGAGCCTTTAGGACCTCTTCTGCATAAAGTCTTTGTGTTGTGGCAAATGAGCTTCCTCTTCACTTCAGAAGAGAGGAGCTTGTCCTTTAATTTACAATTAAAAGAGCGGCAAACCCAAATAACCCTGTTTATGAAACTATTTAACCCTCGGTAAATAGTATATTTCAATAGAAAACCAAGAGTCTTTTCAATTTTTGGTATTGTGTTAGACAGTCTTTGGATGATTTTAGATTAACACCATAGCAAAGTTTCAATTTCCTGAAACTCCTCCATGGACATATCCAACTTCAATTGTCAACCTCACTCTTTCATATGCCACAGACCCTTCGATTTACTTAAGTCTACATAATGAGGTGGATTCCTATTGAGATATTTATACTGATGGCTCTGTTTCATAAAGTAAGGCAGCAGCAGTCATTGATAATTCTTCTTCTATTGAATGCCTCCAAAAGAACTCCTACTGTAAAGTTCGAAATATTAGCGTGCTTAAATTTAGCAAATTGGTCCATTTTTCCATGTTAGCGAATCGTAATATTAGCGTTTGAACCAACTCGAAAAGCGCCATCTGCCGACAGATATTCAAACTAGACTGAGATAAATCGATGCCGAGTGGGTCAAAAACGGCACATAAGTGGCGTCATCTGCCGGCCAAAAAGTGTACACATCGAGTTGTGCACCCGTTAAGTGCATTAAAACTGCATTTTTACTTAGTCTCGGGCCACATATGCATTTAAATATGAAAACTCTCGCTTCAGTATATCATTTTCATTCTCGGAATAAGTAAATTACTGAGAAAAAAACGATGTTGAATGGGTCAAAATCGTCACACGCAAGCTATTGACGATTTTGAAACCTAAAAAATACGGACAGCGTACCCACATCTATCGCTTACCTTGTGAGACTACCTAGAAAAACAAAGAAAAATCTTTGCAAATTGGAACAAATATAAGCGGATCGTAATATTAGGGAATCTGACCAACTCGCTAATGTCGCCAATAATAGTTCCTCGCTAATATTTCGAACTTTACAGTATATATTTTCTGCAAAGTTGCACGCTTTGTATCTTGCTCTTGATCAGGTTGATATGGCGGATGATGATGAAAGGAATTTTATTCTTTTCCCCGATTCAAAGTCTGCCCTTCAGGCCATTTAGGGGCCTGCTTTGATGGCTGTGTGGTCTAAGACGCCGCCACTGACTGCTGTCTCTCTACTACCTGGGTTTGAATCCCGGCCTGGGCATGTGAGAAAATTGCCAGTGACTTAGGGTTAGGGGGGGGGTTTTCGCTGGGTACTTCTAACATCTGGCAAGTCACAAATTAGCCTTAATTGGCATAAATGTGACAAAAAACGAAATTCCAATTCCAGGTCATTTAAGGTCGACTGGATGCATCCTCTTGTCCTCCAGTCCTCATGTTGGCATCAGGGGTAATAGAAAAGCGGAGGCTGTGGCCAAGGCAGTTCTATTGAAAAGAGTTACACATATTCCCATTCCATATGATGATTTTAGAAACAATGACCTTTTGAAACGTAAATGGCAATCAGTGGGATGAAGCAGTCAACAACAAATTACATGAAATTCATCCTCAGCTAGGTCTTTGGCCTGGAAGTTTGGGAATCATTAGATGTGAAAAGAGTGATGTCGCTAGGATGCAGATTGGTCACAGTTACCTAACTCACTCTTTTCTTTTAAAAGATGAGGCTGAAACTAGAAGCTGGTTTTGACCGAAGGGTTCAGTACTTGGCGGTAGCCCTCGCTGAGAGCAGGAGGGTACCACAGGCTCAGTTAGCCAGAGACCAGACCAAAGGCAGCATCCAATCGTTTTTGGATCCCCTCAAAAATGGTTAAGATAACAAAGAATCGGGACAAAAAGGACAAGAAAGGGGCTGGCCAGTCCTCCTCCTCAGAGGGTGGGGGTGGTGGCACTCGACAGAACACGGGCAGAGGCAGCGGTCAGTGTTGAGGTGGTGGCAAGGGTAGAGTGGCAAATCTGGCAGATGCCTACTCCGCCTAACACGCCTAAACCCAATCGCAGAGATGATGAGAAGTGAGGGGGGTGACAGATATTTTGCCCACCTGTGGCCAGCAATAAGGTTGAATCAATTTGTGCTCCGAACGGTGACCACAGGTTACAGGATAGCGTTTACAGGCACTTCTCCAGTCACATCAAAGATCTGGTGGACTTCGATCCCTAAAAAAACGGACAGACTAAGAAAAGCGCTCTGCAGCTGATGCTGGAAAAGAAGGCAATTATCAAAATTTCCCTTCTGGCGGACGAACCAGGGTTCTACTCCCCGATATTTCTGGTTCCGAATGATTTGGGCAGGTAGTGCCAAATCCTAAACCTCAAAGCACTCAACGTCTACGTAGTGCCTCCACCCTTTTGGATGGAGACCCTACGAACAGTGTTGGACTGTCTTGGGGAAGCCTGAGAAATACCTCAGAGCATTAGAGGCAATCAGGAATGTCTAAGATGTGGGCAGTCTCCATCGATCTCAAAGACTTGTATTTTCACGTGCCCCTGGCACCCGATCACACCAAGTATCTACGCTTTGCATAGAAAGGGAAAGTGCACAAATTTCAAGTGCTCCCATTGGGCCTATCGACGGCCCCCAGGGATGACCAACCATGCCGGACGTGGCAAGGTTTCTTGTGGCATCTTATACCTGTCTGAGAGGTCACACCAACGCAACTGATCCAACTCATGTTCCATGCACAGTGGACGCAGTCGACGGACAGCCAGTATGCCCGGATCTACATAGATCAGGAGGCGACACTGGAGCTGAAGTGGTGGAAGAAACCCAGGAACATCAACTTGGGGTTGCCATTCCTTCAACCTGATCAGACTATGACGATAGTCATGGATGCCTCCAAGGAGGGTTGGGGAGGACACCTGGGAGACTGGGTTGTCTCGAGGCATTGGTCAGCGGCATGGGCCAAACGCCACATGGGGTCCAGGAATGTCCTGGCAGATGCCCTCTTTTGGGGGGAGCATTGCCATCCCACCAAGTGGTCACTAAACAAGGTGGTGGTTAGGATGGTATTCTGGCAGTGGCTGACACCTTAAGTCGACCTGTTTGCATCGGAGAAGAATCACAAACTTCCAAACTTGCAATAAACTTTGATGAAACCAAACTGGTCAAAATTGGAGCAAGTAGGGACAGGAGACTGAACTAGGAAGGGCACTTTGGTCTTGATGGGTCACACACTTTCACTGAATTGGGTATATATTACGATGTAAATAACATGGACAATACAACATATAATTAAAACATGGAAAAGTAGATGCTTAACAGCATATGGTAAAGCTACAGTGGTTAAAAATTTAATAGCATCAAAATATACCCACTCTCTCTTGTCCCCACCTAGCCCTTCTTCATCAATGATCAAAACAATAGAGAATATGTTATATAAATTTGTGTGGAACAATAAGCCGGCTAAATTCCGAAAGAGTATTACGGAATCTGATATCAAATCTGGTGGCATGTCCCTTCACAATTTGAGTGACTTCTCCCTATGCTTAAAATTGTCGTGGATACGTAGGTTGCAAAAGTCAAACGCAAACTGGACACATGGACTTTTGTGAAAGACTTCTATCATTTGTAACCAATACCTTTTGGAAGAACATTATTTCTGTTAAATACATATAAAATATATATATAAAAGGGTAGTGTCACATGCTATTCAGATTTATTTGGAATGCCATTGTGGTATAATAATATTTTACGTCTACAGTTAAATAGACAATGGTATGAAAAGGGTGTTTTGTCAGTTGGAGACATTTTATATGAACATGCTGAAATGTTAGAGCTAGATTATTTACAGTCTTCTCTAGGCCTCAAGATTAATTTCATTCAATATGGGTAGCTGAAAGCTAAGATGAAAATATTTCTATTTGTACTACATTTTCTCTCTCATTCCGTTTGTTTGTGAAATGAGATGAGATATTTTTGTTTGTTTGAGATATGTAATAAACAACAAACTTTTCAAATTAAAAAAAACTTCCGGTGTTCTTCTTAATGTGCCTGTCTGAATCGACGAGCAGGTTGAAAGTGGTGATGCAGAACTGGGTGGGTATGTGTTCCCTCCATTCACCCTGATTGCGAGAGTGGTGAGGAAGTTACACCTCCAGCCAGCAGCTCGAATCCTCCTAGTGGCTCCGTTATGGCCCAGTCAGTCTAACCCAGTCAGTGATGAGAATCCGAGTGGACTTTCCTCAGAGAATCTCCTGAAGAACTTGGTCATGGGGATGTATTACCTGAAGCCGGACACGCTGAAACTAACTGCATGGCCTCTGTCAGCAGATCATTTATTGGTCGAGGGTTTTCAGCAGTGGTTGCTGACATGGTTTCCAGATCCCAACCAAAATCAACTCCGCTAGGCAGGAAACAGAAGATTAAAATCAATGATGACTTCTCCGAAAATCAGGAAATCCTGTGGTCTGTACCCCAGGGATCTGTGTTGGGCACACTATTGTTCCTAATATACATCATACCTCTGGCACAGCTAATCTGATCCTACGGTCTGAACAATCATGGTTATGCTGATGACACCCAGCTCTGCTTATCATTTAAAAAGACAAGTGATAACGCAATTGTCAAATGTGAAATCCTAAATCTTGAGAAATGTTTGTGTGACATTAGTGTCTGGATGTCTCAGAACAAGCTGAAACTCAACAATGACAAGAATGAAATCATTCTACTGTAGAACACACATATGACGCATGTCCCAAATATAGCGAATTGGGGAGTTTTCGCATCATAGCGTATCTTTATGTTAGCGACAGTAGCTGCCGCTGACGGCACCAAAGTACAGAAATAAAAGTACAGCGTCTTTATATATAGCGAAGCGGAACCAAACGCTATGTACGCTATATATAAACAGACGCGTAAATTGTGTGTCCTACAGTATTTGGCTCTAAGAAACACCTAGCTGAACTGAACATTAAGTCACTCTCTGTAGCGGGGACTGATGTGTCCGTTGCATCATAGCCCGTGCAGAATCTGGGGGCTATGTTTGACTCTCAATTGATCATGGCACCCCATGTCAAAAGTGTTGTCAAAAAATCTAGCTTTCACCTGAGAAATATCGGAAAAGCGAGACGTGTGTTAACAGAAGATGCCACAAAAACAGTGATGCAGTCACTGGTGATGTCTCGCTTGGATTACTGCAATGCTCTCCTAATTGGAATACAACAGGATTTGATTACAAAGGTGCAGCGACTACGGAACAGTGCTGCAAGGATAGTATCGAGAACCAGGAAGTATGAACATATCACACCTGTTCTCATCAAGCTTCACTGGCTACCAATCAAATTCCGCATCCAATTTAAGGTCCTACTGCTGGTATACAAGGCATTAAATGGACTTGCACCTAAGTACATCAAGGAGTTGCTCGTGCCTTATAAACCCAGACGCCATCTACGATCAGAAGCAAAGGGCCTTCTGGATGAGCCTAGGACTAGACTCAAATTTGGAGATCGCGCTTTCTCCATTGGTGCACCGAGATTATGGAATGCGCTTCCATGACACCTGAAGGATTCTACATCGTGTCAGGCCTTCAAGAAGTGTCTCAAAACACACCTTTTCAGGCTTGCCCATGGAGGCGTTGTTGACTATGACTCAAACTATGACAATGTGCAGCGCTTTTGAACATTTTATGAATGGAAATGGCGCTATATAAATTCCAATTATTATTATTATTATTATTATTATTTTTAACTCATAGGGTTTATGATACCTGTCTAAACCACTGCAGATGGTGATATGTGGAAAGAGGTGTGGATCCCGCTCAAGCCCCTATAACTGAGGTGGCCAGTTTTCTGGATGGGCTGCTGGCAGTGCGCCACAAAGGCAATCCTTTGGCCCCAACAACAATTGCAAGGTATAGGTCAGCAATAGTTGCCATTCATCAGTGTTTCACTGATGGGTCTACTGTGTCCTCCAACACAGATCTTTATACCCTATTGAAGGGTATATTTGTGGTCTCTGCTAGACCAACTAGGACTCTGAGGGCGATGTGGGACCTTCCAAATAGGGGAGTTTGTCTCCTCCCTTCCCTCCTATTGGACCACAACCAATCGGTCTCTTTTACACCTAGCGCAATATTCTTACCCAGTCTAAAACACTTTTCACCAGACGACAGGGTACACTGCCCTGAGAGAGTATTGGATTGGACCTGGAGTTAAAGAAACCCATGAGGGGAGCTGAGAAAGCTGTATTTGTCACTTTTAGGTAGCCTTATCGCAAGGCTACTAAAAATTGAACAGATCCATCCACTGCTCCTTTGGATGGTGGTACTCTTCTTCCAATGTGAGCAGGTAATGACTTGGAGATAAAACAAAAAATTGTGGGTAATTTCTCTTTTATGATAAGTACTTACCTGCAATCATTGCCCATCCTTCTGAATCCTCTCTAGGTTCTGTTCTTATATGGCGCAGCTACGACCTGGATGAGAAGAGGAAGTGCGCAGGCGCCACCCGCTAATGTCTGCAGCCAGTATAGGTGCTAAGCCTAGTGGGGTATTGGTGTACTAAGGCTATTTGTTTAGTTTAAGAGCCTATTCTTAATAGCCCTAATCATGAACGTCTAAAGACCTTTCCATTAGGCTAGGTCTTTAAAATTTGAGCCTACCATTTGGGTTCAGCAAGTACTGGAGATAGCTTCCAATGATAGCAGGTAGGTACTTATCATAAAAGAGAAATTTCTACTAAATTCCTGATACCCAAGAAACCCAGGAGTCAGAGTAAAAATCATCTAGGTTGAATTCTAAGTGAGTTATGACCAATTTTCATATTCGTGAGCCATTTGGCTGCCATCTTGTATTTCACAAATTTCGTCGAAATGTAAATCCACACTTTTGAGAAGGCATATTGAGCTTGAAGTATCTATTTACTCCTGCCGCACACTAGTAGTAATAAAGAGCTTGCTTTCTTGACCCTCCCTCTGCTCACTGAGAGTTTGATATATTGGGACCATGTGATCGGGGTAAACCCCTACTCTTTATCGACATTATCACACAGGATCTTTTACATGCACAGGGTATGGCTCTCCCTACACATGAGACCGACATTTTACGTCCCCATCAGACGGACGAGGCAACAAGGAGTTATATCTGTCTTGCCCAAGGACAGATCACAATGGCTGCAGCCAGGATCGCTAGTCCAACATGCTACCAGTACTTCTCTCATCACAAGGGTGCTATAGTGGCACCGAGTGGATTCTTGATCTAAATCCCCTCCAGAGTCAAATGGCACCCAGTGGATTCTTGATCTAGATCCACTCCTGAGTCAAAATCAACTACATTTATGCAAGTTTTGCACACCCTAAGGGGGGGGGGGGGGGGGGGGGGGGTGCTCCAGACTAGTGAATGTCATTGTTACTTGTATCTCATAACGGATGTTTAAACAACAACAAATTACATGAAATTCATCCTCAGCTAGGTCTTTGGCCTGGAAGTTTGGGAATCATTAGATGTGAAAAGAGTGATGTCGCTAGGATGCAGATTGGTCACAGTTACCTAACTCACTCTTTTCTTTTAAAAGATGAGGCTGAAACTAGAAGCTGGTTTTGACCGAAGGGTTCAGTTCTTGGCGGTAGCCCTCGCTGAGAGCAGGAGGGTGGTACCACAGGCTCAGTTAGCCAGAGACCAGACCAAAGGCAGCATCCAATCGTTTTTGGATCCCCTCAAAAATGGTTAAGATAACAAAGAATCGGGACAAAAAGGACAAGAAAGGGGCTGGCCAGTCCTCCTCCTCAGAGGGTGGGGGTGGTGGCACTCGACAGAACGCGGGCAGAGGCAGCGGTCAGTGTTGAGGTGGTGGCAAGGGTAGATTGGCAAATCTGGCAGATGCCTACTCCGCCTAACACGCCTAAACCCAATCGCAGAGATGATGAGAAGTGAGGGGGGTGACAGATATTTTGCCCACCTGTGGCCAGCAATAAGGTTGAATCAATTTGTGCTCCGAACGGTGACCACAGGTTACAGGATAGCGTTTACAGGCACTTCTCTAGTCACATCAAAGATCTGGTGGACTTCGATCCCTAAAAAAAAGGGAATCGACGGACAGACTAAGAAAAGCGCTCTGCAGCTGATGCTGGAAAAGAAGGCAATTATCAAAATTTCCCTTCTGGCAGACGAACCGGGGTTCTACTCCCCGATATTTCTGGTTCAAAATGATTTGGGCAGGTAGTGCCAAATCCTAAACCTCAAAGCACTCAACGTCTACGTAGTGCCTCCACCCTTTTGGATGGAGACCCTACGAACAGTGTTGGACTGTCTTGGGGAACACTGAGAAATACCTCAGAGCATTAGAGGCAATCAGGAATGTCTAAGATGTGGGCAGTCTCCATCAATCTCAAAGACTTGTATTTTCACGTGCCCCTGGCACCCGATCACACCAAGTATCTACGCTTTGCATAGAAAGGGAAAGTGCACAAATTTCAAGTGCTCCCATTGGGCCTATCGACGGCCCCCAGGGATGACCAACCAGGCTGGACGTGGTAAGGTTTCTTGTGGCATCTTATACCTGTCTGAGAGGTCACACCAACGCAACTGATCCAACTCATGTTCCATGCACAGTGGACGCAGTCGACGGACAGCCAGTATGCCCGAATCTACATAGATCAGGAGGCGACACTGGAGCTGAAGTGGTGGAAGAAACCCAGGAACATCAACTTGGGGTTGCCATTCCTTCAACCTGATCAGACTATGACGATAGTCATGGATGCCTCCAAGGAGGGTTGGGGAGGACACCTGGGAGACTGGGTTGTCTCGAGGCATTGGTCAGCGGCATGGGCCAAACGCCACATAAACTGGTTGGAGCCCAAAGTAGTGTGACTGACCATCGAACACTTCTTGCCCCAGTTGGCTAGTGCAGCTGTGAATGTCCTATCGGACGACTCTACCACAGTTGCTTACATCGACAAGGAGAGGGATACACAGTCCCCTTCCCTGGCTTTGCAAGTCTGGGGTGGTGTGGTGTAGGAAGCACAAGATACATCTAGTGGCAACCCAAATTGTGGGGTCCAGGAATGTCCTGGCAGATGCCCTCTCTTGGGGGGAGCATTGCCATCCCACCAAGTGGTCACTAAACAAGGTGGTGGTTAGGATTGTATTCTGGCAGTGGCTGACACCTCAAGTCGACCTGTTTGCATCGGAGAAGAATCACAAACTTCCAAACTTGCAATAAACTTTGATAAAACCAAACTGGTCAAAATTGGAGCAAGTAGGGACAGGAGACTGAACCAGGAAGGGCACTTTGGTCTTGATTGGTCACACACTTTCACTGAATTGGGTATATATTACGATGTAAATAACATGGACAATACAACATATAATTAAAACATGGAAAAGTAGATGCTTAACAGCATATGGTAAAGCTACAGTGGTTAAAAATTTAATAGCATCAAAATATACCCACTCTCTCTTGTCCCCACCTAGCCCTTCTTTATCAATGATCAAAACAATAGAGAATATATTATATAAATTTGTGTGGAACAATAAGCCGGATAAATTCCGAAAGAGTATTATGGAATCTGATATCAAATCTGGTGGCATGTCCCTTCACAATTTGAGTGACTTCTCCCTATGCTTGAAATTGTCATGGTTACGTAGGTTGCAAAAGTCAAACGCAAACTGGACACATGGACTTTTGTGAAAGACTTCTATCATTTGTAACCAATACCTTTTGGAAGAACATTATTTCTGTTAAATATATATAATATATATATATATAAAAGGGTAGTGTCACATGGTATTCAGATTTATTTGGAATGCCATTGTGGTATAATAATATTTTACGTCTACAGTTAAATAGACAATGGTATGAAAAGGGTGTTTTGTCAGTTGGAGACATTTTATATGAACATGCTGAAATGTTAGAGCTAGATTATTTACAGTCTTCTCTAGGCCTCAAGATTAATTTCATTCAATATGGGTAGCTGAAAGCTAAGATGAAAATATTTCTATTTGTACTACATTTTCTCTCTCATTCCGTTTGTTTGTGAAATGAGATGAGATATTTTTGTTTGTTTGAGATATGTAATAAACAAAAAGCTTTTCAAATTAAAAAAAAATTCCGGTGATCTTCTTAATGTGCCTGTTTGAATCGACGAGCAGGTTGAAAGTGGTGATGCAGAACTGGGCGGGTATGCGTTCCCTTCATTCACCCTGAGGTAGTTACACCTCCAGCCAGCAGCTCGAATCCTCCTAGTGGCTCCGTTCTGGCCCAGTCAGTCTAACCCAGTCAGTGATTAGAATCCAGAGAATCTCCTGAAGAAATTGGTCATGGGGATGTATTAACCGAAGCCGAACACGCTAAAACTAACTGCATGGCCTCTGTCAGCAGATCATTTATTGGTCGAGGGTTTTCAGCAGTGGTTGCTGACATGGTTTCCAGACCCCAACCAAAATCAACTCATAGGGTTTATGATTCCTGTCTAAACCACTGCAGATGGTGGTATGTGGAAAGAGGTGTGGATCCCGCTCAAGCCCCTATAACAGAGGTCGCCAGTTTTCTGGATGGGCTGCTGGCAGTGCGCCACAAAGGCAATCCTTTGGCCCCAACTGCAATTGCAGGGTATAGGTCAGCCATAGTTGCCATTCATCAGTGTGTCACTGATGGGCCCCCGCAAGGGGCATACCTATCGTGTGCAATAGGAGTTGGCACTTCCCCGGGAACCCTATGCCAGCGTGGCACCCTGCTCCCCCCCAAAAATGGGGATGTGTGGATCTGTCTATGGATACCATGCATCTAAAAGATCCCTTGGTCCTCTTTGGATATGAAGGCTCTGCTCTTCCTGTTCCTCTTTTTCTTCTTTCACATGCTTTGCCATTGTTCTTCAACAATGGCAAACAACCACTTTACGAAAGAAAAACACTTTATGGTACTAAATAGCCTAATGTGCTAATGTCCCTTTAAGTCCTCATTCATTCATTCACTGATGGGTCTACTGTTTCCTCCAACACAGATCTTTATACCCTATTGAATGGTATATTTGTGGTCTCTGCTTGACCAATTAGGACTCTGAGGGAGATGTGGTAGCTTCCAAATAGGGGAGTTTGTAGCCTGCCTTCCTCCTTATTGGACCAGAACCAATCGGTCTCTTTTACAACTAGTGCAATATTCTTACCCAGTCTAAAACACTTTTCACCAGACAACAGGGTACACTGCCCTGAGAGAGCATTGGATTTGACCTGGAGTTAAAGAAACCCATGAGGGGAGCTGAGAGAGCTGTATTTGTCATTTTTAGGGAGCTTTATCGCAAGGCTACTTAAAATTGAACAGATCCGTCCACAGCTCCTTTGGATGGTGGTACTCTTCTTCCAATGTGAGCAGGTAAGGGCTTGGAGATAAAACAAGAAATTGTTGATCATTGCCCACCCGTCTGAATCCTCTCTAGGTTCTGTTCTTATATGGAGCAGCTACGACCTGGATGAGAAGAAGAAATGCGCAGGCGCCACCCGTTAACGTCTGCAACCAGTATAGGTGCTAAGCCTAGTGGGGTATTGGTATACTAAGGCTATTCCTTTAGTTTAAGAGCCTATTTTTTATAGGCCTAATCTATGAACGTCTAGAGACCTTTCCATTAGGCTAGGTCTTTAAAATTTGAGCCTACCATTTGGGTTCAGCAAGCACTGGAGATAGCTTCCAATGATAGCAGGTAGGTACTTATCAATTACTAATAAATTCCTGATACCCAAGAAACCCAGGAGTCAGAGTAAAAATTATCTAGGTTGAATTCTAAGTGAGTTATGACCAATTTTCTTATCCGTCGGCCATTTTGCTGCCATCTTGTATTTCACAAATTTCGTCGAAATGTATATCCGCACTTTTGAGAAGTGAAATTTCCTATTGGCATATTGAGCTTGAAGTATCTATTTACTCCTGCCGCTCACTATAAATAAAGAGCTTGCTTTCTTTACCCTCCCTCTGCTCACAGAGAGTTTGACATTTTGGGACCATGTGATCGGGGTAAACCCCTACTCTTTATCGACATTATCACACAGGATCTTTTACATGCACAGGGGATGGCTCTCCCTACACATGAGACCGACATTTTACGTCCCCATCAGACGGACGAGGCAACAAGGAGTTATATCTGTCTTGCCCAAGGACAGATCACAATGTCTTCAGCCAGGATCGCTAGTCCAACATGCTACCACTACTTTTCTCATCACAAGGGTGCCATAGTGGCACCGAGTGGATCCTTGATCTAAATCCCCTCCAGAGTTAAATGGCACCCAGTGGATTCTTAATCTAGATCCCCTCCTGAGTCAAAATCCATCGAAAACAACTACATCTATGCAAGTTTTGCACACCCCAGGGGGGATTCCTCCAGACTAGTGAATGTCATTGTTACTTGTATCTCATAACAGATGTTTAAACGAGATGAAGTTCCACATCATGAGCTCAGATGTGGCAATGAGAGAAAAACACTCATATGGTTCTGGCCTGGAATCTATACTCTCTGACATGTCTTTGAGATAGTATTTAGTGCTTTCAATTAAAGGAAAGTGGCACATACAAGTCAACTCTTAAAGGTGATGTTGACGGTGCTCTAACATCAAGATAGTTTATGTAACAAGCCTTGGGGGGAAAGCTGTTGGCAGCAAAAATTGCAATGGGAGCATATACCTGAGATCATGACTACTTCTAGGAATATGAAACGGAAGTTTGATCGACACCAAAGATCTAAGTATGTGCGGTACTACACTCAAGGGGGTAATTAGTGCTGATTGAGCAATATTATGAATTGCCTAGATCTACAGTGTGTGTGGTCAGGAAAAAGCCCTAACGTCTGCTGATAATTTCATGCCTAAAACATAGTAGATACTTTAACTGATGATAGTAAGATTCACCATGAATGAATGCTTTTACTAAGTAGGAATAAGTCACCATATTTCCAGAACCCAGAGATGATTCCTAACATAATACTTAGCTAACTTTTCACACCCTTCAAATAAATGGTTACTCTTTTGCTGAAATCAGAGTCAACTTATTTGCCTTAATACACTGTGGAAAGAGCTAAATGGTCCAAACTGAACTAAAGCAGTGGACACTGTAGTTTGAGCCACTCTAACTCAGGCGGCAAAGGAATCGAACAAAGTTCTCATATCTGCCTCTTATGGTCTAGATGAAAACTAAACTGAGCACTTCAGAATATCAAGGCATTTTTCTCAAACTTGATTGAAGTAACATATTAAATCATAAACAGTTGAGAGAGATTCTATATGTTATATTTCATTAAAATTGGCATAGCTCCCTTAAAGCCCTTCATTCATGAAGAGCCATAGGAAGTGTTTCAAACACAACTGTTCCATAGTTTATATAGCAACCAGGACAACACCAATTTGCATAGACAATGATTCGGCTGAGACTCAAATTTTTGATACAATGCTCTGAATCGTCTTATCTCTAGGTCACGATGGCCCTCGTCA
The DNA here is from genome assembly GCA_963942565.1 of Maea johnstoni. Taxonomy (NCBI): domain Eukaryota; kingdom Metazoa; phylum Annelida; class Polychaeta; order Spionida; family Magelonidae; genus Maea; species Maea johnstoni. The sequence continues at coordinate 15,636,348 of OZ012694.1, forward strand.
GAATAGAAAACTTTATTACTAGATCATGTAAAAAGAAACATGCCATAAAACTCAAAAAGAAGGAAGGAAGAAATGGGTTTTATGTCACTTTCAATCGTGACGAGACAGAAACCTGGAACCGGGATGAAATTCCCTTCTCTTCACGAATAGTTCCAAGGGGTCTTTCAGTTGCAGAAGGGGCATAGACAGCCCTCTACAATGCTGCATATTTATAAAACGACCAAGCCAACCCACTCATGGGGTTCCGGCTGAGACCTGAACCTGCGAACTCATGTTTTGGAGCCAGGCATTGTAACCACTAGACCACGGCAGAACCCTACCATAAAAATTCAAACAAAATCTTCAATGAAAGAGAGAACCTTAAGTATAAATGAACTAGACAAAAACCAGCCTCTCTTGATTTTTTTTCATTTTTGTTTACTATGAAAATAAAGTTGAGTACTTGAGATGTTGTCACCCAATAACTTGATCAAGTCAAAGAGAGCATGTTCTACCTTTGGTCTTTGGATTATAATATTTTTGAAGAGTCCCCTTGAATTATAGAAGTGCATGGATCAGATGAGCAACAATGCGTCTTCTTGCATGAAAAACATTTCACACCTGGTGAGAGCCAAAAAACTACAGGCATTGATAATTTACTGTATCTTAACATATATAATTGTATTTCATATATATGTATGTATGTGTGTATGAATGTGTGAATGTATGTATGTATGTATCCTTGATGGTTTCATCATGTCTGCAGCATTAAAGGCATCTGGGGCGGAAGCAGCAGCAGAAAGCACCCTTGAACGCACCAAATGCTGCACGAAATTTGGCACGAAGTGTGTCTAAAACACCATCATTGCGTTCATCAGGAATACATGATTCAGCATAGCTGTTGTCCTCAGTATCCATCTTTGCTGTGTCTTCCTTGCTGCTGACCCTTTTCATCGCTTCAGCATCCAGCTGTAGAATGGTCTTAATCTGTTGCCCTCTGTGCACCAGAGGATCGATATGATGCTTGAGGAGCTGATTCTCCAAAAGTTTAGCCCTCACATCATTCAGACCGTAATTGGGTCTCACCCTGTTTCTAGAACGAGAACGGGGCTCACGCACAGATGTCTCATACTTACCTTGGTAGACCTGATCGGTGAAAGGCGGGTTTTTCAGAAGAGTCATTCCACGCTCTTCATTACCTTCCACCAATAATAGGCGTTTTGCCACCTCGCGGACCACTTCCTGAGAGGCTGACTTTACGCAACATCTCCTCAGATAAAGAGAGGCGTCCTTCCATTGGTCCTTTCGGCTGGCACCATTGGTACGCACACCACGAGCCAGCATCTCTTTTTTCAGGAAAAACTTTGGTAAAAACTTTATATTCGCCATTGAAATTTGTTATCAAGAACTGGAAAAAAAGAAAAAAGTAATTAAGTATACAAAAATACTTCTTGAACACATGCAGTAACGATCAAAGGATTTTCTTTAAGCATATTGACACATTCACTTTCTTTTTTAAGGGAGGGATCAAAAGCTTACGTTCACTTTACATCTTGATTTTATCAGCCAATCATAATTAGCAAAAGGCATTCCTTCAATTTCATTGAATCTTGTTCACACATGTTTGATTGTAATTGATGTATGTGAAGAAATATTGGATATGTTGCTTTTTGGTTATAAGGTTGGGTTAGGTTTTAAGGATTTCAAAGACAAAAACAACAACATTAGTGGAGGTGCACTCTCCCTTTCCGGCATCTCTTCTTTCTTGTCTTAATATGACCAAAGCTGTCATCCGTGCATAAACAGGTATCAGGATGAGGTCAATCCACATTGAGTGGATTTTGGATGTTCGTCACTTCTTCTGTGACATTGCGGTCATGACTAGCCAGTTACAAGTAGTGAAGATAACCAGAGTACTAGGAGAAAACCGGTTAACCCCAAGTAACTGGCAATTTTCTCACATGCTTTGATTCAAACCCTGGCAGTGGTTTGAGAGTCAAACGCCTTAGACCACTGGGCTATTGGGGAAGGATCTCCAAATCGATATGTCTGTGTCTACAGACATAGACCCTTCACATCAATGATGCAAATATGCTGATTAATTGTTTAACTTCTGACAATTGTTCATGAGTTTCTTATCCTTATAGCTACATATCTATTCAGAAGAATCGGAAGTTGTCGTTAGAATTATTTCAAAGGAGATGGTTATTAGGCCAGATGGATGTGTTTTATTGTTTTGCCTTGGGAGCGTTGCTGCCATTGCATGTGTATAATTTAATAATTTGATTGCCCTTTTAGGGTGAACCTATCAGGAAATATATTCATGATCTTTTTGTACAATAGTTTAATAGCATAAGCAAAATACTGATTTTCACAGGATTAATTATTCTGGTCACACATTCTTATTTTAATGTGTTTCAAAAACAAATATTTCAAATGCGGAATATTGATTAGACCGCCTTAGAACTCTACTTCAAATGATTAGCAGTTTATTCCCTATACACACAAATCCTTTAAGAATGTCATACCATCAAAACGAGACTTTTCAGGTTCGAATTCGAATCAGCGCATGGTACTCAGTAGTTCATTTAAAATAAACGTTTCTGGGGCTCGACGTTTCTGTCCAGATTTGATATTTCACCCCTTAACTCCGAAGCTGGAGATAGGACCAACAGTAATAAACACAACCAGCAAGGAGGCTAATCCATTGGACTAGGTACTCAGGTACAGAGGCGGGGCCGCACTCGCGTTACGTATATCGCGGAGGAAGGGGTCTTTTTAAAGACCTCCGCATGTCCGCGATTTTGTAAAAAGAATGGTACTTTTTTGTACCCAGGTGCGAAGTATTGGGGGGGAGGGGGGGGGGGGGTGAAAATTCGCTTACAATCCACGAAATATACGCATCTCTGACGCCGAGTGACTCCCGAAGTGACTGGGCTTCCGAGTCTGCTGCCGCTAAACAGGCAGAGGATTGTAAAATCTAAAGTTAAAATACGCGTTCCCGTTCATCCAATGTCAGTGTTTTGATAAAAGAAGGGGTGTTTATTTACTGGAAAAAGTCATCATTTTTATTAAAATAAGGGTGTTTTTTTGGCCAGAAATCAGTGCTTTAGGGGTATTTTTAAGTTTTGATAACGAGCGGTTGCGCCCCCCCTCTATACCTGAGTGCCCCCTCCCCCCTCCCCCCCCCCCCTCCCCCCCCCCTCCCGGTGTGGACCTCCATCTTGAAAGTTTCAATTTAGTCTGTACTCTTGGGTATCAATTGACAGGTGAAAAAAGCCAATTTTTCATACTTCGTATTAATGTCAATCATCTAAGACATCGAATATAAAATATTCAAATTGCCCTCGTCAATTCTAAAGGACAATGGCGCGACACGATTTTTAAAACTTTTCCAAATGGTTCCTTCAATAGTACATTTTCTAAAAGATTAAATGAAAAAGAAGGGTCCTTATGCAACGCCATCATCAGACCGTTTTGATGAAATGGGGTCTAGATAGTACTTAAACCTGCCACTGGCATGCTAAACTATAGATGCTTAAATGCACACATTTGTTAATTTTTTGTCATTTCAAAACTGGCCAAAAGGGTATTAAGGTAGCACATGGGGTTGATTTCTATTACTCAGTTTTTCTTCTATCCCGATTATTTGACAGTTTAACCTAGATGCAAAGAATATTATGCCTGAAAGGTCTTCTGATGGCAAATACATTACGCATAACAAAAATACCATCCAAGCTGGGTGGAAGAACGAAAAGAAAACATGCTTAGTTACCCTACCCCCAATTATAAAGCAGGGACATTCAAACTTCACGGATGCGGAGGGAAGGGTATAATATTTTTTCTAAATTTTATTCCATTCAAATTCAATATTCGTTACAATGAATGTTATCGAAAAGTTCTAAGACTACCGAGTTTATTTATGTGGTCTGTATGATAGCTTATCAAAAGCTGATAAGAAACTGGGGGTCCCTGTGCGTGTTGTCCTGCAGGGGCTTGAGTATGAGGAAAAGTTGTCAATTGTTCTGTCTAAACACACGGTTTCGGAATAGATACACACATTTTCTAAAGAAATACAATCATCCATTAGACCTTTTCAAGCTGTTATAGTGACGTGCCATGGTTATCAATCAATCCATTAATGCTTAAGAGTTCCTCCAGAGAGTGGCGTCTGGATCTCTGACACATTTTACAATGCATTTGAAATTGAGAATGCTTTCACAAAGCATTTGAAGAAGTGTTGTTGGATTTATGCTGATCATCATTTCTCCATCGAATATCTTCATAATAATGCTGATACGTGCAAAATGTCATCAATATTGCCAGGCCCTTTGACTATTGTGAGCGTTAATGGATTAAATAATATTTGGTTCTCCCGGTAGGTGGCGGCAGCTGTTGAGGCTTGTTGGATTTTACAGACAGCCAGTAGAACACTTATACCTGTACCCTTTGTGTGCATTATCAAGATAGTATCCATTTTGTAAATGTGGTTTCAGGAAAAGGGGTAAAATGTTTTAAAAGAAATATAAGTTAGCAATAAATGAAAGTATCTTTTTCCCGATATAGTGTGAAAAAGTAAATAACCAATATAAAACCATTCATATCTATAGTTTACCCTTTGAAAGTGACATCAACTCCTTGAAATGTTATTTAGAATAGATTGAAACGGAGGCGTGAATTACCAAAATATTTGGTAAAAAGAAACTTCTGATTAGTTATAGTAAAAAAAAGAATTTTCAAGTACCCTGGAAGATGTTTCTATCAGAAAGATATGAATGAAAGCCAGGTTCCTTGAGCGCTCCATGAAGTACTACATACCTCTTGCAAACTTTTGAACAAAAGAAAAGATGCCTCTAGAGTTGCTTTGTGTCTTACATCTTACATCAATTTTTGTTGATATTTTAAATGAATATGTATTCTCAACCCTCTTGCAGTTTGTGTTTCGAGACTTAATTATTGATGATGCATTAATTGAATGGATACTCTCAACCGTCTTGCAATTCGTGTTATAAGATTATATAGTTGAGACTCAATTTTATTGTTGATGCATTTATTGAATGGATATTCTCAACCGTCTTGCCATTCGTGTTTTGAGATTATATAGTGCCAGAGAGATTATATAGTTGAGATTTAATCTTACTTTATTGCATTGATTGAATGGATATTCTCAACCGTCTTGCAATTCGTGTTATGCGATTTTATAGTGCCAATGAGATTATATAGTTGAGATTCAATTTTATTGTTGATGTTTTGATTAGATGGATATTCTCAACCGCCTTGCAATTCTTTTTTTAAATGATATAGAAGCTTCGATGCCTTATTAGCTACGCCCTGGTTTCAAAAAACGCGTCCGGCCTGATACGCACCCGAAGGCATCCATACGGATGATTGGGGGTGGATAGCAGGCCGGACTTCACGTTCAAACAGGGTGTTACGAATTCATCACCGGCTCTTCCAGGTAAGACATCAACTGCATCTCATTGCTGGTTAATATGTGATATCGATTTCCGCGTATGATATTAAATTCACACGTTCGATATTAAATCTGCGTAGTATAAACAAGCGCACCTTCTGACCAATCAGCATCGAGAATTACAGCAGAGCAGGTGATAATTGTGTATCTAACATTAATGTTGTTGTGTTTACTGGTTTTGGAGATATGAATATTTTCTCATGATATCAATATTAACATGTATAATTAGTATAATATTAACCCTTCCAATGCTGAGGATACCTTCGTCCAGAGCAAAAGGACGCAACGATTTTTGAAAACCATCTAAACCCTGTCATGTTGGTATTCATTGGAAAGCTATCGCAGAGTACTCACAGGTGAGTACCCATGTGCGGGGGTTTCAGTCATTTTACGTTTTTTTCCTCATTTTGTATTGGCCAAATTAGCCATCAGCAGCATAAGGGTTAGACATATTTGTACACGTGCAGGATAAGGAATGTGGTGAGTTTTTCCGTTTGTCATCGGGTGATTAAACCTTCCAATGCTAAGGCTGCTTTTCTCCACAGCACAAGGATGCAACGATTTTTCAAAACCATCTAAACTCTATCATGTTGGTATTCATTAGATAGCTGAGTATACTCTTAGGTGAGTACCAATGTGCCAGGGTTTCAGTCATTCATCACCTTTTTATGCATTATTAGCCAATAGCAGGGTTTACCTAGATTACAGGCGGGCGTACTTATTTTGTCTGCCTTTTTCTGTGACCAAAGACCAAGTGATTAAGGTTGCCAAGGTGTGCACATTAGTTTACATTTCGGAGGATACAATACTCTCTTTAGATAGAATACTATGGTCCAATCAGAAAGTTTTATGTTCCTGTTTTCTATGCGTTTTAACACAAATGCTATATAGATACATTTGCTTTATTATAAAAGAACCAAAATAATATACACGCAAGAGTAGTACTCGCAAAATGTGTCGAATGTGAATTTGACACAAATAGTTTCCTATAGTTGTGCAAATATTATATTTGTAATTTAGTTCTTCTACCAAAATAAAGTTGTCTAGGGTTACTGAGCAATACAATTATCGTTAATTACTTTTTCACCATTGGAGGACAAGCACACATATGTTCCTTTTTTCGTGCTGCTGCTTTATAGAGTACCTGATTAAACATTTTCCATATAAACATTCAAGAAAGCTTAAGCAAATTTTGGTTTGGTTGAAAACCTTCACAGATAGAAAATGGTTGTAAGATGCTGGTGATCGATGATAATTTTTATTTAATGGCATTTACCCTCTATTTTTCAAGAATGGGGTTAGGGGTAGTAAGACTTGCATGTATTCAAAATGGATGTTGATACAGCATTAAAACACTCTCGAGCGCCATGCAGCTTATCTCTAAGTATTCTTCAAGCTGGTTGAGCGCTAGACACGGGTTAGCAATCGTTTCCAGCTGGAATTCAATTTATAATCTGTACCTACGACCCCCCCCCCCCCCCCCCCCCCCCTTCGCGGCAATATCCATCGAAGTGGATTTTTGTATCAACCGGTCAATGGGTTTCAGAAGCGGCATTAAAGCAAATCAACTTTGTGTCAAACAAGGCTCCAGTAAGAACTATCTTTCCCTATGTTTAACCTAATATAGCGGTAATTGCTTAAAAGACTTTCCATCTTGATCAGCAAATAACGAGAGGGCGTGTTACTAAAAGCTAAAGATCTTGGACTAAGCTGCCACCATTGCACTGCTATCACACATCAAATTGAAGCTGCGATTATGGAGAATTCAGAAATATTAGTCAGAATGACCCCCCCCCCCCCCTCCTGCCCCCCCCCCCCCCCCCCCTTATTGCGAACAACCCTCTGGATCATGGACACAGATAGAATGAAATCTCGTTTATTGACAGTCAAACCGTTGTTGGGAACGATTGTTGGATATTGTTGTAAAGTTCGTTGAATTCGATCCTGGTTGCGGCGAATGTTTTCTAGCAAATCCATCAAAAATAGGCAACAATTCCAACTGCAACTTTCTGTGTCGGTGCTACGTACATTCATACCCAATATAAACACTTTTTCGGTTACTTTTATGGGATAAATTCGCGCCTTTCAGTGCAAATTATGCGCAGCTGAAAATGTACGTCAAATTTACTCACCGATTCTTGTCAACAATGGCCGAAATTCACGAGACGCGCTTAGTCTTGAAACAAACGTCAATAAGTTAGGATGGCTTAGAGAGTATAGCCTATTGTTGCAGCATTGTCTTGGTAGTGATTGTTTTAGAACAGTGTTCAACAATGTGCCAACAATCACCTAATTGTCAATAAAGGGAGATATTCACTGATTGTTGAATACATATGCCATTCTATCAGACTATACACTTATATGCGAAGCGATTCTTATTCTTGGTTATGATCAGATAATGTGGGCGGGAAAGTCTGAAGAAAAATGATAACATCAAAATTGAAAGTGGATCATTACTCTTAAGACTCTTTCTGTATTTAATTTGTATTGATTATTTTGACGCCCTCAACTGCGACACATGCACACTTGCTTATCCGTTTGACTAGCATTTTCCTCATTCCGAGATTCAATGGTTGAGGAGTTTCAAAGGGTGAGTCCAGCATATACCTTCATATATTAGACAAAATCAAATAAAGGATTTTTTTTACAAATATCTAGTTATGGTAATATTGTGTGTAAAATGGAATTTGGATGCGGATAACAACTCGTATTGCTTGTCATGCTGTACAACAAGATCAGATAGTACTGAATTATTCTGCCATATTGAATATTAATCGTGAGTGTCCAGTACTTCGGGGTAATGTTGTAAGTGCAGTAAACCGCGCGCTTTGTAGCTGCCAGAAGTTCTCACAAGCGCGTGCTGCGAATTAGTGGACGGAGGACACTCATTGCGGCAAAGAGTTAGGTAAGTCTCATCCTCTAGATACACGTAAACGTGATCAAAAATGGTGTACATATCAATAGGGTACTGTCTGATTAACAACTACATTACTTGAATGGCCTTGGCTTCGAGGAAGTGCTACTCACTAATTACAATTTTAGATTTCTCTTTGTGTGGAGCTCTAGGGCTTCCCTGTTTATGAGAGATGTTGAGCTATGTTCAAGAACTTTCATATAAACCTATGATTTGTTCTTCATGACAGGAAATGGTCACATAGAACTTTTTAAAGTCACTAGTTACAACTTTCACCCTCAAGAGCACGCTTAAACTCCTATACTAAGCTGCAAGCCGGTGTATCATATACTTCCTTACCTAAATATACCACTTTTTTGTAGTTATTTCCAATAAAACCGCTTTTATACTCAATTTTCCACTGCAAGTGGAAATCTTTAAGACTGTCTATTCTTGCGTTAACACCCCTCCTACACTGCCACAGCTGACTGCATTTAACCCATAAAGATAAGGACCTGCACGGCCAGTACCTGCCTGATAGATAGCGTTCTCTGGGGAGCGCAAATGGAAGGAAGCACAGCGGCAGCACAGTGTGCCTTCGCCGGCGACACTCCACAAGTGGAGTGGCCGCGACGGTACTCTATGTGCACATTTCCTGTAATGTTCCCCAAGTTCCCCTTTAAACCATATTTTCAATCCATGTGGGCATCAAAAATATGATAGATGAATTAGAAAAAATAAACTTTTATTGTGTTGATTTGTACAAATGCAGGAACATCCTCATATTGAGGGCCTTCATGCACCTCATGAAGATTGTCTTTGTTGAGGAGTCCATAGCAGCTTGGTCTGTAGTACCGTGAGAAATTCCAGCCACTGTACATCCTCATGCAAACTATCAATTCTTATCTGGTCAGGCTACCATGATTGGATTTTAAAATGGCTATTTCATTTTTAGATATTTCTGGCATATAATAGCTTGTGCAGCCCTTCTGCAAAGAAGTGTTTATGATTGGCATAAGCATATGTACTGATACCTTGAAAAAAGTTACAGTTTCAAAGGCCATTTGGATGAAATTTGCGATATGCGCAAGTTTTGTGCGCAACTTGTTTCTGCAAAGTACAAACAAAAGCGGCGACCTCTATCGGCGGAATTTGGGAAAGAATGACGTCACGGTGAGACAGAATCCCGTTGTAACTTTGTGACTGCTTTAAAGGTTAATGCAGAATGATTAGGGAACGCACTAGTGCGTTGCACATACTTTTGACCGCCACTGACCACGCAACATGTGCAACCACGCACCAAATCCTCAGTGTAACAAATGCTCACGCGATGTCATGATTATAGTAGCGGGAAAAGTTGCTAAGGCGGTGTTCTATAAAAAAGATAAATTATCTGCATCTCTGTGGGTCAACTTTAATGAAGTTAAAGGGCAAATGCACCATCATGATGATTTAGGTTCAAAATGTGCCTATATGTGTCACCTTTCAAATAAGACCACCCGCAAGTCTGTCCTCCTCAGCACTCCTCAGATATGGCTTATGAAAGTTAGTAAAAAACTAGCCTGAGTCTGGGTATAGAGGCTGCCATTATCAGAAGTGGTGCTTATGAAGTGACTGCCAGCCCTGCTTCTGATTGGTTGAGAGATATCAGTGGCAGTCACTGATATCTCTCAACCAATCAGAAGCAGCACTGGCAGTCACTTCATACCACTGATTGGGCTTAATTGGCCTGCAATGTCAGCCTCCATGCCCAGACTCAGGCTAGTTTTTTACTAACTTTCATAAGCCATATCTGAGGAGTGCTGAGGAGGACAGACTTGCAGGTGGTCTTATTAGAAAGGTGACACGTATAGGCACATTTTGAACCTAAATCATTATGATGGTGCATTTGCCCTTTAAGAATGTTATAACCGCCACAACTCATTCTACTTGCCGTTTAATTTTTTTAAAGCTGTTGTGAAATGATGGTGTTGCGATAGCAGGGTGCAACACAGGTTCCAAAACATTACTTGCCGAGCATGGCAAGCTGCCCCTAAAGGTTACTTGCCCACGCTGGCACTTCCACTTGTCCCACCACCCTGTTTAACTAAGGTGAGTTACATTGCGAGGACTCGGCCAAAAGACATTTCTTGCGGAGCAGGGAAAGTAAGGGTCTTGTTCTGCTGGCCAGATTGCCGTTTTTTGCCGAATTCACTTGCAACGGGACAAGTGGTTATGTTGCACGCTGGACAGGTTGAAATCGTAGCAATTGTTATGCCATTCATTTTTGGTCAATCACTACTCATACTGTGTGATTATTTCACAAATATTTTCGAGATTCGCGAGCATTTAAAGCTTTGCTTTGTAGACATATTATAATCAAAGTGTTATCCTCTAAATTTTACGAGATTCAGTAATCATCAATGTGTTTGTTTTTGTTAATATTCTTGTTTTTATTCCTCGTATATATATAAAAAAGACAATTTTATACTAGCCACATTCAGTGCCGGTCGTATCATTATGACAATATCTCATACCATTTGTCTATCCACTGCTAGGCGGCAGATTAATTGGGCTAATCATAAACAAGTAAATAGGATTTTGGCATGAGGCGAATTTGGGTGGTATTCACTATCCCCGCCCCCGTGCCCCGGCCTATATCGTCGCTCTACTAGTTAGTTATGTCCCCACCCTGCGGGGCAGCATTTTGGTGTACTAAACAGGATAAGCCCGGCATCGCCCGGCCATTTCCCGGCCCCCCCCCCCCCCTCCCGGGGATTCAATTGACTGGTGCATTACCTGCTTTCTACATCAGCACATGAGACAAGTCCGTTTGACCTTGGAAAACATTCGGCTTTTGGGTGACACAATTAAATGATAAAAAAGTAAAGAATTTGCTTGAAGATTGTTCAGGAGGATGGTATTGTCAATTCCTTTACAGGATAATCAGTTGATAATATTTAATCACTGCCACGGGAGCTCTAGCTAACTGGAAGCGGGTCTTGCTCGATATCTTAGTATAAGCAAATGATATTTCAAGGTCTAAGTCTGCACCAAAAGGGACATGTGCTAAGGAAACTTGATAGAAAAGGTTTGTTGGGCTATGGCTTTTCATCTCTTTCAACAGCATAGACAAAAAGTATGGTTTCCATATGCTTCCTGTTCATCCCCCCATGGGCAATCCTTTTTACACTGTCTACATTTCAGTTGTGACAGACTATCTTTGCTTGGAAACATGGATACTATGACTAATCAATTAAACACTTTGTAACAAAACTATTGATATATTCACAAAAGATACTTTGTTTTGCTCTGTGCTCACATTGTGACAAAGTAAGATGATCTGGACCATACAATTCCAACATGAAATAATTCTGTTTACATTTTTTTTTGGGGGGGGGGGGGGGGGGGGGGGGTTGAGTATTCACAGTTGGTATGCAATTTATGGTTTTTGGGGATCTTAGTCAGTATATTTGGCTGATTCAGGGAAAATGGAATTTGCCAAAAATGGTTGCTTATTTTATCATTTTTGGATATTTCTGAGGCATTGTAGAATGATATCGGAAATTAGAAAAAATGCAATTGTTATTCCATCAATCTTCTGTAAAACTTTGGTTCTATGGACAAGTGAAATAAAATTGAATGCAAAACTCACCCATGATGCAAACTACACCAACTCCATTGACAGTTCTAACAGGGTGTTTGGTTACTTCCCCTGATTTCGAGAAAACCTGACTTTTCTATTTCCTACACAGACCTTTTCCAGAAGAGAGAAAAAAAACATTTAAGAGAAGGAATAAGGATATGGGATTGAACCCTGAAACTCACACCTCTCACTAGACACTACTCATATTTGCAAAATTGACCCTTAGATAATTATTCTCTTGAGCTTCCCTCGGAGCAACTATATTATTGTGGAACTACCAAGGCTCGACGCTAAGGGTGAACCTATGGCCCCAGGTCAGTAAAAATTCCCAAAAACAGCTTTGGGCCAGTAAAAAAAAACCTCAACTGGTCATACAGGGCCAGTAAAAATTTGGAGACATTCTTGTTTAAAAGTTTCCCCCCGAGAATTTCCTCTAATGTTTTTGAAATAAATGAAGATAAAATTTATGAAGATAAATGTTATGGTGAATCTTATGCAATGTTCTTTCTTGTTATGTTAAAGAAAAAATGTAGGACCAGTAAACATTTTGCAGGACCAGTAGATGCTAGGTGTAACTAGTCCTATAGGGCCTGGCCAGTATCATTTTGTGTTAGCGTTGAGGCCTGACTACTGATCATTAGTGATGTACACACTGCCAACTGACCCATTACCTGCAATGAAATTGATTATTTGAAAAGAGAGAGGATAGAATATATGTATACAAGTAGTGGCTGTTCGAGTACTGTTAATCTAGAATTAAATGTGTGTGTGTGTAATTAGTGTGTTTTTTGTTGTGTCACACATGACACACACTTATTTCCAGTCGCCAAAAATCCCTATCTCGTTTCCGGTATCCGACGTGATGCGATTAACGCAAAAATAAGAAGTAGCAAAAATGTGAAAAATGCAACATTGTATGACACACCCATTTTCGGATTTACAGTATTTGTCATAAAAAACAACAAAAAAGGTTAAGCAACATTCTTAATCTCTTTTTTAAGGCCCCTAACTGGAAACAAACATCCTTGTCCTGGCCTTGTAGACATTGGTGTATTAAATTTGGCTGTTCAGGTCATAGGGGGAGTTTTTACTTGTCAGCAGCAGGAACATACAGTATATTTGAACATCTACAGATCTTGCCAAGCTTCAAAGGATCAGCCAATGACTGCCATGGCCTAAAGATCAGGGTCTGACACTTAGATTTTAGGGTAGGGGCCCGAAAAGCCTTTTGATAAAAAATAGTGGTCAAAAACTGGATTTCTGGTTAATATACATGCTATTTTGGGCCCCTAGTTTGAAAAATCTAGGGGCCCACAGCAAAATATGGGCATATGCCCCTGGGAAAGTCGAACCCTGCCAAAGATGATGCCTGGTTCAACGTGTGCAATGATATGAGATTTCCAGTAGCCCAGCTGATGTGTAGTGACCACACTGAATGTATGGCTGCTGAGATTGTGTAGAAATGCTAATCATTAATCAAGCAATAAAGACTTTTGAGTAGGGTCCAATTTTGTTACAGTAGGGGCATCAGTCAGGGCTCAACATTAACTTTTGAGTTAGGGCAGGTAAACTTTAATTTCGACCTGCCTGACATAATTTGACCTGCTCTGCAAAAGCTGTAATAGAATGAACATGAAAGTGACTTTTCTGTATGTAATATACATTTTTTTTTTTTTTAAATCATTTTTATTCACTTCCTCACACATGTCAAAAACAGTATACAAAATTGTGTGGCCGGAAAGGACCAATATATATATATACTTGTACAAAGTTAGTATAGAGTCTATGTCTTTGTATATACATTAGGCCACTCCAATTTGATTACTTGTCTTACGAGCTTTTTTTGGAAAAAAAATCCTGTCAGACTCCAAAAAAAAAGAAAAAAAAAAGTCATCTTTGGTGTCTTACGGACGAAAGTGGTTTTGAAATTTTCTGTCAGACTCCAAAAAAAAAAAAAGTGCAAGTTTTAAGAATATTCTTTGTAAGTGTGATTCAATCAACTACAGGAAGCTACTATTGCTGTAGTAGAGCCTCAGACTTGAGGAGGTATACCTCCCACCCTTCAGGTTACAGGGATTAATAGATTGATTGATTTTATTTAGTTGAGAATAGGCTGGTAGAAATATATCGCTACCAGTCCTAGTCGTCAGACTCTAAAAAAAATTTAAAAAGTTACATTTTTCAAATTTTTTTTTTTTATTCCAAAATGGCTCATTTCCTACCTCCTGAGCACGTAAGACAAGTAAATAAATTGGAGTGGCCTTAGATAACAAAGAGTATTGTTTCTCAAAAAAATTACCTTTACCCTTCAAATAAAGTCGATATTTTTCTTCATAATTTTTGTCTCATTTTTAACATTGAGTATGTTTGGTTGTATGTAATATACTTGTACCAATCAACTGTTTTCCTGTTGAATATTTTATTGGATTTCCCTAGTGTTATAGTATCTCTGAAGTTACTTGATGAATTCTTACCTGTCATGTAGGGCTTTTACCCTTTAGCTATTTTGAAAGTTTTACCTGCCTGGGGTAGTAAGGCAGCCCTTAATGTTGAGCCCTGTCAGTGATCAATTTACCGGTATTCATTTTTCATGGACAGATAATTTTTTCCTAAATTTTCAGAGATAGGTAAAAAAAAATCCATAATGAACATCATGTGTTCATAAAATTGGATTCAGTGCAGTATGGTTAAGTAATGTACATAGTGGTACATGGATGTCTGTTGGGTCAAAAAGCAGAAATATCATGTTTAAGGCAATTCATTTTTCACATTGATTGAGTATTTCAGGTTTGAGTTATGATTCCTTGCATTCACTTGTAAGAGAAGATTTTTTTTTTGAAACTTACAATATTTAGATGAGTTTTATTTTTCAGACTTCAATCAAGCTGGCTGGTATGTCTCATAATGTGTGCACTACAAGAATGGTCAGAAGGTGAGAGGATTGTCAAGGCCATTCGCGCAGTCAATGTGAATCATCAGGTCATGGTAAGATATCTGTATGTTGGTCATATCACAGTATTTTAGAACACATGAGTTGAAAAATGTCATTTGAATATGAAACTGATTATTTTCTGAAATTAGACCTTTAAATGTGTATAATGAAAATATAAGGAAAAACAACTATCCTCTGGATATTAAAACATATATGATGCATTAAAACAATTAGCAAACTTTTCATCCGTAAATGATTTTGAAAAAAGCATGTTTTCCCTGTTCTATCTATACAGGATTGTGAACCTAAATGCTCTTAAGGCCATATTAGGATATGTCTTTGTTGTTTTAGGTTCCTGCATCTCTCAGGCATAGAATTGTCATTAAAAAGGTAAGGCCTACATTAGAGCTGCACTCACGGAGGGAGATCAACTCATGAGCTCACCACCCGTTTGAATCGTCAAAATATGACTAAAAAAGTGAGATTTTTCAGATCTCCAAAACTCAAAATATAATATTTCTTTTTAACACATTTCTCTTTTATTGTTGGTTTACAAAATTCCCCATGTATAAGTAAAACAACAGCTCTGAGTCTCTATCTATCAGTTATATCTGGGCCCCTTTCATTGTGAATATTTATCCCAATTTCTGTCATGATCTGAATGATTTATTAATCATTTCTGATAGGTATAAGATGTTGCAATGCATAAAACCCTAGTACACAGGGTGTTTCCTTGTAACTATTGTTATGCTTATAGACATTTTAGAAGATGTTAATAGATTCTGTTAACAGAATGTTAAGGCTAAGTGTTAACAGGACATGTTTGACGTTAAGGTGTTTAGGTAAACGGAACGGTTGGTGTTACGTCTTCGCGTTAACGCCCACACAGAACTTGACCTCACCCATTGTCTCACCATGCCAGGGACTTGGGGTTAAATGGAGGTTTTTCTGTGGTTTCCCAGGTTTCTTCCATACATACAACTATCTAGTCGTGATTTAGCCTAGATATAGCTGGAAAAGTAATAATGAATAGAATACCAATCCAAGTTCAACCAATTATGATGTTGGAATATATTCATAGTTAAAGAGTGCTGGCTGGATGACAATGTAACAGTTGGACACCTCTGATTTTTTCCTGTACAGGGCTCGACATTGATGCTTGCCCCATTGCCCTGGGCAAGTAGAATTTGTAAATTGTAGCTGTGGGGCAAGTGAACACTGCATCTTGCTTGCCCCACTGGGAAAGTACGCTTTGTATATTTCAGGTTTACTTTTGAGAATGTGTGCAAGTTTTGGGTCTGCCATCCAAGCTTGTCCTAGAAAATATGCTTTCATATGCTAGAACCATGTTCTACTTGTTTTTAAATGAAATATTATAAAACATACAATTTTTCAAGGGCAAGTGAAAATTGGAGTAGGGCAAGTGAAAATTGAATCTCACTTGCCCTACGGGGCAGGTCGCTGCAAAAGTTAACGTCGTGCCCTGCTGTATTATAACTGTAATCCTAACCCAAGATTACTCTGTTTTATTGACAGACTGACCCTAACCAGCAGATCCTAAGCCAATGCGAGGAGGGGCACATCACACAGTAAGTACAATCAGGACCTTGTTGTTAGGCCTAAAAAAATAAATACCGTATGCGTCTGATTAAGCGTATATGACCGAATAAGCGCACAAGCCTATTTTTCACGGTTAGAGGGGGGAACGGCCAGCGCAACTCATGAAAAACTTGTTAAACTTCCCCCCAGAAGAAGCAAGAAAAGCGAAATCACATACCTTTCCTCTTGCTGTGTCTGCAAACTAGCGCTGAATTCTGCCATTTCAGCAGTTCCTTTGCCCTCTTACTGTTCGTATTTGCCGCAAGATCGTAATATTGACCAATCAACGATCTTATTACAAGCGGAATTGCAGCGCCAAGCATCTAAGCAAGCTGAACAGCGAGAGCGTGAAGGTGCAATAATGGCCAATACACTACGATCGGCAACCTTGGGGTGTGCTGTAAAACGGAAGATTGACAACACCCCTTCTACAGAAATTTTCCCAACCTCTACCCGCACCGTGCGGTTAATCGGAAGAATACGGTACTTGGTTTAGGGTAACCCTACCTACCATTATTTTGCCCTCTGATCCTAATGTTTTTATGGAAAGTTAAGAAACGGTGCCAACGAGCACCGTTTCATTTTGAAAACTAATAATTTTGAAAACTGATTAACAATTCTTAAATTTGAGTTGATTTTCAAATACTTTGACATGCACACAATACGTAGATGATATAAACAACATATACACCTTCAAATATGTATCTTTATTCTGGCAAGGACAAAAAAATAAATTATTGAAAAAAAAAAGATTTACCTACCTACCTACCCTATTTTTTTCAGAACTCTACCCTATACAAACTTTTTTTAAGGCCTTATCAACATGAATATCATAACATGACTTGGTAGGCATGAGTCAGGGGTGGAACCAGGATTTCTGTGTGGGGAATTTGTTCTTCAGAAGGCTTTTTTATTTGCAAGGTAGTTCTAACCTATAAATTTCAAACTAGAGGGAAATGACACATTTTAAAAAAGAAATCATTTCAATTTGTAGGATGGTATGTCAACCCCTTGAATCCCACTATATGCCTGCAACTGTGAGTGCAGATTTAGTGGTTTAGTCAATTCATGCCTGTTGCTCCAAAAATGGCAAGACCTTTTAGTGACACCCTCCTATCAAAGATATTTTTAAAATATATATTTGAATGAGAAATGTTTAATTTACATTGTTCTTTTAAATATGCTATGAATCCCTGCCTCATTACTGAGATAATTTCAAAAGTATATTAGATGCAGACAACACCTAAAGTGACCTTACAAGGAGAGATTTAGATATGGATTGAATAAAAACACTTCCAGTTTCTCAAACGTGAGTCTTCTTAACTACCCTATTCGTCCAAATAACAACACAGACCCTTTTTTCTGAAAAATGTTGTATGGCGCATGCCAGTGGACATTATTTTCTGGCTTTCTAAAACTCCCCAACCTTGCCCCGCACACGTAAATGTTTCCTTACCTTTGGTACCGGTACAGACCGTATATTGATTGTATTTTCCAGCCCTTGAACCCTTCGCGCTATCAGTCCTTGGTGCGACATCTTTCTATACTAGCGTCCAATCAAACATGGCGTGAAAACAGACAAAAGAGGGCGAAGCATTCAAGTTCGTATCAGCTTTAGAAAGTTACCATAATAGGCACTGTGCGATGGGTGCCGCTAAATGGAAGATTGCCAAATACCCCTTCTAGCATTTTTTTTTAACTTGCTATGTCCATGTGCGCTTCATCATACAAATATGGTGATTTGGCTCTGTTGGGATATTGTCAGCATGTCTTTGTTTAGATTTAGTTAGGGACTTAAAGCTGACCTGACATTGTAAATTATGGGAATCTAAAGATAAGAGTTCCTCTCAATTATAACTGGCTGGTCAGCTTTAAGTGCACTCTTTCCATTCTTTGCAGCAGTGAGTGATATGTCATTTGTGTGTGCCTATTTCAGAGCGTTCCAGAAGTACCACACACTGCGGCAGGATCACAGTGATTATTGGCCGTGCCCGGGCGTGATCAAGGCCTTACTTCAGAGCTGCAGTCAATTCCCTGATGAGGACTCACCAAACAGAGCCCTCTCTCTCCTCCCAGACCTCAACCATTACGGCATGATAACCAAAGAGTAAGCATCGATCAGCTTATTGTACACAGGGGCTTATGTGTGACATTTGGAGTTTTGATTATTGCCATTTTTCTGCTATATTTAGGCTACTCTCTCGTAACTAGGCAGTTATAATTAGTGGAGGAAACACCAGAGTACCTGGGTGTTTTTATGTGTGACATTTGGAATTTTGATTATTGTCACTTTTCTGCCATATTTAGGCTACTCTCTCGTAACTAGGCAGTTATAATTAGTGGAGGAAACACCAGAGTACCTGCCAAAACTTTCTCACATAACCCCCCATTTTTCATGTTATGACCCCAAAAAGTAAACGTTCCTTCATTTTGATTTTCTTTAATGCTGAAGCTATCATTTTACACTTTTATTGCCCTAAAAGTTCTTTTACAGACCTCACCTGGTTTCAAATGATGAATGCCTAATAGAGTAATAGATAAAAAAAAATCTCGCCATTAAACTGCGGTAATGAAGCTGACTTTCTAATTCATATCATTAAAGGCCTTTAGGTTGCTGCAAGAAGGCTTTAACATAAATCTTGTTTTACACTTCATTCAAAGAACTAATGCGAATTGGAAAAAATATTCATCTGTGGACCCCTACACAATGAGCTAAACAAAATAAAAAATCTCGTTTCTACAATTAAGTCCTATCTGTAGATCCCAACCCCACTCACCACTTCTGCATGAATGAAAATGTTTCAGTATTTTTTTTTCTCATTCGGCAGAAATTGTGATATGCTTTTCAAGGCCCTAGGTCCCTACAAAAAGTCCTACACCACAGAGCTTCTAGAAATCTTCCAACTTCTCACCAAGCATGCCATCCCACCCATGCATATCTGGATCAACACTTTATTGGAGTAAGTAAATCACTCAATTTTGCTTTGAGGAAAGTGAGAGGGTTTCAAACCTGAAATATTTCTAAATGGCAATTAATGTTTTCCTATATATTTTTGCCATTTTTCTTCTCTTTTACATAACAAACTAAATATCCAACTCTACTGAAAATATGGTTCAACACTTTGCAATCTGATAAAGTGGGTTCTAAAATCTGAAATGAATAATGGTTTTCTCAGTCTGATTTTTTTTATATTTATTTCGAATCAAATGTCTCAAATATTGCTTGACTTGTATTTTACTTGATTGTAGGTTTTATTTTTTTTCCATCTCATTTTGAATTGATTTTAGGGCCTTTCAAGAGTGTTGTGAGTGGGATCGCTTTTGGCATGTGGCAGAGACGTATCGAGAGATGAAGGACTACGTGTTCCCAGTTGATGTTCTGAACATCGCCCTGGTGGTGGTTGTGGATGATGCATCAGGACACTTGGAGACTGCCGTTCGTGTTATCGATTCCCTGAAAGTAGAGCAACTCCGGGCCATCGACATTCAGGTAACTCCTCCTGACTCCATGGCCTTTCTTGACAAGCTTTGTCTGAACCAATGATACTTTTGCAAATAATTTTTCAACCTATTGATGCTTAAGAGTTAGAAATTGTTATCTGGTTCTATGATTTTTATGGCTGTACCTTAAGCAATAAACATGATTTTCCAAACTATTTGAAGGGGTAATGTTTGTAGTGTTTGAATAAAGATTCCTCTTCCAAAGATTTCCCAATCATGCTTTTATTTCTCCTGATATGAAAGGTGTCTCCAAAATTGGCAGGTTGCTTTTGGCTGCTACAAGCGTCAATATGTTAATTAAGGGAAAATTAACTAAATGTTTTTTAAGCCAAGGCTTATTATTATAATTGATGTTGCCTAAAACAGCCTTAATATGGTAATTTAATTCTCTTGCAATGCGCTGGCATTAGGCCTAAAAATAATAAATTGTTTGTTTCATGTAACGGTCCGAAAAAAAAATAGGGTAGGTAGGTCGGTAAAAAATATTTTTTTGCATTATTTCTTTGGTCAAAAATGTGTGTTTTATGCATGTTTTACATTGATTGGGAGTTGGGAGGGCAGGAACTTGTTAGGGTAGGGTTACAGGAAACAAACAACTTTTTTAGGCCTTAAAACACTTGCGATACACTGCACATTTTGTATTTGTTTTGAATCTAATTAACAGAAATGTATTTTTAAGATAGATTCTTTCACATTGATGAGATATATAAGTTTTAGGTTAGGGTTCCTTGCTTTCAATTGTATGAGAAAAATATTGTGGAACCTTGCATTCGGTAAACATGCATTTTTTTCAGATTTTGATCATGCTCCTTGGTAGTTGTGAACTACGTGAATGGTCTAAGGGTGCAACAATCGTCAAAAAGGCCATTGGCATAGTCAAGGTAGTTCGTCAGGTTACGGTAAGATACCTGTATGTATGTCAGGGCTCGACATTGGTGCTTGCCCCATTGCCCCGGGCAAGTAGAATTTGTAAATTATAGCTGTGGGGCAAGTGAAAACTGCATCTTGCTTGCCCCACTGGGAAAGTACGCTTTGCATATTTCAGGTTTACTTTTGAGAATGTGTGCAAGTTTTGGGTCTGCCATCCAAGCTTGTCCTAGAAAATATGCTTTCACATGTCAGAACCATGTTCTACTTGGTTTTAAATGAAATATTATAAAACATACAATTTTTCAAGGGCAAGTGAAAGTTGGAGTAGGGCAAGTGAAAATTGAATCTCACTTGCCCTATGGGGCAAGTCGCTGCTAAAGTTAATGTCGTGCCCTGTATGTATAATTATGGATCATTTACAAATCATCATTTTGTAGATTTTTTTTCAGGAAATCCTGGGCTTTACTTTTAGAAACAACATAAGTATTTGATTTGAAATATTAATGCTGTATGAATGGTTAATGCGTTCTATTAATTTCAAACATGGCAACCTTTTTTCTTGGTAAATATGTTTGGTAGGTACTTTGAGAAATTACATTGAATTTAATAGGTTAATGCTGGTTATTTTTCAATGATATTTTAGTTTCATCTACCTTGAACTATTGACTTGGGCACCATTTAGTTGAGAATAGCAGAAATATTAACCATAGATAAAAAAATATCAACTAAAAAAACTTTGACTTATATCTTCAGTCTCAATCATCAATTTTCCTCCAACTTGTATGTACTAAAATGGAAAACAAACATTTCATTGTTACAAGTGAGAAAATCCACTCATGAACTTTAATAGATGCCATACAGCACACACTTGTGTATGTTATTCACAGGAGAAACTTCCTGAGAAGAGGAAGTTGGTGTCTCGTAGTCGCCTCCTCGCCGATGTTCAAGGTTGCGGGCAGCACTGGGGTCGTCTGGCAGAGGTCCTATGCAGTATCTGTAACCAGGGCATGTACCTGGATGGCAACGCTGGCATTTTCAGTGGCGCCATCTTGGGGGCTGCAAATCCATCACACGCATACAGCCTCTTCGTTGACGCAACACTTGCAAATCAGCCGGGTAAGTGTATGGATTAAACATTGGCGGAATTTGATTTCCAAATTCATCAGTTTAGGATAAGCTTTGATTTTAATGATAAATCAAGTTACATTTGTTAGAGTTCAACATACCCAAAGTATAATTCTTTTCTGGTGCAAAATCACTTTCACATTTTTCTTTGTGTTAGTAGTTCAAAATGTTTCTTTGGTCATTGTCATTTGAATTCTCTTTGCTCAATTTAAAGGGATAGTAAACCCAAAAATCTTTTATCTACCCAAATTGAAGAGCCTGTGTCACGCTTTAAAATGAACCCTCATTCGCTGGCTTTTACCATTCTAGAATTGGATATGTTTACATTTGAAAATACCAAAATCAAGCGAATCTGGGCGTCTGCTGTAGGTCTACAACCCTCAATATCTTCTGTGAGAATGTTGGAGAGGCAAGTCACCAAACATTTTCTGGGCTTCTGACCCCCACCTACCTGGCACATTTTTCCCCTATTTTGAACCCCCCACTGTGCGCCCTTTTCAAACAAATACAATAATTATTGCCAATTTAAGAGGATTCTATGTTTGCTATATCTTCAGCTCACCCTGCAAAAGACTATTGTATAGTTGCTATATTTTCAACTGACCCTGCATAGGGGTGTTGTGTGATTCCTGTATTTCAAGCTGTCATATAACATGCTTAGGAGGGTGGTATGATTACTATACTTTCAGCAGACCACGCTAAAGAGATTTTGGAAAACATGGGCTCCATCGCCTGTCAGCTTCTCACGAGCACCCTGAAGAACCGGCAGACCGACTGCGGGTACCGCCTCCTCTACATCATGCATGAGAAGGGTATCCATTACTACAAGGGTGCAGCCGAGCAGAAGGCCAGAGGTAAATTTGGGGTAGTTCTGGCGGCGGTGGCAATCTGCGTCCACGCTAACCAGCCTGAGGGGGCCATACAGGTCTTGGAAGGTAGCGTAGAAAGTTGAGCGCACTGGAAAAATTGCACCACCTTTTATCCTACTTCAGTTAATTAAGACTATTGACCTTTTTTTTATCTGGAGTGTTTGCATGATATGGTGCAAGGAAATGTATAGATAGCTTTTAAAGTTTTCATTTTGATTGATATTATCCAAGTGTGTGCCTTTCTTACTCATGATTTTGTGATGCAAATCTAAATATGCTGAAAAATCATGTGATTTTAAGAAATATTTGATTAGAAGTTGCGCTTTCTCATCTATCTAGATAAACTATTTCTAATTTATTGAGTATTTACTCCATTTCCTTCGTTAATGAGATCTTAGTAAGCCATCAGAGTAAACATATTTGGCGAAAGCAAAATTTAACCATTCCAAACCCAAATTGTCCTTGCCAGTATGGTAGGTCCATTTCGGCCAGAGCAATCAAAACCAAACAGCAATACCCTTCACATAATTATGAAGTATGTTCAGTTTCAAAGCTATCGTGTGATTGATTGAGAAAACATATGTGATCGAGATTTACAGATAGGAACGAACCTTCAAAGAAAAAGCATGATGAATTAAGCTTAGTTTCTAAACGAAAGAATTTCCAGCTTGTATCAGCTAGGCATGGACCAGGTCGTAGGTGGAGCAATTTTTCCAAGTGCAGAATCATAGTTAATATTACATTAAGATCGCCTGCTAGCATTTGCATTCATACTAATCTTATTAAGGTGCTTAAGGAGCAGTTTTGTACTTATTGCATGCTTAAAAATTAGGCCAAATGAAATTGTAATTGAGTAGGGGGTTATAAATAGCAATCAATGTTATTGTAATTTAGGATGAATGTTTTGGTCTTTAGTGTGCACAAGTTGAGTATTTTGACCAAACCTTCTTTTCAGCTATCACAAGTGTGGCCTCATACCATGAGAAATGAGAATGCAATAGTATATATTTATATATATATATAAGTATATATCAGGGCTCGACGTTAAGGCTAGCCCTGTAGCCCCGGGCTAGTTATTGAAAGTCAGGGCTAGTAAGTTCTACCTGTGAGTAGCCCTGAGGGGCTAGATAGAATTAGAATATCAGCGCTTAAAAATGATGAAGCCCACCTTTGGCTCTGCATACCTGGATGATAATTTAACTCAATTTAACAAAATACACTGTATTCTTTTCATGTTATCAACAGAGGCTATGATATCAACAGAGGTCACTATTTCAAAAGAGTTTTCATTTATACCAGGGCTAGCAAAAATATTTCAGGGCTAGTAAAAGTTTCGGTAACTAGCCCTTCTGGGCTAATGCATTTTTTTCTTAATGTTGAGCCCTGTATATATATATATATATATATATATATATATATATATATATATATATATATATATATATATATATATATATATATATATATATATATATATATATGATATTTTTATATATTTTTTAAGATCTTTATTTTGGCATATCATCATGGGAATAAAGGTGTACTTTTTGAGCAAACCAACATAGAAATCTAAATATCTCGTGCAAGTCTATAATTACCAGTCTAAAACCTTTCTCTGTAATCATGTAAGCCTATGGTTCTCAACTTTAAGTAACAAAGAGAGAATTTCTTCTCGTGCTGCATGAGTGAACAATGGTCTCTGTGCAAGTTACTTAGGGGACGGTTACTTGATTTATTGGTTACCGGATCCTTTCCAGACCAATTTTACAGGGTCGGGATGGAGGTAATTAGAAATAAAAAAGATTTTCTTTTTTTTTCTTTTACTCAAGGAAATCAAAGTATAGGCACACAAGGAGGGAGGGAGGTAAAAAGTAAAGGGATTTTTTGGCCAGTATTAAAATACATACTTTAAAAAACATTACTCCGGTATTCATATTATTGTGTTTTTGAAGTTTTGTTACCATCTATGGTAAATTGATTGTAAGTTCGGTGTACCTACTTACGGCTCTGTGGCAGAGCACAAAATAAAGTGGGGGTATTTCATTAATTTCATCGTCGGGGCTATTCAACTTTGATCGGCGGATCCGGGAACCAATAAATCAAGTTACCGTAGCCTTATGTTTTGCACCCTACATTGGAAGGTTGCTATGAAAAATGGCTAAACCCGTTCTCACCTTAAATACAGAAAGCTGTTTTGGTATTACATTTTTGAAGGAATATAAACTGGTAATTACAGCAAAGCATTACCTGAAGGTCATTTTGCTCTTTTAAGTCAATTATTGTTACACAAGTTGTTCATTGCCAATGACACAATTATAGCCTGCCCCTCTCTCATTATCTCAGATTCTCCTGATTTAGGTACACAATGGCCTCACCCCCAGCCACAGAGCCAGGAAGATGATCTGTCCCTCTCTCATTATCTCAGATTCTCCTGATTTAGGTACACAATGGCCTCACCCCCAGCCACAGAGCCAGGAAGATGATCTGTCCCTCTCTCATTATCTCAGATTACATTGATTTAGGTACACAATGGCCTCACCCCCAGCCACAGAGCCAGGAAGGTGGTCTGTCCCTCTCTCATCATCTCAGATTCTCCTGATTTAGGTACACAATGGCCTCACCCCCAGCCACAGAGCCAGGAAGATGATCTGTCCCTCTCTCATTATCTCAGATTCTCCTGATTTAGGTACACAATTGCCTCACCCCCAGCCACAGAGCCAGGAAGATGGTCTGTCCCTCTGTCTATATCTCAGATTCTCCTGATTTAGGTACACAATGGCCTCACCCCCAGCCACAGAGCCAGGAAGATGATCTGTCCCTCTCTCATTATCTCAGATTCTCCTGATTTAGGTACACAATGGCCTCACCCCCAGCCACAGAGCCAGGAAGATGATCTGTCCCTCTCTCATCATCTCAGATTCTCCTGATTTAGGTACACAATGGCCTCACCCCCAGCCACAGAGCCAGGAAGATGATCTGTCCCTCTCTCATTATCTCAGATTCTCCTGATTTAGGTACACAATGGCCTCATCCCCAGCCACAGAGCCAGGAAGATGATCTGTCCCTCTCTCATTATCTCAGATTCTCCTGATTTAGGTACACAATGGCCTCACCCCAGCCACAGAGCCAGGAAGATGATCTGTCCCTCTCTCATTATCTCAGATTCTCCTGATTTAGGTACACAATGGCCTCACCCCCAGCCACAGAGCCAGGAAGATGATCTGTCCCTCTCTCATCATCTCAGATTCTCTTGATTTAGGAACACAATGGCCTCACCCCCAGCCACAGAGCCAGGAAGATGATCTGTCCCTCTCTCATTATCTCAGATTCTCCTGATTTAGGTACACAATGGCCTCACCCCCAGCCACAGAGCCAGGAAGATGATCTGTCCCTCTCTCATTATCTCAGATTCTCCTGATTTAGGTACACAATGGCCTCACCCCCAGCCACAGAGCCAGGAAGATGATCTGTCCCTCTCTCATCATCTCAGATTCTCCTGATTTAGGTACACAATGGCCTCACCCCCAGCCACAGAGCCAGGAAGATGATCTGTCCCTCTCTCATTATCTCAGATTCTCCTGATTTAGGTACACAATGGCCTCATCCCCAGCCACAGAGCCAGGAAGATGATCTGTCCCTCTCTCATTATCTCAGATTCTCCTGATTTAGGTACACAATGGCCTCACCCCAGCCACAGAGCCAGGAAGATGATCTGTCCCTCTCTCATTATCTCAGATTCTCCTGATTTAGGTACACAATGGCCTCACCCCCAGCCACAGAGCCAGGAAGATGATCTGTCCCTCTCTCATCATCTCAGATTCTCTTGATTTAGGAACACAATGGCCTCACCCCCAGCCACAGAGCCAGGAAGATGATCTGTCCCTCTCTCATTATCTCAGATTCTCCTGATTTAGGTACACAATGGCCTCACCCCCAGCCACAGAGCCAGGAAGATGATCTGTCCCTCTCTCATCATCTCAGATTCTCCTGATTTAGGTACACAATGGCCTCACCCCCAGCCACAGAGCCAGGAAGATGATCTGTCACTCTCTCATTATCTCAGATTCTCCTGATTTAGGTACACAATGGCCTCACCCCCAGCCACAGAGCCAGGAAGATGATCTGTCCCTCTCTCATTATCTCAGATTCTCCTGATTTAGGTACACAATGGCCTCACCCCCAGCCACAGAGCCAGGAAGATGGTCTGTCCCTCTCTCAATATCTCATATTCTCCTGATTTAGGTACACAATGGCCTCACCCCCAGCCACAGAGCCAGGAAAATGGTCTGTCCCTCTCTCATTATCTCAGATTCTCCTGCTTTAGGTACACAATGGCCTCACCCCAGCCACAGAGCCAGGAAGATGGTCTGTCCCTCTCTCATCATCTCAGATTCTCCTGATTTAGGTACACAATGGCCACACCCCCAGCCACAGAGCCAGGTTAAGATGGTCTGTCCCTCTCTCTATATATCTCAGATTCTCCTGATTTAGGTACACAATGGCCTCACCCCCAACCACAGAGCCAGGAAGATGGTCTGTCCCTCTCTCAATATCTCAGATTCTCCTGATTTAGGTACACAATGGCCTCACCCCCAGCCACAAAGCCAGGAAAATGGTCTGTCCCTCTCTCTATATCTCAGATTCTCCTGATTTAGGTACACAATGGCCTCGCCCCCAGCCACAGAGCCAGGAAGATGGTCTGTCCCTCTCTCTATATCTCAGATTCTCCTGATTTAGGTACACAATGGCCTCACCCCCAGCCACAGAGCCAGGAAGATGGTCTGTCCCTCTCTCTATATCTCAGATTCTCCTGATTTAGGTACACAATGGCCTCGCCCCCAGCCACAGAGCCAGGAAGATGGTCTGTCCCTCTCTCAATATCTCAGATTCTACCGATTTAGGTACACAATGGTCTCGCCCCCAGCCACAGAGCCAGGAAGATGGTCTGTCCCTCTCTCAATATCTCAGATTCTCCTGATTTAGGTACACAATGGCCTCGCCCCCAGCCACAGAGCCAGGAAGATGGTCTGTCCCTCTCTCTATATCTCAGATTCTCCTGATTTAGGTACACAATGGTCTCACCCCCAGCCACAGAGCCAGGAAGATGGTCTGTCCCTCTCTCTATATCTCAGATTCTCCTGATTTAGGTACACAATGGCCTCGCCCCCAGCCACAGAGCCAGGAAGATGGTCTGTCCCTCTCTCAATATCTCAGATTCTACCGATTTAGGTACACAATGGTCTCGCCCCCAGCCACAGAGCCAGGAAGATGGTCTGTCCCTCTCTCAATATCTCAGATTCTCCTGATTTAGGTACACAATGGCCTCGCCCCCAGCCACAGAGCCAGGAAGATGGTCTGTCCCTCTCTCAATATCTCAGATTCTACCGATTTAGGTACACAATGGTCTCGCCCCCAGCCACAGAGCCAGGAAGATGGTCTGTCCCTCTCTCAATATCTCAGATTCTCCTGATTTAGGTACACAATGGCCTCGCCCCCAGCCACAGAGCCAGGAAGATGGTCTGTCCCTCTCTCAATATCTCAGATTCTACCGATTTAGGTACACAATGGTCTCGCCCCCAGCCATAGAGCCAGGAAGATGGTCTGTCCCTCTCTCAATATCTCAGATTCTCCTGATTTAGGTACACAATGGCCTCGCCCCCAGCCACAGAGCCAGGAAGATGGTCTGTCCCTCTCTCAATATCTCAGATTCTACCGATTTAGGTACACAATGGTCTCACCCCCAGCCACAGAGCCAGGAAGATGGTCTGTCCCTCTCTCAATATCTCAGATTCTACCGATTTAGGTACACAATGGTCTCACCCCCAGCCATAGAGCCAGGCAGATGGTCTGTACCTCTCTCAATATCTCAGATTCTACCGATTTAGGTACACAATGGTCTCACCCCCAGCCACAGAGCCAGGAAGATGGTCTGTCCCTCTCTCTATATCTCAGATTCTCCTGATTTAGGTACACAATGGCCTCACCCCCAGCCACAGAGCCAGGAAGATGGTCTGTCCCTCTCTCTATATCTCAGATTCTCCTGATTTAGGTACACAATGGCCTCGCCCCCAGCCACAGAGCCAGGAAGATGGTCTGTCCCTCTCTCAATATCTCAGATTCTACCGATTTAGGTACACAATGGTCTCGCCCCCAGCCACAGAGCCAGGAAGATGGTCTGTCCCTCTCTCAATATCTCAGATTCTACCGATTTAGGTACACAATGGTCTAGCCCCCAGCCATAGAGCCAGGAAGATGGTCTGTCCCTCTCTCAATATCTCAGATTCTCCTGATTTAGGTACACAATGGCCTCGCCCCCAGCCACAGAGCCAGGAAGATGGTCTGTCCCTCTCTCTATATCTCAGATTCTCCTGATTTAGGTACACAATGGTCTCACCCCCAGCCACAGAGCCAGGAAGATGGTCTGTCCCTCTCTCTATATCTCAGATTCTCCTGATTTAGGTACACAATGGCCTCGCCCCCAGCCACAGAGCCAGGAAGATGGTCTGTCCATCTCTCAATATCTCAGATTCTACCGATTTAGGTACACAATGGTCTCGCCCCCAGCCACAGAGCCAGGAAGATGGTCTGTCCCTCTCTCAATATCTCAGATTCTCCTGATTTAGGTACACAATGGCCTCGCCCCCAGCCACAGAGCCAGGAAGATGGTCTGTCCCTCTCTCAATATCTCAGATTCTACCGATTTAGGTACACAATGGTCTCGCCCCCAGCCACAGAGCCAGGAAGATGGTCTGTCCCTCTCTCAATATCTCAGATTCTCCTGATTTAGGTACACAATGGCCTCGCCCCCAGCCACAGAGCCAGGAAGATGGTCTGTCCCTCTCTCATCATCTCAGATTCTCCTGATTTAGGTACACAATGGCCACACCCCCAGCCACAGAGCCAGGTTAAGATGGTCTGTCCCTCTCTCTATATATCTCAGATTCTCCTGATTTAGGTACACAATGGCCTCACCCCCAACCACAGAGCCAGGAAGATGGTCTGTCCCTCTCTCAATATCTCAGATTCTCCTGATTTAGGTACACAATGGCCTCACCCCCAGCCACAAAGCCAGGAAAATGGTCTGTCCCTCTCTCTATATCTCAGATTCTCCTGATTTAGGTACACAATGGCCTCGCCCCCAGCCACAGAGCCAGGAAGATGGTCTGTCCCTCTCTCTATATCTCAGATTCTCCTGATTTAGGTACACAATGGCCTCACCCCCAGCCACAGAGCCAGGAAGATGGTCTGTCCCTCTCTCTATATCTCAGATTCTCCTGATTTAGGTACACAATGGCCTCGCCCCCAGCCACAGAGCCAGGAAGATGGTCTGTCCCTCTCTCAATATCTCAGATTCTACCGATTTAGGTACACAATGGTCTCGCCCCCAGCCACAGAGCCAGGA
This sequence comes from Maea johnstoni, assembly GCA_963942565.1. NCBI lineage: Eukaryota > Metazoa > Annelida > Polychaeta > Spionida > Magelonidae > Maea > Maea johnstoni. The sequence continues at coordinate 15,666,616 of OZ012694.1, forward strand.
AGATGGTCTGTCCCTCTCTCAATATCTCAGATTCTCCTGATTTAGGTACACAATGGCCTCGCCCCCAGCCACAGAGCCAGGAAGATGGTCTGTCCCTCTCTCTATATCTCAGATTCTCCTGATTTAGGTACACAATGGTCTCACCCCCAGCCACAGAGCCAGGAAGATGGTCTGTCCCTCTCTCTATATCTCAGATTCTCCTGATTTAGGTACACAATGGCCTCGCCCCCAGCCACAGAGCCAGGAAGATGGTCTGTCCCTCTCTCAATATCTCAGATTCTACCGATTTAGGTACACAATGGTCTCGCCCCCAGCCACAGAGCCAGGAAGATGGTCTGTCCCTCTCTCAATATCTCAGATTCTCCTGATTTAGGTACACAATGGCCTCGCCCCCAGCCACAGAGCCAGGAAGATGGTCTGTCCCTCTCTCAATATCTCAGATTCTACCGATTTAGGTACACAATGGTCTCGCCCCCAGCCACAGAGCCAGGAAGATGGTCTGTCCCTCTCTCAATATCTCAGATTCTCCTGATTTAGGTACACAATGGCCTCGCCCCCAGCCACAGAGCCAGGAAGATGGTCTGTCCCTCTCTCAATATCTCAGATTCTACCGATTTAGGTACACAATGGTCTAGCCCCCAGCCATAGAGCCAGGAAGATGGTCTGTCCCTCTCTCAATATCTCAGATTCTCCTGATTTAGGTACACAATGGCCTCGCCCCCAGCCACAGAGCCAGGAAGATGGTCTGTCCCTCTCTCAATATCTCAGATTCTACCGATTTAGGTACACAATGGTCTCACCCCCAGCCACAGAGCCAGGAAGATGGTCTGTCCCTCTCTCAATATCTCAGATTCTACCGATTTAGGTACACAATGGTCTCACCCCCAGCCATAGAGCCAGGCAGATGGTCTGTACCTCTCTCAATATCTCAGATTCTACCGATTTAGGTACACAATGGTCTCACCCCCAGCCACAGAGCCAGGAAGATGGTCTGTCCCTCTCTCAATATCTCAGATTCTACCGATTTAGGTACACAATGGTCTCACCCCCAGCCATAGAGCCAGGCAGATGGTCTGTACCTCTCTCAATATCTCAGATTCTACCGATTTAGGTACACAATGGTCTCACCCCCAGCCACAGAGCCAGGAAGATGATCTGTCCCTCTCTCTATATCTCAGATTCTCCTGATTTAGGTACACAATGGTCTCACCCCCAGCCACAGAGCCAGGAAGATCAGGGGCGGATCCAGGAGGGGTTCGTCCGAACCCCCCCTGGCTGGTGAGTCATTTTGCACCACCACGCCACCTGTGGACAAACATCAGAACTAATTGTTTTTCCTGCCTCGGCCACCAGTTGCAATTTGCAATTCTGTCCACGTCTATTGTTTCCCCAGGTCCTGAGTAGGCAACAGACTGATTGGTGTCAGCCAGGTATAGGTCTGAGTGGATGAACATCCTGCTCGAGGGGATTATCTGCCGTGAACCGGCGGATACAGAATTACAGTCGAGGGGAGGGTTCGTTGATTCTCAAATTTCTAGATCACTTGATTCAGTTCATTCCTTAGTCTAGCGCAGTAGCGGATACAGAATTACGTCCAGTCGTTAGCAGACTAAGGCCCGTATGCGCCGCTCCTGCTTAGCAGTTACTCAAGGCAAAGTGCTACTTTGCGTATGCACCGGCAATGCTTAGGAGTTACTCTCGTGAGTAGTTACTATGCGCCCGCTTAGTAACTACTCTCGTGAGTAGTTACTATGCGCCCGCTTAGTAACTACTCTCGTGAGTAGTTACTAAGCGCCCGCTTAGCGTGGCCTTGGATTAAGAAAAGAATGGATATGTAACGAGAGACCAATTACTATATGCCCTATAGTTACATGCTAGCCTCATGCCAGGACTAGCAGATAAGGCAGCAGCACGAGGTCACGTGGGAACAAGGACCAATCAGGGCTCCCGCATCGATTACATTACAGAGAAACCTTATCTCCACCACCTGCTGGGGGTGCCCAGACCACCTATTAGCGACTATTAATTGACACTGTTTGAGGCTAGCATGTTCAGGTTGACCGGCTGGTTTCCATTCCATGTGTTGGTCTTCTAAGGCGTGGCTTTCCGTATGCAGCACTGTGAGGAGTTCCTAAGCAGCCGCTGATAACAATAGAATGCTTAGCGGAGGTTGAGTTGGGTTTGGGGTAAGCTAAAGTTGCACTTTCGGGAAAAAAAGTCTTCAAAACAAAAAGTAAAAGCACCAAAAACAAATGAAATACTCCTAGGTGATCATTTTGAGAATAAAGATGAAGGGTGGCCTACAAAAACCAATGCTAGAAGTCACAGTTTACAAGAAATATCTTCTTCTATTCTCAATGCAAATTACACCTATTACAGGTTTTATTTTGTCTGAACTAGAATTCTAGCTGCAGCAGATATGGATGAAACAATGATTACTATGCAGCAGTTCTGTTATGGCTTACAACAAGCAATTCTATACTTATGTGAAATGAAATAAGATGATATGATCTATTTGAAATAGAAATAGAATTTTCAAAGTGCCTGATTATAAGTTCATTTATTGTGAAAATATCTTTTGGTCTATTTCTGTTTAAACTCTCACCTTGAAAAATGATATTTGGAGCTGAAACACCTATGTTAATTAAAATGAAGAAAAGCATGAAATTGAAGAATAAGCATCAAATATTTCGTTAAGATGCTTCTAATTGGGCAAGATAAAAACTAAAATTATCAAGCCATTTATGTTGCTTAAGGTTGTACAAAACATTTTGAAATTTCAGGTTTAATGTTCCTGAAACTTTGCAAGAGTAAAGAACAAAGCTCATTAATCTTCAAATAACTTTTATTCATTGGCAAATTGACCTTTCACAGATTTAAAAAAATATATTGCAATTTAATTTATGAAAATCTCATTCTCCAAAACTGGTTTCTTTCTTTGTTAAATTTATCCCTGCAGAGATACTGTCACTGCTTAGAAATACTGTTCTGCCATGGTATATATAGGAATTATGGGGTAGATCAAGGAATTCAAGAGACAAGTTTTTAATCCAAAACTGGTATGAGAAATGAAATTTGGTTAACAAAAAATTACCTTCCCCCATGGATAAATAGATCTTAGTAAACATTAAGTTGTAAATAAATGCACAGTTTGTTTGTCATAGCAAAGTGCATTAACCCGTTTATGCTGGTAGCTGCAAAAAACAGGCCTACTATTTCAGTGACAACTTTTAAACCAGAGCATTTTAGGCAAATATTTGAAGGAGATATATTAAGAATAATTTACACAGCCAACAACCCTACTTTAAATAATTACTGAATAGATACTGCATTCCAAATTCATCTTCAAACGTAAGATGGATCCAGATTTATCATTAATGCATTATTAATGTTATTAATATTTAGATAGAAATCATGAAGAAAATTAAACAAAATTATTGTATTTTCTTATGCATGCAGACATTGTATATAGTTATACTGAAATAATTACAGTTTCTTTTGAAATACTCCAAGTTAAGTTAGGCTATATCAGTCTGTTTTATCCCCTTCCAAATCTTCAAAGGTGGTTAATGAGTGAAGAGATGTGTGTGGTAGGTGTTTGGTTTGTGCACTGACCAGTGACCAGTGCAGCAGCACACCTGGGGCTGACCCACTTACCATGATTTGGTGGGAGAGTAGTTGCTTAGCAGAGTTGGGCTTGAGTAACTCCTCTGCATACCAAGCCAGTTTTTGCTAAGCAGCCGCCTTGGTCACACTTTGCTTAGCGGGCGCCTTAGCCACATTTTGCTAAGCATTAGGTTCACGCTAAGCGCCCGCTTAGCAAAGTGTGACCCGCGCATACGGGCCTAAGAATAGCTTGGGAAACTTGAAGTTTGTTAGGTGAGTGGGGAGTGGAGGGTTCGTTGATTCTCAAAATTCTAGATCCCTTGATTCCTTAGTTTAGCAGATACAGACAGTCCAGTCCAGTCGTTTGCAGACTAAGAACTAGCTTGGAAAACCTGAAGTTTGTTAGGGGAGGGGGTTCGTTGATACTCAAACTTCTAGATCACTTGATTCCTAAGTCCAGCCAGAGATATATAGATTACAGGTCACTGGTCCAGCAGATACAGACAGTCCAGTCCAGTCATTTGCAGACTAAGAACTAGCTTTGAAAACCTGATGTTTGTTAGGTGAGGGGGGGTTCGTTGATTCTCAAACTTCTAGATCACTTGATTCCTCCAAGCCCTATGAGAAATACCTAAATAATAGCCAACAGATACATAAATGACCACATCTTAACACCTCTTGAGGTGGCTTAACCCATTTCCATCTGAAGTGCAAAAATGGTCAAACAACTTTGGGCGTACCTCATCAAGTAGAGTATTATTTGTAAAAAGGTTGAATAGAAATGGTTCAGCCAAATTAGAAAAAAAATGAAAGTGTTGATTTCTGAGAATTCGACGAGCGCAGAAAGGGAAATTTACTGAATGACTCTCATGACTGGTGTTTAGTCAAATCACAAATAATAGAGTCTGTCTCCAATTGAACCATTCCCCCCCCCCCCCCCCCCTCCCAGATGCATGTATCGCAATTATGCTAACATCAATCAAGCATAGTGAGCAAAAGTTCTTCCCCTCATCCCCAGGGTGTTCACATTGTTAAATCTCTCCAAAAGGTAAAATATATTTCTTAAATGTTTGAAAGTGCAAGAGGTCCGTTCAATCTTGCGACCAAAAAATAGGACGGACAATGTGGCCATCACCAAATCCGATTTTGCATATCATAATTTATATGAAATATTGCGTTTCAATTAAAATTTCACTCTTACTATATAATGTATTTTGTTATATCTCTTATGAGATTATTAATTTTTTTTATATCTCTTATCAAATTATTATTTTTAGCTCTCTGCAGTTAACTCCTGGTGGTGCTTTCATAAATAATTATGAGTGGCGCCACCAGTGTCACTTTTCGGAACTACATTGAATCCCCCCTTCTCAAATCCTGGATCCGCCTCTCTCTCTTTATCTCAGATTCTCCTGATTTTATAAGGTACACAATGGCCTCACCCCAGCCACAGAGCCAGGAAGATGGTCTGTCCCTCTCTCTATATCTCAGATTCTCCTGATTTAGGTACACAATGGCCTCACCCCCAGCCATAGAGCCAGGCAGATGGTCTGTACCTCTCTCTATATCTGAGATTCTACCGATTTAGGTACACAATGGCCTCACCCGCAGCCACAGAGCCAGGAAGATGGTCTGTCCCTCTCTCTATATCTCAGATTCTCCTGATTTAGGTACACAATGGCCTCGCCCCCAGCCACAGAGCCAGGAAGATGGTCTGTCCCTCTCTCTATATCTCAGATTCTCCTGATTTAGGTACACAATGGCCTCACCCCCAGCCATAGAGCCAGGCAGATGGTCTGTACCTCTCTCTTTATCTGAGATTCTACCGATTTAGGTACACAATGGCCTCACCCCCAGCCATAGAGCCAGGAAGATGGCCTGTCCCTCTCTCATTATCTCAGATTCTCCTGATTTAGGTACACAATGGCCTCACCCCCAGCCACAGAGCCAGGTAGAGCCGCAGCAGCGTGTGTTTCGCCTGGAGGTGTGGTATGCACTCGTGGGACAGCTCTTGCAGAGGAAGCAGACTACTTATGCACTCTCTGTCATAAAGGACATCTTTTCAAGTCAAGAGGAAGGTATGCTCATTTAGACTTTAGAATTTCTGGCATGTTTCTTATTATGTGAACACGCAGTAAATATTGGGACAAAAAATTTGAGGCAAACAAATTACCCTACATTCCGTATAAATCAATGCTACTTATTACAATAAACAACTTGGTGTCACTTTCAAGTATTTTTTTATCAATATTAGTTACGTTAAGAATCAAGTTTAAGGTCTTAACATAAGATAGAAAATAAAATTCTTTGTGTTTTTTTATCTATTTTTTTAGAAATATTTCAAGTCCACTTGTATTGCCAAGCATGTATAAGATGGTGTAATGTTGTTATTTGTCACCATGGCGACTGTGACCGTCTTGGTGGTATTAAAATAGTTGTTATACTTCCAAGGATCATTTGGAACTTAAGTCGTGTCAAGTTTTGAAAAAAATTATAGCTAGGTTTTTTTTATCAGAAGCCATATTATTATGTGGCCTGTTGCCTTATGAGGACCACTGTCAACCCACAGTTCAAAAATGATTGTGCTACTAGGGAATCCAAGAATATTACTCTCCCATGCTTCCAGAGGAACATACTGATAAAGTCATGCTTTGCAAAGAAAGATTTAGATAACAGCTTTTCTGAGGGACCTGGAATGTCTCAAGTATCTCACACTCTTGTCCTGGGCTCTCAAACCGTCATTAATTATCATCTGGGCCTCCTAGTGTAAGGACTGGCAATTAGTGAAAAGATGGAAAAAAGGAAGTTATTTCTTGCTTCTTTTGTTTTTATATGTACTTATTTTTTCTTGCAGATAAAGAAATTATTGGCATGTATGAGGAGGTTATAGGTAAGTGCATGTTAGCATAAGTAGATGTAGTAGTAGTAGTAGTAGTAGTAGTAATGACAGTAGTAGTAGCAGTAGTAGAAGTAGTAGTAGCAGTAGTAGTAGTAGTAGTAGTAGTAGTAGTAGTAGTAGTAGCAGTAGTAGAAGTAGTAGTAGCAGTAGTAGTAGTAGTAGTAGTAGTAGTAGTAGTACATAGAGGTAGCATTAGTAGTAGTAGCAGTAATAGTTAGTAGGAGGAGGAGGAGGAGTAGAAGTAGGAGTATAAGAGAAATTTCTGAACTTCCAAACTCATATTTGAGCTCTGGAATTGACATATTACTATTATATTCCAGATATGCATATTTACCCATGCATGAAAAGGAAAGCTGCTGTGAGATTCACATGTCTTGTCTACATGCAAATCTTGCATAAATAAATACTATGAACTTTTTGTACGTATGCCTCTGTATGCCTCTTAATCTCCAACTTGATCTGATGGCAGCGTTTAACCTGTTTATGCTTAAGTGTCAGTCTAGTTCCAGTAACTGTTATATGGATCTACGATAATATTTACAATAACTCTTAAAGCAAGAATAGTTTTCGAAATATTTGAATGGTAGTCGTTGATAGTTATGATAGACTTTTTCCTTAAAATATATTCCTAAATCTGCTTTCACCTGGAAGATTCCACCAAATTTGTCATGCTGATTTTGACCTTTGTTGGCATTATTGGGTTTAATTTGTATGCATAAAGAGCTAATAAAAGGTTGATGTACTTTTTATGTAGGTGTTTATCAACAAAGTGTATCCACTTATTTAATATGCTAATACCATTCCCTAAGTCCTCAAGCTTTGCAAAAGCACAGCGTCAAATGGTAGGCATATATAAAGGGAATTACAATTTATGCCGTAACTGCATTTGAAATAAGAAAAAAAAAATAAAGTATTAATAGATGATCTTTCCTATTCCAGATGTGTGCTCCATGTTGAATGAGCTGCTTAGTACAAGTCTGATAACGCTTGATATGCACTCCGCCATCGCTGCATTTGAGATGAGCAAGAACAGCCGTAAACCGTACCAACTAGACAGCCATCTCTGCCGAGCACTGATCTGCTACGTGTCCAAGGAGATGCTGGAGAAAGGCAAGGAGATCTTTCTCCATTGCAAGCACGCGTACCCCCTGGTGTACACCCCGCACACCATCCAGCTCAACACCGCCTACTCCTCAGTGGAGGTCTTCTTCATCATTGAGGTCTACATGAAGAAGCTACTCAACCATCTGCGTCTCACAAACAGGGATGATTGGAGTCTGTATGAGGTGCGACTCTTACCGGCCGAGTTTCCAATCAGGGACGCCCCTGGCTTCACTGAAGAAAAGATCTTGAGTCGGAACTCCATGAGCTTCTTCCAGCGCGTGCTGCAGGCCCTCAAGAACTTCCGGCCGCCGCTGCAGGTGGACTACTCGGAGGACCGGAGCAAGAGCATCAAGCTGGCCTCCAAGTCCCTCCACAAGTACCTCAAGAGCCAGGAGCAGATGCTGCTTTCCCAGCAGCCCTCACATGATGATGACCGTGCTCAAGACCACAGCCTAGGCTCGGTATAACCACCAAGGCCGTAACACTGAGCTCAGCTATGTATGGAACGCCATATGACCAAAAATTCAACATGTGAAAAAAACATGCAACCTGACTGAAAACAGTTCAACCTGCATGCAAAACAAACTCCACTTGACTTCAAAACAACTCAACATGGCGGAAACGCACCAACCTGCATTCTTCTATATCTGGCCAAATGATATAGACGAAGCAGGTTGGTGCGTTTTAGGCGTTCACCAATGCCGCACTTGAAGGGGGGAACCTATGGTGAAGGGGAATGTTCGTCCATGCTGCCATATGGAATTCCTTAATGCTCGGCCCAATTCTTATTCTATATTTAGATCTTGATAAATATTAAGATTTAGATCTCGATCTACATTCAGAATTTCCTTAAATTTGCATCTTGTTTATTTTTTTTCATAATTAGAGATGGTTCTTGATTGAGTTTTCTAGAATGTAAATGAGTATAATTGTATTTTAAATTCAAATTTGAGAACCCCAAAGTACACTATAGATAGGGATGGGGATCGTTGAGAATTCTACGGTTCGGTTCGGTTCTCGGTTTTGCTTCTACGGTTCAGTTTTATCAAGGTTTCCTAAACGGTTTATTAATGACATTTCTTGGATACGAAACTACGCAATGGAATGCGTGGCTAAACTTGCCTGAACTGGAAAGTTCCTATATACTAGCTCCCTGGCCACTTTCTCTACGCTCAGAAGGCTTCTGAGCATAGTGAAAGTGGGTAGGGTACCAGACTTGAGAGATTTTGAAATGGCTGTTTGATCGTCGCCCTTGGCAGACATCGTGAGGCCAGCGAGGTAGGTGCTGACAGTTTTATTACGCCTCCAGGAACCCTGTGCATGCATAGAAAACCGAACCGTGTAGAGGGAGGTCCAGTTTTTGACTGGTTAATCATAATGCTTAGGCCGGTTTCACATATGAACCGGTCCCCATCCCTAACTATAGATTTAAAAAAAAATGATATTTCCTTACCTGGGAATTATCTTTCAATATTTATAATCCATTATGAATATTCATCTTAGGTATATAAGGATTTTGAAAAAAAAAGAATTATGAATATTGAAATTGATTTATGAATATTGTAAATAAATGAATTCTCATTCTTAGTTATTTTTCTTTTATTTCCTAGAAGTCATTATTGTTTGTCATACAAACCCCTCTTATCTCCTTTTAATTATATTCTTAATCGTTTTCTTTAATACCCTTTATTTCGTCAGATTTGTGCTTACATATATTTATCACTCTCTCTCCATGTCCGATGCTAAAAATACCTTAATTCCGTCCATTAAACACAGATGCCACGTTGTCCTTGTATGGATAACATGGCAAAGAGTTTCCCCTTCACCATATGTTCTCCCCTTCGATTGCGACATAAGTGAACGGCCAAAACGCATCAATACGCACATGCAGGAACGACTCAACATGCATTCTTCTATATCTGGCCAAATGATTTTGACGAATGCAGGTTGGTGCGTTTTCGCCATGTTCAATCGTTTTGAAACAAGTTGAATCGTTTTCAGTCAGATTGCATGGTTTGTTCCAAATGTTGAACTTTCGGTCACATGGCGTTCCATAGCTACAGGAATTCTCCCATGAACAACCCTGCTGGGACAGGTGGAGAAATCCCTGTTGCTTTCCAGGGAAGTCAGGCGGAAAGAAAGACACGCTCACATTGTACAGCCTCAAAAAGGCACTCATCAAGCCAAAGAAGTGAGGCAGCAGAAAGTACCCAATGTGCAGTCCAATGCTTATGAGGAGACATCTGGTCAAACCGGTCCTCAGGAGTCCCAGTTTGGTCAACCTGGTACTGCAGGTTTGGTGTTCGGAAAAAAGAGGTCCTGGCACACCACCTCAGGATCCCCAACAGGAGCCGTCACCAGATCCCTACTCTCATTGACCAGAGGATTAACGATATCGAACTTTTATCATAGTCTCACTGGCCATTATAGTTAAGCTCCAGACATAGGACACCTCGGGCTAATACTTTAACTACTCCTCTGGTTTGATACTCATAGATTTATTTTGAATAGAATATTTGTTAGGTTAATTTCCCACCTAATCTATTCATGCCTAGAAAACCCTAGTGGTCTGATGTATAAGCAATTACTTTATAAAGTACTTCATATTTATTGTTATAAATCTTGAGTGGAATTTGCTGTTAATCTAAAAGTAACCATTTTGAAATTAGTAAAAACCCACACAATAAATAAAAAAGTGCATATTTTTCATAACTTAAGGCAACACCTGAGATGAGTTGCTTGACAATCATAATCAGGGCTCCAGGGAGGTCTAATACTGTAAATTCGGAAAAGATTGCGTTAGTTTGATTTTTGCGTTTAGCCTCGGACGCAAAATTAAAATTCAAAATGATTAGTGCTGCCACTTTATGTTCGCAAAGTTTAAAAAAACGTAAAAATCGATTTTCTGTAAATTCGCAAAATTTCCTCTACAGTACCACATAGGGCGCATAGTGCTTCAGTGTTAAAGGGTTTTTCCAGAGTTAAATACATTTCCATATAAAGAAAAGAGTTATGGCAGATGCAGGGTATCAGATCATTAAATCATATTGGAAAATGACTATTCGTGAAAATTTAAAAAGAACATCTGAAAGACATTTTGCCATGGGTCCAGCTCTAAGTATAGATGCACTTTTAAAAAAAATTCGGACTTCGCAAAAGTGAAACGTTTTCTTATTACACTTTACTTGTATACTGGTATATAGTTTATTGTTTGATTGAAGAGTTCAAAAGGTTTTTTCTTTCCTCATTCTTACAACAGATGGAATAATATTGTTCTCTATTCTATATCATTTAAAATGTTTCCCAGTATAAATATGACTCAATTTCATTTCCAGCTGCTTTTGCCTAGAAGTGACCAATGTATTATTTGAATTTGTTCCTAATAAGAATAAGCCTACACTTCCGCTGACTGTATTAGGATTTGTGTTCCAAATAATGAATGAACATTGCAAAATCATGTTTAATATTCATTGCCTGGATGCATTAGAGAAAAGTGGTTAAAATCTGTGAATTTGAGTACGGGTTAAATGTTGAGATTTGCTTCAGTTCTGTTGATTGTTGTATGGTAGAAATAAGTTAATGCTCAAGAAATGTTTTTTTGTCAGGTATGAGTAGTTTTGTATTTTGCACTTGCATGGGTTAGTTAATAAAACCACCCTCTTGTATAATATAAGGGTGATGTTCTTGTTTTAGTAAGAATGATAACTTTTAGTGTGAATAATTCATTATTGTAGCTCATCTGTCAACAGAGATATCTTAGTTGGTTTAATCCTCAATGCTGCTGGTGGCTAATTTTGCCCATATAAAATGATGTAAAAGAACTTAAGAATTACTCAAACCCTGGCACTTGGGTACTCATCTGAGAGTACTAACTGAGAGATATCCAATGAATAACAAAAAGACAGGGTTTGATGGTTTTCAAAAATCGTTGCGTTCTTGTGTTTGGCAAAAGTAGCCTTAGCATTGGAAGAGATAATTAACTACTCATGGTAAATATCCATGTAGATAAATGTGTTTGTATGATATTTTGTTATTTGAGTTTTAGATTTTAGGTATTTTATGAAAACTACATAAAATATTGAATTTCGGTCAAATATTACCCTAGAAGCATCCTAAATGTATTTATAGTCCCTTTCACCCAGCTTCTCAAAGGATGGTTAAGTTTATAGATTTCCATTTATAATTAATAAGTGAATGTTATTTTAAAAGGTGTTTTACTTAATGGTTATTTTCCCCTTTTTCGGGACCTGCGAAGGACTAAGGAAGGTTTGGTAATGAGTGTGTGTGATATTTATAATTAGCACCCAATCATGCAGTATAAGCAAAATATGTCGAGTTCTTACACCCTGAACAAAAATCATTAATTTTAATTATTGCAAGTTTTTGCAATAAAAAATTTTGAGGTTTGTGAATGGGGGTATATTTTTCTATATTCAAGTGTTGTTACCAAAGCAGAGCTTTGTGAATGTTTCTTTTTTGGAATAAATATTTTATACTTAAATCTGATTTCTTTGTTGCATGTTCTTTTAGCAACCCCTGACAACAAGTCATTCAGATCATGCCACTTCCCAAGTTTTGTAAAAAGGGATGGGGTACTGACAACTTTCAAGGTTTTTAGCAAATGTAGAAGAGGTTCTGTATTGTAGCTGCTCAAATTTAGGATAGATGGTTGGTATCAAATACACAGAAACCTGCCAAATTGTACACTACCATACAAACATCACCTGCGTACATAAGACACTTGTTCAATATCTGGCAATGTCCAGAATAATAACAATGATTGCAATAGAAAAACCAGGATCAACTTTCCCGTTTCATCAAATAAATGGAGATAAATATTAGTAATTGATATTTTTTGGAAACAGAAATATGACAATAGAAAACATAATACACAATAGAAATAACTTAATGAGGAAACTTTCGATATTAAATGAGTAGTAAAGGAATCTTATATCACAAAATACTTGGTAGATAATGATGGTACTGATGATGGTGGTAAATAAATCCTGTAAAAGTCAAAAACCATAGCAAACAAACCCTATGATACCATTGATGATATAGTAAAAAAAAAAGCTAAAAAATCCTACAATAAGAATACATTCATAAATCCTAGAGCTAATCAATTTCTTTTGCCGGCATGTAACAATTAGTTCAGACCTTGTCACAAGCGGTACTTTTATGAAAGCCCCACTAACAATGACAAAGGCCTGGATCAATAAGGAGATCAACTTTATGAACTTGACTAGTTTCATCTGGGAGTAGTAGACAGGGAGTGGGTACTGTGCTTGCATCCTCAAATGTCGCTGCCTCTCTATGAGTCATAGATCAGCTGTGTACCCCCATGATTGGCTGCCTGCTGGCTTATCTCCTTGGTAACTATCTGACCTAGATAGAATGACAAGCTGCAGACCCAGTCAGCTAGTCAGTTTCTCTGCTGCTTGCTTACTGCACAGAGCATTCCATCAGTTGTGTCAAGCTGCCAGCCTCTTTCTGAAAACAATTACATCACCAATATATTCCCAGTCTTCGCCGCGTTACTCGAGGCACGGACACTCTAGGTACTAGCATGCTGAGGCAATGGGGTTGCGGATCAAGGGGGTCCATCTCTCTGGTTTCATGAAATCTGTATTGAAAATAACTAATTGACTCCAGTGAGACAATAGTGTGTCTGTCAACAAGGCACTTCAGTGTATGGTGCGTCCAAATAAGTGAGAAATGAGTTTTTTAATGTGCAATTTTTCATGGCTGTTCATGACGATTTTTGAACAGGATTCATTGGTCCTATACTGAGCAATGATTTTGGAAAAGCAGCTGTCATACTGTGAGTATCTGAAAGGCTATGTTGGCCACAACGCCCCAGAAATTGCAAACAGCGCTGGTTAGTTGTTTGCCTGTGGCAGGTTCTGAAACATCTGCTACACCCATGGTGCAAAGTTGGTCACCCCCCCCCCCCCCCCCCCCAATACTAGTTTACGAGCTAATATTGGTTGAAGGGAAAGCTCTGGTACACAAGTGACACATGTCTTTGATGACAAATATTCCACCTTTTCTGCTTCTGACATAACTGAAGTTCTCAGTGCCCCATCCCTTTCACACAACTTCAGACGTGCCGTCAGGGATTGCTAAAAGAATAGACAACAGAGATGACAGACTTTAAGTATAAAATATTTACTTTAAAAAAAAAGTTACATCACAAAGCTCTGCTTTGCTAATAACACTTGAACATGGAAAAAATAGATGTCACCATTTACAAACCTAAAAATTTCTATTACAAAAACTTGCAATTACTAATACTAATGATTTTTGTTGAGGGTGTAAGAGCTCGACATATTCTGCTTAGGCCTAAAAAAAAAGTTGTTTGTTTCCTGTAACCCTACTCTAACAAGTTTTTATTCAAAATAATTCCTACCCCAAAGTTATTTCCGCCCTCCCAACTCCCAATCAACAATAAAACATGCATAAAACACACATTTTTGACCAAAAAAATTATGAAAAAAAAAGGTTTTTACCGACCTACCTACCCTATTTTTTTTCGGACCGTTACAGGAAACAAACAATTTCTTTTTTTAGGCCTAAAAGAATAGACAACAGAGATGACAGACTTTAAGTATAAAATATTTACTTAAAAACAAACAATTTATTTTTTTAGGCCTTATAATGCGTGATTGGATGCTCATTATAACTATCAAACACACTCATCACCAAACCTTTCTAATCCTTAGTCCTTTACAGGCAAGTCCCAACATAGTGAAAAAATGATAATCATTATGTAAAAAATCTTAAAATATCTTTTACTAATAAAATTTTAGATGCAAGTCTATATAACCTACTCATCTCCAGAGCAGCCTGGTGATAGATACTATAAGTACATGTAGGACATTTCTTGCAAAATATTCGAACAGATGTCAACCATTGTGAACTTAGACACAAATTGTATACAGAGATATCCCTAACACATCTGAAACTTTTGTAACAAAACATTTTATACATTTATCTGTATGGACACTTTTACCAGTAATTAAACCAACCAAGATCTCTCTGTCGAGATGGTCTTAACCTACAATAGGAATACAATTAGGTATTCTTGAAAAATAATCTTTTTTAAGTTAAACATATCCTTGTTTTGTTTACATTTCTATTCCAAATATTTTACTGAAGAACAATATTTTGAAAAATTATCACCAAAATAGCCAGGCCTCCTTTGGGTGCTATAATTTTCTTTATTCTTACTAAAACAGGAACCTCATCTTGCTTTTTACTATACAAAAGAACTGTTCCATTAACTAAAGCATGCAAATGTAAAATACAAACCCGCCCATGGTTCTAGGACAATATCCCCCCGGACAATATCCTCCGGACAATATCCCCCCGGACAATATCCCCCCAGGACAATATCCCCCCGGACAATATCCCCCCAGGACAATATCCCCCCGGACAATATCCCCCCGGATGATATCTCTAGTAAAACATGTTTTAGTAAAAAAAAAAAATGTTTAATTTCAGTGTTTTAAATTATCCCAAAACATGTGTTGGTAAAAAATTATTATTTTTTTTTTTATTTCAGTGTTTTAAATTATCCTAAATCGTGTGCCGGTGAAAAAAAATTAAATTAAAAAAAAAAATTGCAGTGTTTTAAATTATTCTAAAAAAATTTTCAAAAATTCAAAAAAAATTTAATAAAAAAAAAATCTTCTTTTTAATAAGTGTTTTAAATCATTTGAATTTTTGAAAAAAAAAATTAGAATAATTTGAAACACTGCAATTTTTTTTAAAAATTTAATTAGTTTTTACCGGCACATGATTTAGGATAATTTAAAATACTAAGTTTTTTTTGAATTTTTGAAAAAAATTTTTAGAATAATTTGCAATTTCTTTTTTAAAATTTTATTTGCAATTTTTTTTTTTAATTTAATTTTTTTTTCACCGGCACACGATTTAGGATAATTTAAAACACTGGAATTAAAAAAAATATATATATTTTTTTTTACCAATACATGTTTTGGGATAATTTAAAACACTGGAATTAAAAAAATTTTTTTTTACTAAAACATGTTTTACTAGAGATATCATCCGGGGGGATATTGTCCGGGGGGATATTGGAATGGGGGGATATTGTCCGGGGGGATTTTGTCCTGGGGGGATATTGTCCGGGGGATATTGTCCGGGGGATATTGTCCGGGGGGATATTGTCCGGGGGGATATTGTCCTGATACCCCCGCCCATACCTGACAAACAGTGTTTCTTGAGCAATAACTTATTTCTACCATACAACCAACAAAGAACTTTCAAAGCAAACCTAAACATCTAAACCTGCAACCAAATTTCTCAACCTTCTACCCTTACATTTTGTTGTGCATGCAATAACACTTTTTTATTTTTATATCATTTTTATTCTTTTTTTAATACAGTACTACTTGTAAACATTCAGTCAATACAACGTGCTGTGAATATGATGTGACTAGAAATTATGTAACATACTATAGGAATAAAACAGAAACATTGAAATTCAATGCATGTAAAATTTGTGTTGTTAATGGAATACATGTGCTAATCAAATTTATCGCTGGATGGCAACAATTTTTGTTTTCATCTTCCCTAAAAGAAAAAAAAAATAGCACAAAGAAATCAAAACAAATGTAAATCATTATCATTCATATTCTGGATCGTGGAAAATTCAAAAGAATGAAACTAATAAAGGATTGATAACTTTTATGCACATTTTCTTTCAAAAGGTATTTAAAACACCCATGTATTAAGAGATTCTTTATGGTTAAACCTTTATCAACATCCTAATTAAAATATCCCAAACCACCAAACACATTATTTCAACTCTGGTTAGACAGGACATAAATTATGGGAGGTGGGGTTACTGTTTTGGGGCTGGGCTGTGAGTGGCCGTGTGGGGATTATTCAAGGGGAGGCAGGGTTACTGTGTGGGGGCTGGGCTGTGAGCGGCCGCATGGGGATTATTCAAGGGGAGGCAGGGTTACTGTGTGGGGGCTGGGCTGTGAGCGGCCGCATGGGGATTATTCAAGGGGAGGCGGGAGGGAGGTGATCGCGACGACTCGTGGAAGGCGGGGTTACTGTGCAGGGGTGGGACTGTGAGCGGCCGTGTGGCGATTATTCACGGGCGTCAGCGGGAGGGAGGTGATCGTAGCGTTGACGGCCAGGAGGTGATCGCGACGACTCAGCAGGCTCTGGATGTGCTTCTCTAGATGCTGGCTCTCGGATTGCAGTTGTCCAAGGCAGTTTAAAAGTGAGACGACTGAAAGGGATACAATAAAGCTTTATAGCTCTACCAACATTAAACCATTCCACATTATAAGAAAGAGGCAAAGCCCTCCACAAAGTGATGAAGGCTTTCAATGGTGCTTAGCTGAAAGAAAAGCAGTAAACCCTTGACCCTTGCGTTAATGTCAAATGTGTTAAACCTTACAATGCTACGGCAGTGGTGAAAATAGACAGTACCCACCAGTCCGTTTCTACCAAAATTTGAATGGGCTAGTAAAAGTCTATGTTTACTTGCCCAGAAAGTCTACTAAATATTCTGACCACATTAATAAAGTAAGCATCACATCCAATTTCACATTTATTCTGCATTAGATTATAACTGTCACAATTCATACATTTTGCACAATTAACCATGAATGTTCAGTTATGAAATTGCTGTTGGCTAAAAGTTTGGTTATTTAAGTGATATGGACCCCTATTTTTCTGTTTTCAGCACTGCTAAGGCTAGTTTGTTCCAAAGCACAAGAGTGCAAAGATAATTAAAAATCATCTAAAACCTGTCACGTTGATATTCATTGAATTCATTGGAATACTCATGTGCCAGGGTTTCAATAATTATTTTTTGTTTTTTTGCGTCTTTTTTTATTAGCCAATTTAGCCACCACCAGCAAAGGATTACGCATGCCCTCCTCTCTCTCCTCCTCTGCCCCTTCACCATCTTCCCCCTTTCCAATTCCTCAGCCCCCTTCTGGGAAATAACCCATGGTGTACTTACTATCAAAGTACTGGTCTTGCTCCACAAGGAACTGTGATCCCTGCTCCCACTGTCGCTCCAAAAGCTGCTCCATAGTAGAGGCTAGAGATGCACTGAAATCACACAAACACAACACATGGTTAAACCTTCTCCT
The DNA here is from genome assembly GCA_963942565.1 of Maea johnstoni. Taxonomy (NCBI): domain Eukaryota; kingdom Metazoa; phylum Annelida; class Polychaeta; order Spionida; family Magelonidae; genus Maea; species Maea johnstoni. The sequence goes on from OZ012694.1 coordinate 15,684,364, forward strand.
GCTGGTGGCTGATTTTGCTAATAGAAAATGATGCAAAAAAAGCTGAAAAATGACTGAAACCCTAGCAAATGGGTACTCATTGAAAAGTACTCAGCGAGAGCTTTCAAATGAATGCCAACATGACAGGGTTTAGATGGTTTTCATAAATCTTTGCATCCTTGTGCTTTGGATAAAAATAACCTCAGCATTGGAAGGGTTAAACACATTCTAAAGGGTAAGGGTGCACTGTAAAAAAAGACACAAGTCACATGGTGAAAATGTCACAACAGAGAAAGTAATGTCTGAGACAATGTACCATATTTGTACGAATAAGCACATGTGGGCATAGCAAATTTAACATCTCTCATTCAAATTTTTGTTTAAAAAATGTCTTAGATAGGAAGGTGTCACTTAAAGGTCTTGCCATTTTTCGGGTAACAGGCAGGAAAGGGTTAAACCACTAAATCTGCACTCACAGTTTATAGTCACAAGGATTCAAAGGGTTTAACATACCATCCTAAAAATCAAAATATGGATTTCTTTTTTAAAATTTGTCACTTCCTTCTAGTTTTGTTTGCAAATCAATAGGTAACATTTTTTATTGTTTTTTATTCAGAATACCGTAAATCCGAAAATGTGTAATTAAATGTTGCGTTTTTCTCATTTTTGCTATTTCTTATTTTTGCGTTTATTGCCACTCGTCAGATACTTGAAACTAGATAGGGATATAAGTGTGTCTCAAAAAAAGAAAAAGCACTAATTGCACACACACATTTAATTCCATATTTACAGTACCTGAAAAAAACACTACTTTTATACATATTCTATCCTCTCCCTTTTTAAAGAATCAATATCATTGCAGGTAATGAGTCAGTTGGCAGTGCGTTCATTAGAAGTTCCACTGGTGGTTGCCCACCACAATATAGTTGCTCCCAGGGAACTTTGAGGGAAGCTTGTGAGAATAATTCTCTATGGGTCAATTTTGTTTTATTTTGGTAAAGTGAATGACAAATTAACTAAAGTGCAAATATGTGTGGTGAGAGGTTTGAGTTTCAGAGTTCAATCCCATATCTTAATTTACTTTTCTTAAATGTTTTTCTTTTCTCTGCTGGAAATTGTCTGCGTAAGAAATAAAAAAGTCAGGTTTTCTCGAAATCAGGGGAAGTAACCTCACGCCCTGTTTGAACTCTCAATGGAGTTGGTATAATTTGAATGATGGATAAGTTTTGCATTCAATTTTATTTCACTTGTCCATAGAACCAAAGTTTTACAGAAGATTGATGGAATAACAATTGCATTTTTTAATTTCCAATATTATTCTACAATGATAACAATGCCTCAGAAACATTGTTTCCAGAAATGATACAATAAGCAACAATTTTGGAAAATTCCATTTTTTCCTGAATCAGCCAAATATTCTGACCAAAAACCATAAGTTGCAGACCAACTGTGAAGACTCCCCCACCCCCCCCCCCCCCCCCCCCACTACCCCCCCCCCCCCCCCAAAAAAAAAAAAAAAATGTAAACGGAATTATTTCATGTTGGATGTGTATGGTCATCTTACATTGTCACAATGATGTGAGCATAGACCACAACAAAGTACCTTTTGTAAATATATCAATATTTTTGTTACAAAGCGCTTAATTGTTTAGAGTCATAGTATTCATGTTTCCAATTCCAAGCAAAGAGTCTGTCACAATCTTGAAATTTAGTCAGCGTAAAAAGTATTGCCAACCAGTAGATGAGGAGGAAGAAGATGGAAAACGATCATGATGGTGTAGAAAGCAGGTAAGAACGAAAGGGAAAACGGTCTGTCGTGCAGTAACTTTCAAATAAACCACATTAAAGGTAAGTTACTAAATTCCTATTGCGAGGTTCCGAATCATTCGCTGAATAACTCCTACCTCACGTGAGCGTTTATGGGCGCAGCATAAGAGGAAGACATCGTCGCACTCACAGCCACAGGGCTAAATAACTCCGTGACCGAAAGTGAGACCATAAACAAAATTCCCTCTTGCGATGTAGCTGCTGATAAGACAGAATCCTATTGGTATGTACATGTACTACATTCAAAAAGTTTTTGATCACATTCACGTATATTTAATGCGGATGAGACCCAAACCTTTGCCGCAATGAGTGTCCTCCGTCCACTAATTCGCAGCAAGCGCTTGTGAGAACTGTTGGCAGCTACAAAGCGCGCGGTTCACTGCACTTACAACATTATCCCGAAGTACTGGACACTCACGATTTATTCTCAATATGGCAGAATAATTCAGTACTATCCGATCTTGCTGTACAGTATGACAAGCAATACAATTTATCATTCATCCGCATCAATTAAAGGTCCATTTTACACACAATAATATTTGTAAAAGAAACGTTTACTTGATTTTGTCTAATATATGAAGGTATCTGCTACTATCTGCTAGACTCACCCTTTGAAACTTCTCAACCATTATGCATGAATTTTTTGGTTATCTTATGTATATCTTTTTCAATTTCTAGGTAAACGCTCATTGCACAAATTAAATCCCAGAATGAGAAAATGCTAGTCAAACGGATAAGGAAGTGTGTAGGTGTCGCAATTGGAGGCGTCAAAATAATTTGAATACACATACAGAAAGAGTCTTAAGGGTAATGATACACTTTCAATTTTGATGTTATCATTTTTTTCAGACTTTTCCGCCCACAATATCTAATCATAACCAAGAATACGAATCGCTTCGCTTATATAGTCTGATAGAATGGCATATTTATTCAACAATCAGTCAATGTCTCTTTTATTGACAATTGGGTAATTGTTGGCACAATTGTTGAACACTGCTGTAAAACAATCGCCACCAAGACAATGCTTTTTCTTTTTCAAGACTAAACGCGTCGCGTGAATTTCGGCCATTGTTGACAAGAATCGGTGAGTAAATTTGACGTACATTTTCAGCTGCGCATAATTTGCACTGAAAGACGCGAGTTTATCTCATGAAACTTACCGAAAAAGTGTTTATATTGGGTATGAATGTACGTAGCACCGACACAGAAATTTGCAGTTGGAATTGTTGCCTATTTTTGATGGATTTGCTAGAAAACATTCGCCGCAACCAGGATGGAATTCAACGAATTTTACAACAATATCCAACAATCGTTCCAAACAATGGCTTGACTGTCAATAAACGAGATTTCATTCTATCTGTGTCCATGATCCAGAAGGTTGTTCGCTACCGTATTGGGGGAGGGGGTGTGGGGATTCTGACTAATATTTCTGAATTCTCCATAATCGCAGCTTCAATTTGATGTGTAATACAACGCAGTGGTGGCAGCTTAGGCTAAGATATTCAGCTTTTGCTTATACGTCCTTTCGTTATTTGCTGACCAAAATGGAAATGTTTTAAGCAATTTCCCTATGTTAAACATAGGGAAAGTGTAGCTTTTATGTGAGGCTTGCTCGACACAAAGTCGATTCTTTAATGACACTTATTAAACCCACTGACCAGTTGTTAGAGAGTTTCACTCTTCGACGGATATAATGCATGGGGGGGGGGGGGGGGGGGGGGGGTGACCGATTATAAAAATGCATCCCAGCTGGAGGCGATTGGTAATCTGTGTCTAGCGTCGAACCAGCTTGAAGAATACTTTTAAGTAAGCTGCATGGCACGAGTGTCTTAAGACCAAAACTGATGCTGTACCAATATCCATTTACCCCTACACATATTCTTGAAAGATAGAGGGTAAATGCCATTTAATAGAAATTATCATTAAACACCAGCATCTTCCTCTAACACATGTTTGCCTGTTCTCCCACAGGAAATGAGTTGTAAATAGAGATAACTTGATACCCTGAAGCTGCGGCCAACCAATGTTTTTGGTACAAGATCCAGAATTTGCGTTTGCCTTCTTCATATCTTTATATAGAAAATGTTGAAAATCAAACACCAGCACCAAACAAGAACACATATATATCTGTCCTTTAGTGTTCTTGAATCTTTGTATAGCAAATGTTAAAAATCAGGTACTCTATAAAGCATCAGCACCAAACCAAAACACTAACAAGTGTATGCCTGTCCTTTCAGTGTAAAAGTTGTGAATAGAGACAAGTGTGATACCCTGAAATATTGGACAACCAACTCTTTGGTACTCTTTAGTATAAAGCACCAGCTCAAGCACCAAAGAGAAATGCATTTATATATGTCTTTTCAAAGTGTAAGAACTATGAATAAAGACAATTTCAACACTCTGAAGCCCTTTACAACCATTTGTGCACTAGAACCAACACATGCTGTACATAGCATACTTAAATATTTGTAAAGAAAAGCTTAAAAATCAGGCACTCGCACCAGCTGCAGAACCTAGCAGAAATGCATGTATGTCTGTATTTTCATGGTGTAAAAATTATAAATAGAGATAATTTTGATACTGTGAATCCCTGTACAACCACTTTCTTTTGTACAAGAACCACCATTTGCTTAAAGTACTCCAAAAAGCAACAGAACCACACTAAGGAACATGTTTATCTGTTCTCCCATGGTGAAAAAGTTGTAAAAAAAGAGTTTTATTGACCAGCAACATCGACAACTTTGTTTTTGGTACAAGAACTAAACTTCAAATATGGTATTTACACAACTACAGGAGGCCATATGTGTCAAATTTAAATACGACACTCTATTTCAAGTACTACTCTAGCATAGATATATATTTGGTTCTTCCATGAAAAAGAGAACGTTTTGATATAACAATTGTGCTAAGAGGCATAGAAAACATGGATATAAAACTTCCTGATGGCCCCATAGTATGATATCTAAAGAGAGTAGTGTATCCTCCTAAATGTAAATTGATTTGCACACCTTGGCAACCTTGCCCACTTTGTCTTTGCTCACAGAAAAAGACAAAACAAAATAAATACGCCAGCCACACAACGACGAATGGAGAAAATCACCACATTCACAATACTGCATGTGTACAAATATGCTTAATATGAACAAATGTGTATGGGAAAGCAATAGCTGTATCTCACCTCTTTGGTCTCACCCTTAACAGTTAGATGCTGTAACACGGCTGATGAGAAAATAGTTATGATTCCGAAATCAATAAACACAGCAACTTTAATGTATGATACACAATTATCACCTGCTCTGCTGATTGGTCAATACATTTCAGACATGCGCCCGTTCACACTAAGTGGATCTAATATCGTACGTCTGAATCTAATATCAAACGCGGTGATCAATATCACATTGTAGCTAGCAATGAGATGCATTAGATAGTTTTCACTAATCTTGGAAGAGCAGGTGATAAATTCGTTACACCCTGTTGGACAGTGAGGTTCGGCCTGCTATCCACCCTCAGTCATCCGTATCAAACTTTGCCCGGCCTCGTGGGATATGGATGACTTCGGGTGGATATCAGACTGGACCGCACTTTCAAACAGGTCGTAACTAATACCGTTTGATACATCTAATTAAAGTGTCAGCAATAGGATTTTAATACACGTATTGCAAGACGGTCGAGAATATCCATTCAATTAAAATATCAACTATAAAATGATGTAAGAGTTTGTACTTCATGGAGCGCTCAAAGAACCCAGGCTTTCATTAATATCTTTCAGATAAATAACATCTTTCCAAAGTTTTTAAAATTTCGTTTTTCACTATTACCAATCTTTTATACCAATATGTTGGTACTGCAGGCCTCCCTTTCAATAAGATGATACTTCAAGGTGTTGATGCCACTTTCAAAGGGTAAAATACAGATTCATGTTGGAATGGGTTTACATTGGTTACTTAGTTTTTCATACTATATTGGGAAAAATAATCGTTCATTTATTGCAACCTAATACTAGTATCTATTTTAAAATATTCTGACTTTTTCATAAAATCACATTTACTAAATGGAAACTATCTTGATAATGCACACAAAGGATACAGTAAATAGAAGTGTTCAACTGGCTGTCTGTAGAAGTCAACATTAGCCTCGCCAGCTTTCGCCACCTACCGGGAGAACCAAATATCATTTGACCCAATAATGCTCACAATAATCCAAAGAGCCTGGCAATATTGATGGAATTGTGCACGCATCAGCATTACTAGGAAGATATTCGATGGTGAAATGATAACTATGATAGATCCTACAACTCTCCATCAAAGCTTTGTAGTCATTCTCAATTCCATACCAATGCCAAAAGCAATCCACTAATGAACTTGAGGTAGTTTAAGGGATTATTTTTGACTCGTTTTTCCATACCCTGATTTCATTTGACTCTAATATGGGGCCGGCTGTACCAACATGGCTTAGGCTTAGACTTGGGTTTAAGGCTTAACGTTTGGGGAAATCATGTCATACTATCAGTTATCAGTTGCACATCGGACGGAACGACACGAGCGATGCATTCCAGACCTATGATCAGAGGTCCACCAGAGACTGTGCCGATCTAAATCTAGGCAAAGCTCAATCTTGATCAGCTACTTGCACTTTTAAAATTCGTTTCAAGTTGCGTATTGGGTTACTTGGTGAATTAAGTGTTATTTGGGATTTTTACACACGTTGAAGCCGACACACATTTCCTCATAATCAACTTAATTTTTACTCTATTATTGGGAAAAGTAAGAGACCTACTGCTACTACCACAAAGGCTCCAACAGGCTTGCACAAAATCATGAACGATTTTTTGGTCCTTTTCCCATTGTCGAGTTTCATCAAAACATTATCGCTTCAAATTTACATGCATTTTGAGTATCAAATGTGAACAGATTCGTTTTGAATTGGGCATACTAGTATATATAGAAAGGGTTTTATGTGTTATTCTTATTTAGCCTATTTTCAAAAGTTATGGAATCGCGAACAGTTGAAAAAAGGACCATTCCAAAAGGAATGGTTATACATTTGAATGGAATAAAAATTAGAAAAAATATACCCTTTCCTCCTTATCTGTGAGATTTGAAGGTGTCTGGTTTATAATTGGCGGTAGGGGAACTTAGCATTCTTTTTTTCGTTTTTACCCTAAAATTCCTGCACCCTGAGAGGATGGTATTTATATTATGCTTAATGTATTCACCGTCAGACCTGTCAGGCAATTTATTCTTTGTATAGGCTAAAATGTCAAAAAAGAGGGATAGAGGAAAAATTGAGCCAAAGAAATTAACCCCATGTGCTTGGCCAATTTTGAATTGATAAACCAAATAGCAATAAACGAATTACATATGTGTATATCTAAGCATTGATAGATTAAGTTTAGCATGCCAGTGGCAGGTTCAAATAGTATCAAACCCCAATTTATCAAATTTATCAAGATGGCGCGGCGCTGCATAGGGACCTTTCTTTTTTATATAATTTTCCAAAAATGAATTATTGAAGGAAACACTTTAAAAAGTTAACGCAAACATAGCATTATTAATAGATGAATCAATGTAAAGTACCCACAAGAGAAAGGTTATCTGCTAAATTCATGAAATTTAGTCAAGCCCCCTGGCATTTAAATGAAGAAAGATAATTATGATATTTTAGTAATCCGATGGTGAATGTGTCAGATTGAGAGGCTGGACCCGCCCTTGAGAAACAACAAGTATTTGCGGCAGTGATCTGCTCGTCTCATGATTTCTCTCCTATCGACATTGTGTCGGGTCCCGTACCTTAGACAACCAGAAGTAGTATTTCCTTAGCTTCAAACTGATGGTTGTGGGACCTATTCGCTAGGCAAGTGGCCTATTGGTATTGCATTCTCTGTCAGGGTTCGAAACCTGACTCTCGGCATGTGGAGATGTTTTCGGTGACTTGAGGACAGGCGGCGGTTCTATTCCTCGGATACTCGGGTTCACCCCATTGTTTAACCAGAAAATGTGACGGTATAATCAACCAAAAATCAAGGAAACCATAGCCTACCCCAGGTCAATGGTAAAATTCTAACATGCCCTGATTTGAATTCGAACCTGATTCCTGAAAAGTTTCGTTCTGATGGTATGCTATTCTTAAAGGATTTGTTTGTATTTATAAGGAATAAACTGCGAATCGTTTGAAGTAGAACTCTAAGGCGGTCCAATCAATATTCCGCATTTGAAATTTCTTTTTTGAAACACAATAAAATAAGAATGTATGACCAAAGAAGTTAGTCCTGGGAAAATCAGTAATTTGCCGAAGTCTGTAAACTATTTTACAAAAAGATCATGAATATATTTCCTGATAAGTTCAACCTAAAAGGGCAATGAAATATTGAAATTATACACATGCATTGGCAGCAACGCTCTCCAGGCAAAACAATAAAACACATCTCACTGGCCTAACTATCTCCTTTGAAATAATTCTAAAGAAGAACAACTTTGAATTCTTCTGAATAGAAAGGTAGCAGCCGCTCTAAGAATGGGAATCTCAGCCGAGTACTCAAAGACGTTGCAACTGATTGCTCGCTGTCTCTCACCAATACCCAGGTTCGAATCAAGGCCAGGGCATGTGAGAAAAGTTCATGTAACTTGGGGTTAGGCGTTTGTTTTCTCCTAGTATTCTGGTTATCTTCACTACTTGTAACTGGCTAGTCATAACCGCAATGTCACAGAAGTGACGAACATTGAAAATCCACTCAATGTGGATTGACCTCATCCCGATAGGCGTTTATGCGCTCATGGCAACTTTTGGTCATATCAAGACAAGGAAGAAGAAAGGCCGGGAAGCGAGAGGGGGCCTCCACTGATTTTGTTGTTTTTGTCTTTGAAATCCTTAAATTGTACAAATTTTTGTTCCATTTATACCAAAATCGTATTACAAGATAACCACAAAAAACATATCTAATATTTCTTCATAAACTTCAATTACAATCAAACATGTGTGAATAAGATTCAATGAAATTGAAAGGAATGCCTTTCACTAATTATGATTGGCTGATAGAATCAAGATTTAAAGTATGTGTAAGCTGTTGCCCCCTCCGTTAAAAAAGAAAGTGGATCTGTCAGAATGCTAAAAGGAGAATCTTTTGATTGTTACTGTATGTTCATGACCAGTATTTTTTGTATACTTAATTACTTTTTTCTTTTTTTCCAGTTCTTGATAACAAAATTCAATGGCGAATAAGACGTTTTCACCAAAGTTTTTCCTGGAGAGAGAGATGCTGGCTCGTGGTCGCTGTACCAATGGTGCCAGCCGAAAGGAACTGTGGAAGGACGCCTCTCTTTATCTGAGGAGATGGTGCGTAAAGTCAGCCTCTCAGGAAGCGGTCCGCGAGGTGGCAAAAAGCCTATTATTGGTGGAAGGTGATGAAGAGCGTGGAATGACTCTTCTGAAAAACCCACCTTTCACCGATCAGGTCTTCAAAGGTAAGTATGAGACACACGTGGGTGAGCCCCGTTCTCGTTCTAGAAACAGGGTGAGACCAAATTACGGTCTGAATGATGTGAGGGAAGAACTTTTGGAGAATCAGCTCCTCAAGCATCATATTGATCCTCTGATGCCCAGAGGGCAACAGATCAAGACCATTCTACGGCTTGACGCTGAAGCGATGAAAAGGGTCAGCAGCAAGGAAGACACAGCAAAGATGGATACTGAGGACAACAGCTATGCTGAATCATGTATTCCTGATGAACGCAATGATAGTGTTCTAGACACACTTCGTGCCAAATTTCGTGCAGCATTTGGTGCGTTTAAGGGTGCTTTCTGCTGCTGCTTCCGCCCCAGATGCCTTTAAATGCAGCAGACATGATGAAACCATGGATACAAACATACATACACACACACATTCATACAAACATACATACACACACACATTCATACATACATATATATATATAAGATATAATTATTTATGTTTAAGTGAATTACCAATGCCTGTAGTTTTTTTGGCTCACACCAGGCTTGAAGTGTTTTTTTTACAAAGAGATGCATTATTGTTCATCTGATCCATGCATTTCTATAATGTAAAGGGACTCTTCAAAAATATCAAAATCCAAATGATTCAAAGACCATAGGTAGTACATACTCTCTTTAACTTGATCAAGTTATTGGGTGATAACATATCAAGTACTCAACTTGAGACTTTGTTTTTATAGTAAACAAAAATGAAAAAAAAATCAAGAGGCTGTTTCTTTGCCTAGTTTAGGGTATAGTTTAGGTTCTCTCTTTCATTGAAGATTTTGTTTGAATTTTTATGGTAGGGATCCGCCATGGTCTAGTGGTTACAAGGCCTGGATCAAAAGCATGAGTTCACACGTTCAAGTCTCAGCAGGAAACCCACGAGTGGGTTGGCCTGGTCGTTTTGTAAATGTGTGGCATTGTAGAGGGCTGTCTATGGCCCTTCTGCAACTGAAAGACCTCTTGGAACTATTCATGAAGAGAAGGGAATTTCATCCCGGTTTCAGGTTTTTATCCCGCAGCGATATGACCTAAGCTGTTGAAAGAGACATAAACCCCATTTCTTCCTTCCTTTCATCCTTTGAGTTTTATGGCAGGTTTTATTTTATACATGATCTAGTAATAAAGTAATTTATTCTGATGAGGGCCATCATGACCTAGTGATAAGACAAGGCTTTAAGGCATTGTATCAAAGATTTGAGTCACAGCTTAATCATCATGTATGCAAATTGGTGTTGCCTTAGTTGCTATGTTATAAAGGGACAGTTTTGTTTTAGAGACCTCCTGTGACTCTTCCTGAATGAAAGGCTTTATTGGAGCTGTGCCAATATTGTTCAATTACAAGCTATGTAATATACCTATGGATTCAGTTCAGTTTGGGCCCGAAGTAAAAAAATTTCTAGCGTGTCTAATAGGCCAGTTAATATCTTGACTGTGTAGGAAATTTATGAAATCTGTCCAAAGGTTTTTCATGTTTGTTTTAGTCCCAGAGCCGTAATATTGCCATGTGATTGATTCAGTTCTTGCCATAATCTAAAGGGGAGCCTTGAGAATTTGAATCAAATTCCTCCCAAGTGAGTAATATGTACCATTGAATTTTTTTCAATTTGATCAATGGTCCTTGAGTTGTCACTTCAATTACATTTGAGCTAAATGCCTTGATATTCTGAAGTGCTCAGTTTAGTATCATCTAGACCATAAGGGGCATATATGAGAACTTTACACAATTCCTTTGCCACCTGAGTTAGAGTGGCTTGAACTACAGTATCCACAACTTTATTTAGGTTTGGTCCATTTAGCTCTTTCCACTACGGGTGGGTCTAATGCTGTAGGTTAGATAAGCATATTTCCTGAAATATACACTGCTAGGGTTAGTTGTATCCTGGTTGGTAGGGTAGAAGGGTCTCAAGCATGAGAGCTTATTTCAAGAAGCATCTGGATCTTCATTAATTGGTTGTCTTTGTCACTATTTAAACGTGAAGCATCATGAAGGGCTAGCACAGTACCTTTGCAACCGATAGGTTACTTAGCCATGTTTTATGACGATCAGTGAATTTCGCACCAGCTGCTTTCTGGCAATATGACCTAGGCTATAAAAATGACATAAGTACCCCCCCCCCCCCCCCCCCCCCCACCCCACAAAAAAAAAGTTAAGGCAAACAAGTTGACTAGAATTTCAGCAAAACAGTAACCATTTATTTAAAGGGTGTGGAAAGTTAGTTATTATGTTAGGAATCACCCTCTGGGTTCTGGCAATAGGGTGACTTATTCATACTTAGTAAAAGCATTCTTTATCAGTACTCTCTGGGTGAATCTTACTTTCATCATTTATAGTATCTACTAAGTTTTCGGCACAAAATTATCAGCAGATATTAGGGCTATTTCCTGACCACACACACTGTAGACCTAGGCAATTGATAATCTCGCTCATTCAGCACTAATTACCCCCTAGATTGTAGTACCGCACATTCTAAGATCTATGGTGCCGATCAGACTTTCGTTTCATATTCCTAGAAGTAATAATGTGATCTCAGTTATATCTTCCCATTGCAATTTCTGCTGCCAGCAGCCTTCCCGCAAGGCTTGTTATAATAATAATAATAATAATAATAATAATATTAATAATAATAATGAAAATAATAATAAACCATTTTTATGGTAGAGGGTGCTCTTCCAAACACATAGTGCACCGTCACCAACCCCTTTAAGAGATGGCTTGTATGTGCCACTTTCCTTTAATTGAAAGCACTAAATACTATATCAAAGGCAAGTCAAGGTGTAGATTGCAGAACCATCAGTGTTATTTCTCTCATTGCCACATCTGAGCTCATGATGTGGAAGTTCTTCTAGTTTAAACACCTGTTATGAGATAGAAGTTAGAAAGACACAAACTAGTCTGGAGGAATCCCCACTAGGGTGTGCAAAACATGGTGCATACATGTAGTTGTTTTCAATGGATTTTGACTCAGGAGGGGATCTAGATCAAGAATCCACTGGGTGCCACTTTGGCACCCTTGAAAAGGGTGTAGTAGTAGTAGCGTGTTGGATTGGCAATCCTGGCTGCTGCCATTGTGACCTGTCCTTGGGCAAGACAGTTATAACTCCTCGTTGCCTCGTCCGTCTGATGGGGACGTAAAATGTCGGTCTCATGTGCAGGGAGAGCCATACCCTGTGCATGTAAAAGATCCTGTGTGATAATGTCGATAAAGAGTAGGGGTTTACCCCGATCACACGGTCCCAATATGTCCAACTCCTAGTGAGCAGAGGGAGAGTAAAGAAAGAAAGCTCTTTATTACTACTCCTATTGGTCAGCAGTAGGAAATAAATATTTCAAGCTTAATACGCCAATAGGCAGTTGCACTTCTCCATAGTGCGGGTTTACATTACAAATATAACAATACTTTTGGCAACTACACATAGGTTTCAGGTTGTGAATCATATTCCTGCAATCACTCATTGCCATAGTAATAGTAGGTGACTGCAAAGTAGCCCCAGATACAGCAGGAAGTGTTAATATACTGTTACTAACTCATATGACTTATACTGAAAACGATGCATACCTATATGGGAGCCTGTACATTTGGAGATTAATACATATCATAAAATTAGTAAAATAAGACCACATGTCACAGGAAATATCAGTTTTGTTCATAATTAGGGAAGGTTTATGGCTCATTCCTATTCATACTGTTTCAGTAATAAATCTGCCCCTCTAGCAAAAAATCTTTCCCCTCAGAGGCAAAATTTCCTAGGTAAATATACTCCACACACCGCAACCCCAGGGAAATCTTTTCATTGGATATGAAAATATTTTGGTGTTTTCTATAACCTCTTGAAAAAGAAAAAATCAAATTTCATCTCTTCTCTTTCATAATTTTGGCATATGGAACCAAAAGTGTTATATGCATACATATATCATTTACATATTTGTGTGTTGGAGTTTCTACTTAAAAGATCTTCCTCTGGACGACTCCAACACAAAGCATCCGGAAAGTCTTTGAATGGCATGCCAGCCATTGTTGAAACCCCTGTGGTATCATGGTCACTAATGCCCATTTGTTGTATCTGCTATTAAATCATCAATTGTGAGTTCGCCCCAGAGAAGACCTCTTTCACCCAACCAGACGCCATGCTCTTGGTCACCTTTCAATAAGGTTCCCCACCTTTCAATAAGGTTCCCTAGAGGTAATGAAAGGAGCGTCCTCACTCCCTCTCAGAGGCTCAGTCTGTTCTAAATACCATTTCAATGCCCTCATAGGGCAGTGGACCCGGTTGTCTGGTAAAGATTCCTTCAAACTGGGTTAAAACACCGATCCTGTCGTAAATGAGGCCATCTAGTTCTCATCAAAAAGGAGGGAAGGGTGAACTCCTCTAGTCTCCCATCGCAGATAACCAGGATCTATCCCGCAGGAATGAACACAGCTCCCTCGCCTAGCCGAGGCCAGTTGCTGGATGAAAGCTGTCTTTACCACCACCTCTTCAGACATGCTGTGTGCAACAGCTCAAACTAGCAAATAGTAGATCCGGGTAAGCGCCTTGATAATCGGCACAAACTCAGGGAGGCCACAATAACCTGAAGTCAGGTACCTCTCAGGACTTTTTCCATGATCTGATAAGATCGGTTTGGGGTGGGGCAGAGGGGTCCCCAGTCCCATCCTGCATTGGGCACAGGTGAGAATAAATCGTGGGTGCCAACAACTTGCTCCCAAGTAGCTTGTGGTCTTACTCCAGCCTGTCCTCGACAGCTGGATTACCCATTGGATTGAATCTCTCCAACTTCCTCATCCCTCTCCAACTGGTTTGAGAGCTGTCCCTTTTGGGAATACTGGGGAAGATCGGAACAATCTAGATACCGACCACAATCTGGATCTAGATCTCTTACCAGGAGGGGGAAAGGGATACGGCAAAGGGGAAGGAGACCTTATCCTCTTATGAGCCCTCCAACAAGGAGCTTTTAGCTCCATCAGTCGTAGACAAGCTCTGAGTAATGGCAAGCAGTGATTGGGTTACCCCCAGAGAGGGTTCCTGAGGGGCTTATAACCTCCTTCAACCCCACAATGAACATTGGTAGGTTGAAGGTTCACCGTTGGTCCCTGGGTAGCCTGAGGTGAGGTTCTATGCCGTCTATTCAGCCAAGGTGGCAATGGGAAGTCTTTCACAGACAAAGGGGAGGGGGATCTCCTCCTCTTTGAGGACGGACTACAAAGGTAGTCCACCAAAACTCTCATCCTCTCCATATTCCACTGCTGACCGCAGAGAATATCTTCCTCTTTCTCCTCATCTATGTCTGCCCTGAAGTTCTTCTAGGGTATCTTCCCCGAGAAGGAGAGGGCCTTGCGATTTTCACCTCAATGGACTCATAGACTGGCTTGTCAAAGGACTTTGATGATCCTTTCGTAGGGGTTTAGGTTCTGCTGCCGTCATGGCTTAATGGCTTAATGAATATTTATATGATGACATATTAAAACATATTTTACTGAGCCTAGGAGTCCTGCCCTGTTGATTTGTGGTCTTTTACACAATTTGGGAAATGGCATGATCCGAATGACGTGTTGTCAGGGGTTGCTAAAAGAGTATACAACAAAGAAATCAGATTTTAGTATAAAATATTTACTCAAAAAAAAACATTCACAAAGCTCTGCTTTGGTAATAACACTTGAACATAGAAGAAAATACCCCCATTCACAAACTTCAATTTTTTTATTGCAAAAAAACTTGCAATGATTAATACTAATGATTTTTGTTGAGGGTGAAAGAACTGGACGTATTCTGCTTATACTGCATGATTGGATGCTCATTTTAACTATCAAACACACTCATTACCAGACCTTCCTAATCCTTAGTCCTTCGCAGGTCTCAAAGGAAAAAATAACCATTAATTAGAACATCTTTTAAAATAACATTGATTTGACATATTAATTCTAATAGCAAATCTACAAACTTAACCATCCTTTGAGAAGCCTGGTGAAAGATACTATAAGTACATAAAGGAGATTTCTAGAGAAATATTTGACCGGAAGTCAATCTTTTATGTAGTTCTAGCAAATTTTAGTGGGAAATTTCTAAAATCTGAAACTTTAATAGCAAAATATCATACAAACACATGTATCGTATCTACATGGACGTTTACATTGAGAACTTAACCCTTCCAATGCTAGGGCTACTTTTGCCAACGCACAAGAACGCAAAGAGTTTTGACAACTATCAAACCCTGTCTTTTTGGTATTTATGGGAAAGCTCTTGCTGAGTACTCTCAGATGAGTACCCATTGGCCGAGTTTGAGTAATTTTTCAGTTTTTTTCCATCATTTTGTATTGGCAAAATTAGCCACCAGCAGCATGAGGATTAAATCAACTAAGATCTCTCTGTCGACAGATTGGCTACAAGCATGAATTATCCACACTAAAAGTTATTATTCTTACTAAAACATGAACATCAACCGGCTTCTATCATACAAAAGAACTGTTCCATTAACTAAAGCATGCAAGTGTAAAATACAAAACTGCTCATCCCTCACAAAAGGTGTTTCTTGAGCAATACCTTATTTCTAGCATACAACAATCAACAGCACTGAAGCAAAACTTGACGTTTAACCTGCATCCAAATTCACAGCTTTTCCCTACATATCTCCATTGTATGCAGGCAATGAGAATTAAACATGATTTTGCAACGTTCATTGAAAATTTGGAATGCAAATCCTAATACAATCTGAGGAAGTGCAGGCTATTCATATTAGACACCAATTAAAATAGTACATTGGACACTTCTAGGACAATGCAGCTTGAATTAGGAAGACCACTCATGTTCATACCTGGATACATAATGGTAACCATATTACTCTATCAGTTGCAGGAAAGAGGTAGTTCCATCAACATAACATGGAAAATACCTTGTACAGGTGAACTTGGATATGACGGACCACTGTATGACAGATTTTTGCATATGACGGACCATATGCTTGGTCCCAGTCCTATGCATATCAAGTATTTGTCATATGTATACGACAGATTTTGCATATGACGGACCAATTTTCCTGGTCCCATTGAGTCCGTCATATCCAAGTTCACCTGTAACCTCTTCAACCAAACAAAAAACTTTATACCAGTATACAAAATAACTGTAATAAGAAAACGCTTCACCTTAAAGAAGTCGGAACAAAGATTTTAAGTACTGGACCTATGGCAAAAATGTCTATAATATGTTGTTTTTATATTGTTAAGAATAGTCATTTTCCAATATGATTTAATGATCTGATACACTATATCTGCCAAAAGACTTTTCTTTATATGGAAATATCTTTTACTCTGGAAATATCTATTAATGCTGAAACACTTTGCCCCCTATGTGTTATTAGACCTCCATGATTATGATTGTCAAAAAACTCATATCAGGTATTGACTTAAGTTATAAAAAACTTTTTTTCATTGAGTGGATCTTTACTTATTTCAAAATTGTTACTTTTTGGATAAACAGCAAATTTCACTCGAGATTTATAACAATGAATATGAAGTACTTTATGAAGTAATTGCATATATAACTACGCTTTTCTAGTCATGAATGGATTAGGTAGGAAATATGTCTAACAATATTCTAGTCAAAAAAGTAGTTGAAAGTATTTCCTCCAGGTGTCCTATGTGCCAGTCCACTGGAGCTTGACCTTATATGGCCAGTAAGACTGCATGGTAAAAGGTAGATATCGTTACTGCTTGTTAGTGATCTCTCAACCCATTCACACCTAGACATGGCCCAATGTAGAGGGGATACATCTCAATTAAAAAGGGCAATTCTGAGTTGCCTTTGTCATCACTATTACTCCCGTAGAGAGGCTCAGTAGGATTTTCTACATATGAAGTTGTTAGGTAGGAAATAAGCCTAACAAATATTCTATGCAAAATAAATCCATGAGTATCAAACCAGAGGAGTAGTTGAAGTATTTTCCCGAGGTGTCCTATGTGCCAGTCTACTGGAGCTTTAACTATAATGGCCAGTGAGACTATGATAAAAGTTAGATATCGTTAGTGCTTGTGTCTTTGTGGGGGGTGCTTTGGAGGCTCGTCTCTGGGATCCTCTGGCCAATGAGAGTAGGGATCTGGTGACGGCTCCTGTTGGGGATCCTGAGGTGGTGTGCGAGGACCTCTTTTTCCGAACAGCAAACCTGCAGTACCAGGTCGACCAAACTGGGACTCCTGAGGACCGGTTTGACCAGATGTATCCTCATAAGCATTGGACTGCACATTGGGTACTTTTTGCTGCCTTGCTTCTTTGGTTTGATTAGTGCCTTTTTGGGGCTGTACAATGTGAGCGTGTCTTTCTTTCCGCCTGACTTCCCGGGAAAGCAAGAGGGATTTCCTGACTCGCCTAGTGGGGTTGTTGTTCATGGGGGAATTCCCAAAGGTGAGCTCAGAGTTACAGCCTTGGCGTTTACCGAGCCTAGGCAGTGCTCTTGAAACAGCATGGTCACCATCGTGTGAGGGCTCCCTGAAGAAACCACCATCCTGAGGATTCCTCCGCATCATAGGGTGTGGTGGCGGTCCTCTTGGAATTCCGCCTCTGCTGAAACGAGTCTCAGTGTGGCTGTAGGGCCCATCAGTATGCTGAGGAGGATCTCGAGACTTGGGGAACATTCCACTAGGTCTCGGCGCCCAATTATTGAGGTGCATGAGAGGCGGCACGCTGGGTCCTGCTGACGGAAAGACCCTGGGAGGGTGCTGGTTTCCTGAATGCAGGAGATGCGGCGCCCTTGGTTGCAGCGACTGAACTTGAGGTCCTTGAGCATGCTGCTCACGGGACCACCTTGACCGCACTGGATGAACCCTGGAGAGCCGCATCTGCTCCTGGCTCTTGAGGTACTTGTGGAGGGACTTGCAGGCCAGCTTGATGCTCTTGCTCCGGTCCTCCGAGTAGTCCACCTGCAGAGGCGGGCGGAAGTTCTTGAGGGCCTGCAGCACGCGCTGGAAGAAGCTCATGGAGTTCCGACTCAAGATCTTTTCGTCGGTGAAGCCGGGGACGTCCCTGATTGGGAACTCGGCCGGGAAGAGTCGCACCTCATACAGACTCCAATCATCCCTGTTTGTGAGACGCAGATGGTTCAGTAGCTTCTTCATGTAGACCTCGATGATGAAGAAGACCTCTACTGAGGAGTAGGCGGTGTTGAGCTGGATGGTGTGCGGGGTGTACACCAGGGGGTACGCGTGCTGGCAATGGAGAAAGATCTCCTTGCCTTTCTCCAGCATCTCCTTGGACACGTAGCAGATCAGTGCTCGGCAGAGATGGCCGTCCAGTTGGTACGGTTTACGGCTGTTCTTGCTCATCTCAAATGCAGCGATGGCGGAGTGCATATCAAGCGTTATCAGACTTGTACTAAGCAGCTGATTCAACATGGAGCACACATCTGGAATGGGAAAGATCATCAATTAATACTTTATTATTGTTTTTTCTTAACTCAAATGATTTTACAGCATATTCTTTAATCCCCTTTATATATGCCTGCCATTTGACGCTGTGCTTTTGCAAAGCATGAGGACTTAGGTAATGGCACTATTACGTTAAATAAGTATGTACAATTTGTTGACAAACACCTACATAATCAGTACATCAACATTTTTATTAGCTCTTCATGTATAACCCTTGAACCCAACAATGCCCACAGAGGCCAAAATCAGCCTGACAAATTAAATTTGGTGGCATCTTCCAGGTGAAAGCATATTTAGGAAAATATTTTTCTAAACTATCAACGACTACCCTTCAAATATTTAAAAAAACAATATTGCTTTAAGAGTTATTGTCAGGTGTATCATAGATCCAGATGACAGTTACTGGAACTAGACAGACACTTAAGCATACACAGGTTTAACGCCGCCATAAGATAAAGTTGGAGATATCCAAATGAAGAGGCATGAATACAAAAGGTTCATAGTATATTCATTTATTCAAGCAAGAATCCCTCAAATGTGTTCTAGTTAAGAAATTTCTCAACTACTACTACTACTACTACTACTACTACTATTACTACTACTACTACTACTACTACTACTACTACTACTACTACTCCTACTGCTAAACTACTACTAAACTATTACTACTACTACTACGACCATTACTACTACTACTACTACTACTACTACTACTACTACTACTACTACTACTACTACTACTACTACTACTACTACTTAAGCTATCATGCACTCACCTATAACCTCCTCATACATGCCAATAACTTCTTTATCTGCAAAAGAAATAAGTAAATATAAATACAGTGTTCGAAAGAAGCATCCTCTTGGACTCTCTAGGAGCACAATTATGTTTGAACTGAGGGCTGACAGTGAACCTCTTCAGCCACAGGCCACTATAATAAGGCTTTTGCTGTCCATTTATTTCATATCTTTAAAAGACTTAAATGCTCCAAGTGATCCTTGAAAGTATAACATTTATTTCAATACCACCAAGACGGTCACAGTCGCCATGGTGACAAATAACAACATTACACCATCTCATGCATGCTTGGCAATATTAGTGGACTTGAAATATTCTTTTAGAATAGTTTAAAAAATGAAGAATTTCAAATGCTTTCTAAAGTTGTGAGACCATAAACTTGATGCTTAACATAACTTATATTCATAAAACTTGAACGTTGTTATTGTAATAAGTGGCATTGATTTATGCTGTGCGTAGGGTAATTTGTACGTCTAAAACTTTTCATCCCAATATTCACTGCATGTTCACAAAATAAGAAACATGCCAGAAATTCAAGTCTAAATGAGCGTACCTTCATCTTGACTAGAAAAGATGTCCTTTATGACAGAGAGTGCGTAGGCAGTCTGTTTCCTCTGCAAGAGCTGTCCCACAAGCGCATACCACACCTGCAGGCGAAACACACGCTGCTGCGGCTCCTCCTGGCTCTGTGGCTGGGGGTGAGGCCATTGTGTACCTAAAGCAGGAGAATCTGAGATAAATATAGAGAGGGACAGACCATCTTCCTGGCTCTGTGGCTGGGGGTGAGGCCATTGTGTACCTAAATCAGGAGAATTTGAGATATAGAGAGAGGTACAGACCATCTTCCTGGCTCTGTGGCTGGGGGTGAGGCCATTGCGTACCTAAAGCAGGAGAATCTGAGATATAGCGAGAGGGATCGATTGAGAGATCATCTTCCTGGCTCTGTGGCTGTGGGTGAGGTCATTGTGTACCTAAAGCAGGAGAATCTGAGATATAGAGAGAGACAGACCATCTTCCTGGCTCTGTGGCTCGGGGTGAGGCCATTGTGTACCTAAATCAGGAGAATCTGAGATATAGAGAGAGGGACAGATCATCTTCCTGGCTCTGTGGCTGGGGGTGAGGCCATTGTGTACCTAAATCAGGAGAATCTGAGATATAGAGAGAGGGACAGACCATCTTCCTGGCTCTGTGGCTGTGGGTGAGGCCATTGTGTACCTAAATCAGGAGAATCTGAGATATATAGAGAGAGACAGACCATCTTCCTGGCTCTGTGGCTGGGGGTGAGGCCATTGTGTACCTAAATCAGGAGAATCTGAGATATAGAGAGAGACAGATCATCTTCCTGGCTCTGTGGCTGGGGTGAGGCCATTGTGTACCTAAATCAGGAGAATCTGAGATGATGAGAGAGGGACAGATCATCTTCCTGGCTCTGTGGCTGGGGGTAAGGCCATTGTGTACCTAAATCAGGAGAATCTGAGATATAGAGAGAGGGACAGACCATCTTCCTGGCTCTGTGGCTGTGGGTGAGGCCATTGTGTACCTAAATCAGGAGAATCTGAGATATATAGAGAGAGACAGACCATCTTCCTGGCTCTGTGGCTGGGGGTGAGGCCATTGTGTACCTAAATCAGGAGAATCTGAGATATAGAGAGAGACAGATCATCTTCCTGGCTCTGTGGCTGGGGGTGAGGCCATTGTGTACCTAAATCAGGAGAATCTGAGATGATGAGAGAGGGACA
The DNA here is from genome assembly GCA_963942565.1 of Maea johnstoni. Lineage (NCBI taxonomy): Eukaryota > Metazoa > Annelida > Polychaeta > Spionida > Magelonidae > Maea > Maea johnstoni. The sequence continues at coordinate 15,705,612 of OZ012694.1, forward strand.
GACCATCTTCCTGGCTCTGTGGCTGGGGGTGAGGCCATTGTGAACCTAAATCAGACAATCTGAGAGAGACAAACATCGAAAGCTAGGGAGATATAACATTTTCAAGAATATCTATCAATCACATCTAGCAGAGTTTGAATAAAATAATAGCAATTTGATGAACACAAATATTCATGAAATGATTGTGCAGATGAATCAATTTTAAAATTTTACGCCATGTACAAATTAACAGAGGACTTAACTCATCCACACTTAGAGCAAACACTGAGGAGCGAAGGAAATCTGAATTTATAACACTGTGTATTAAAATTAAGGAATGAAGCATACATTCACAATATGCATGTGTTATTAGTTGAGTTTTTTTTATTAACCATACTTGTTTAACTGCTGTCATAAACATGTTTGAAGTGGATAATTATCATGAGAATATTCAGGCTGTTTTTGGTTGTTGCAAGCATGAATGTGTTAATAAGTCATGTTTGTGGTTTAGAAGATTAAGGTAATTCAAATACTACAAAAGAGTTAGTAAAAAGAAGTAAATCCCACCTATAAAACAAGACATGTGCAACAAAAATTGCACATAGCCTTTGTTTTTGAAGCAGTGTTTAATATGAACAACTTGTCGAACAACATGTCTAACAAAACAGCAATAATTAACATACAAGCAAAATGGCATGCTCTCTGTATATACATATATATATATATATATATATATATATATATATATATATATATATATATATATATATATATATATATATATATATATATATATATATAAATACACATATATATATATATATATATATATATATATATATATATATATATATATATATATATATATATATATATATATATATATATATATATATATATATATATATATATGTATATATACATACAGACCCATTCTTATACTTAGCGGCTACACTAAAAATAGTTCAGATGAAAAGTTTGGACAAAATACTTAGCTTGGGCACACTAAAGACAAAAACATCTTATTCTACATGATTTTCATTTACTACCCCCCTACTTTTCAAATATCATTTTATCTAGTTCATTAAACTCACAAAACCTTGAGCTATATACTTATATAAATATAAATGCAAATGCAAACAGGCAACCTTAAAGTAAGACTTATGACACTAACTATGATTCTGCACTTGAAAATTACACCACCCATAACCAGGTTCATGCCAAGCTGATACAAGCTGGAAACTCTTAAATCCTTCTTAAGAAACCAAGCTTAATATGCTTTTGCTTTAAAGGTTTATTCCTACCTGTAAACCTCGAAGACAAATATTGTCTTGACCAATCACACAATAGCTTTTGTAACCGAACATATGTTCACAAAGTATAAGAAGGGAAATTGATGTTTGGTTTTAATCAACATTTTTCCTTCAAATAATTTCTGAAAAATGCTCGTCAAAAAATACCTCACCAAGAAGGCAAGGACGATTTAATTATGCAGAAATTTCCTTGCATCATATCATGCATACTATCCAGAGGTGAAACGATAAACCGCCTTAATCGACAGTCATATCTTTCTAGCATGAAAAAAGGTGGTGCAATTTTTCCAGTGCGCTCAACTTTCTACGCTACCTTCCAAGACCTGTATGGCCCCCTCAGGCTGGTTGGCGTGGACGCAGATTGCCACCGCCGCCAGAACTACCCCAAATTTACCTCCGGCCTTCTGCTCGGCTGCACCCTTGTAGTAATGGATACCCTTCTCATGCATGATGTAGAGGAGGCGGTACCCACAGTCGGTCTGCCGATTCTTCAGGGTGCTCGTGAGAAGCTGACGGGCGATGGAGCCCATGTTTTCCTTCACCTCTTCAACACAGTCATCTGAAAATATGGCATTATCATAAAATCCTATTTATCATACCCCACTTGAAGATACTGTATTCTGATTGGTTAATAGAGATGGCCCAAATTTGTTAATGAACTCCATTCCTCAAACGAGGGAGCTATAACTTAAAACTCCCTCATTTGAGGGAGCTTAAAAGTTTAAGCTATATTTGTACAATAATATACCTCACGTGAGAATATTCTTATCCTATTGATGAGAGCCATGTGTCAAAACTGTTGGTTAATGGTCAGCTCGGCAGACCTGCTGCTCCAATATTGCACTGCATGGCCAAGTGAGTTTTGCATGTTTCAACTTTTCACAGATTTTGTGTGCCCAGGGGTGAGTAGGATGGGGGGGAGGGGGGTCAGCACGTTAACCTGCTGCTTAGATATTGCACTGCCCAAGTGAGTTTTGTAAGTTTAAGCATGTCATGGATTTTGTGTGCCTGAGGGCTAGGGGGGATTGTTTGGTATAATAAAACAAATATGACATCCCTGTGGGGTGGCTAACATGATGGGCTACCCCTCATGAGCATATAATGTCACCCTCGGGCTACGACCTCAGGTGATAATGCTCACTCCATACAGACAATCATGTTAGCCACCCCACAGGAATGTCATGTTTGTATATTAGCACAGCTACCTGATGATATAGCAATCATACAATATGGTCAGCAGAAATTACAGAAACTACAGAACCTTTTTAAGCATTGGCAGCTGAAAATATAGCATGCTGCTTCAGCATACATTATGGAATAAATTAATAGTATCATGTCCATGATAAAAAGAAATCAGAATCAGACTTACTTAACTTTCAATTTTTTTGTCATGCAACAGATTTTAAAAGTTTTTGTTTATTGCTTGTTGGTACCTGCAGTAAAATATGGTGGTGTCTCCCTCCTGTTATGATAAAAATAAGAGGAAGAGGAAGGTATTAAGATAATCAAAATATGATAATTTGATTTTAACTTTATATTGTTTTTTATAGTGTTTTTTAACACTATACATAAGAAAAGGGAAGTTATTATTATAAGAGAGAACACCACCTTTAATCTAGCAAAGATAATTCAAATGACAACTACTGAAGGAATAATTTCAAGAGATGCCAACAACTACTTACAATGACAAAAATAAATGCAAGTGTTTACTAGCATGAGAATTGGATAAATCTTTGAGTCATTGAGTTGAATCAAACAAATGTAACTTGTAACAAATGTTTACTTCATTAAAAGATAGGCTTATAAGTTCAGAGCCTTCACTCTCGTTTTGCTGAACAATGGAAATCAAATCCCGCCAGTGCCCTATCCACTTACTTGAAATCTGGATAACAATGTCACTCCAGCCTGGTCAACTAAATAAGCTTCTCTATGTTTAAAGGTGGGAGACCCAGTGAGGGGCAGGTCAACTCTATGACTCGACCTATCCAGTTGGTTTTCTCATTTACCAACGACCTTTCCCTCTAAAAGTGTACAACCTGGCACAACACCCATGACTTCTCTGAGGTCATTATACATGTTCCCAAAAATACACATCCCTCCTGAGTTGCATGATATATATTTTAATATTTTGAAAGTTGCATGATATTTTGTGAAGTTGAATTAATATCATTTTGGCATACCTCAATTTTTGATATCAAATTCTGCCAATGTCCCGTCCATGCACTTACCTGGCTGAATTGCAAGTGTTGCGTCAACGAAGAGGCTATATGCGTGTGATGGATTTGCAGCCCCCAAGATGGCGCCACTGAAAATGCCAGCGTTGCCATCCAGGTACATGCCCTGGTTACAGATACTGCAGAGGACCTCCGCAAGACGACCCCAGTGCTGCCCGCAACCTTGAACATCAGCGATGAGGCGACTACGAGACACCAACTTCCTCTTCTCAGGAAGTTGCTCCTGTGGATACAAAATCATGAGTGTTTTCTCACTTGTAAAGATAAGAAGATGTATCTACAGGCGAACTTGCATATGATAGACCACTGAACGCCAGACTTTTGGCTATGATGTACAATATGCTTGGGCCCAGTCCCATGCATATTAAGCATGTGCCATATGCATATATGTCATATGCAATGTCTGTCATATATGACAGACATTGCATATGACGGACCAATTTTCCTGGTCCCATTGAGTCTGTCATATGCAAGTTTGCCTGTATTTTCCATTCGGATATCTCACGACTAAGTCTACAAATATATATATATATATATCAGTCAAACTTTTATTTTTTGAGATAAGACCTTAGTCTATTGACACTTTTTCACTATTTTAAGCTATTTGGAGCTCATTAAGCCAGTAGTCAAGGTTAAGGAAACCAGAATATCATTGGAAAACAACAAGCAAATTTCTAAAATTCAGCGTACTTTCTCAAAATACTTGTATTCTAAAAAAGATGCCATATTTGACATTAGTAGAACAATACATACACATTCAACTCTGAAAACATTGACCAACCATTAAACATTAATATTTCTTATAAAATACTTGTATTGGTTCTAAAAGTAGAGCCCAGGATTTTCTGAAAAGGATAGTCCACAAAATGTGCTTCAATGTTGGTTTGTAAATGATCATTGATATTTCTTATAAAATACTTGTATTCGTTCTAAAAGTAGAGCCCAGGATTTTCTGAAAAGGATCGTCCACAAAATGTGCTTCACTGTTGGTTTGTAAATGATCATTGATATTTCTTATAAAATACTTGTATTCGTTCTAAAAGTAGAGCCCAGGATTTTCTGAAAAGGATCGTCCACAAAATGTGCTTCACTGTTGGTTTGTAAATGATCATTGTTATTTCTTATAAAATACTTGTATTCATTCTAAAAGAAGAGCCCAGGATTTTCTGAAAAGGAGTCCACAAAATGTGCTTCACTGTTGGTTTGTAAATGATCAGTAATATGATAATTTACAAACCAACATTGAAGCATACAAAGAGATATCTTACCGTAACCAGGTGAACTACATTGACTAAGCGAATGGCTTTCTTGATAATTGTCTCACCATCAGACCATTCCTGTAACTCACACATACCAAGGAGCCTATTCAAAGTCTGAAAGATATAAAACACATCTACCTTTTATGGGGTTCAACAATCTTTTTTCCAACAAATTAATGACAGGAACCAAAAGTAATTCTAAATAAAAACTCCAACAATATCTATCTATGCAACACATTTTAAATTACAACAAATTTTATGCACACACACATGCATGTGCACCCTTGGCTGTAACTTACAGATCTGTATATATATCTTTCAAGGAACTTAAGCCTGACTATTTAGATACTACATTCACTACCAGTCTATTTTCTATGAACATTTGAAGCAGAAATGTCAGAAACCCAACAGCCCTTCTTTAAACATTTAGTGAATTAACACTTTATTGAGAAATTAATGCTTGCAGCAGCCAAAATCAGCATGACAATGTTGGCAAAACCTTTCAAGAGAATTAAAGCATAGTTGGGAAATCTTTGAAGGAGATATACTATCAATGAAAACACTACCAACATCTCTCCTTAAAATATTTTGTAAAATCAATTTAATGCCCAAATGAAAGTTTAAATTATTATAAAACCTAAGGAGAATTTATAACTATCAAGTATTAATGGGCTTAAGAGTTATTGGCAAAAACATCATTGTTCCACTAGATGAAGCTTATCAAGATCTTCAGGCATGTTTGTATGCGCAAATTTTTTCGTGAAGAATTTCTTTAATTGTCAATTTCTAGCATAATTGATTTTTTTTCACCTCATAGTAAATCCCATGACATTGTTTACAGATATCATGTCGTATTTCAATAACTAAATACATGCATATATGGTTGTAATCTGAGTATCTTTTGAAATCCCTTTAAAAATAGAATGCCCAAAAAAATTACAATTGCCAATTTTGGGCACCCAGTATCTAAATTCTTGCTAAGACCCTAGGTCGAGCAACTGAATGGGCAAGGGAAGGGGAAGAGTTACCGTAAGGTTGATGGCCCGAAGTTGTTCTACTTTCAGGGAATCGATTACATGAACGGCAGTCTCCAAATTTCCTGACATGTCCTCCACGACCCCCACCAGGGCGATGTTCAAAACATCAACTGGGAACACATAGTCCTTTATCTCTCGATACGTCTCTGCCACATGCCAAAAGCGATCCCACTCGCAGCACTCTTGAAAGGCCCTAAAATCAATATAAAATAAGATGGAAAAAGAATAAAACATACAATCAATCTAAATACAAATCGAGCATTATTTGAGACATTTGATTCGAAATAAAGAAAAAAAAGATAGACTGAGAAAACAATCATTCATTAAAGATATTTGAATCCACTTTCTCTTACAAAGTGTTGAACCTTATTTTCAGAAGAGTGGGATATTTTGATTGGTATGTAGAAGAGGAAAAGAAAAATGGCAAAAATATAGGAAAACATTAATTGCCATTTAGAAAAAATTCTAGGTTTGAAACACTCAAAGCAAAATTGAGTGATTTACTTACTCCAATAAAGTGTTGATCCAGATGTACATGGGTTGGATGGCATGCTTGGTGAGTAGTTCGAAGATTTCTAGAAGCTCTGTGGTGTAGGACTTCTTGTAGGGACCTAGGGCCCTGAAAAGCTCATCACAGTTTCTACAAAAAGAGACATGCAAAAGGTTGGAACATTTTCATATATGCAGAAAAGACGAGCTTGGGTTAAACACATAAAAGTGTTTAAAACTGTTGTGTGACCTAACTGTAGAAACAATATATATATATTGTTTAACCCAGTGTATGGTTCTAGGGCCTTGGACAGGTTATCATAGCCATTACAAATAGAGAGAGCAGTAAGATTGAAACATTTCTAATAGAATTATAAAAGACATGCATAGCATTAAAGACATGCATGGTATTTTCAAGTGGAGCTCCTCTCATACTGGTTTAGATAAAATCTGAAACCAAGAAGAAATTCCTTTCTTTTAATAAATATTCCCAAGGGTTCTTTCAGTTGCATAGACACTATAGACAGCACTTCACAACAGCGAACATGTGTATAGCATCTAGGACAACCATTTATAAAGGATACAGCAATGACTCAAACCAGTGTCCACTCCTTTGAGAGCCAGGCTTTATGATTGGTGGGGTGAGACATAGTTAGCAGAAATAAAGGAACGCCTGCCCTGATGGCTGAGTGGTCTAAGGTATTGCTACAGACTGCCTGCTGTCTCTCACCGTTGCCTGGATTTGAATTCTAGTCAAGACGTGAGAAACTTAATTGCCAGTGACTTGAGGTTAACCCTTATGCTGCAGACCAGTGGCTAATTTGGCCAATACAAAATGAAACAAAAACCTAAAAAATGTATGAGTATACTCAGCGAGAGCTATCCACTGAATACCCGCATGACAGAGTTTAGATGGTTTTCAAATATCTTGCATCCTTGTGCTTTGAACAAAAATAGCCTCAGCATTGGAGGGGTTAAGCGGTGGTTTTAATTGGGTACTCTGGTTTTCTTCACTACTTATAACTGGCCAGTCACATATAAGCCTAAATATAGCAGAAAAATTGATGATAAGCGAAATTCCAAAGTCAACACATAAAGGAAAGCACTTGTCCACTTTGCCTTGGGGGTAGTAATATAAGCTGATCGATGCTTACTCTTTGGTTATCATGCCGTAATGGTTGAGGTCTGGGAGGAGAGAGAGGGCTCTGTTCGGTGAGTCCTCATCAGGGAATTGATTACAGCTCTGAAGCAAGGCCTTGATCACGCCCGGGCACGGCCAAAAATCACTGTGATCCTGCCGCAGTGTGTGGTACTTCTGGAACGCTCTGAAATAGACACACACAAATGACACATCACTCACTGCTGCAAGGAATGGGAAGAGTGCACTTAAAGCTGACCTGCCAATTATAATTGAGGGGAATTCTTATCTTTAGATTTTCAGAATTTACAAACTCAGGTCAGGTCAGCATGTTGGCCAAAGTCTCAACGAAGACATGGCGAAAACTACAAAATTCCATAACAGAAAAAATAGCCTCTGAGCCAACATGGTTCAAAATATCAGAGATTGGAAGTCTAAAATCTTGGATATATTCCTATCCCATTCATGCCTACAGAGCTCTTATTTCAAGGCGTCATCTGGTTCTATAATACTTTATAAAGATATCTGTCATAATGCAGAGATTTGTAAAGCATTTGAAAGAGAGATATGGGTTCAACTCTGATTAATATTTCTCATTCAATAAATAAATAAATTTTTAAAAATGTTTCAGATATGAAGGTTCAAAATAAGTGCAATTTATTGGGTGCAACTGAACAGAATGGGTCTAACCAAAAGGTTTTTGGGTACTGTAGACATGTTATGATATTCACATTATTATAATAAGGGTCCTGACTATATACTTACTGTGAAATGCGCCCCTCCTTGCACTGGCTTATGATCTGCACGTTTGGGTCAGCCTGTCAACAAAGCAGAGAAAATATTGCATGAGAATTAACCCATTAATACTTGAAAGTCAGGATTTTATTTTCAAAACTTTTCACAATAACTTTGGAATTAAGAACAATCTCACAAACTGTTTGAAGGAGAGAAGATGAGTTGTTGGTAGTGTTGTGCTCAAATTTTAAAAATATTTTGACAAAGAAGCTTTTGCATATAAGATTTTACTGAAGTTGTCAGGCTGCTTTAGGCTGCTAAAAGCATGAAGGGGCTAAATCATGATGTGTTGAGTACTAGTAAAATTTGCACTTAATGCAATTTCCCTTCCTTGCCAATTATTTGGTATGAACACACACACACAAAGTACATAAGTACTTAAGTCTGAGACCTTGTGCACTAAGTCATTGGCAACGTTCTTACACACCTCATGCTTTTGGCAGTGGTAAATCACAAATAACTATGAAAGTGTAAAAAACCCAAGCACACTCGAAACTAAGTCAAAATATTTGTCAACCAAAGGTTACAAAACTACAGACCAGAACAAAGATTTCAACGTCTATAAGTATTTAACTTATTGAGATACTTTTTTTAGCCTAAAATAAAAAAAAGTTAAACTCATGAAGGTGAACATGTTCAAGGTTACAAGTTTCATTGCACTGAGTGTTTTTTTCTGTGTGTCTGCTTTAAGTAGAGTATCACACAATATCTCACTAGGAATATTTCTTGTATCTTGTTTTTATGTCACATATTTTACCATTCTCCTACCCAGAGATCCCGCTACGCATAGTATCTCTGCCACTACGTCGGGACTATTTCGCGGAATATTTTGAAAAGTGACGTCATTGAATATATCCCATTGGTCAAAATGTGTGATGCACGCGACGCGCGTGGTCAAAATTACAATCAACAATGACGTCATCATGCAGTGGCCTGTTTGTTGCGAGAGCGCTGGACGGCCGACTGGCTGATTGGTCAATGCAGGACTTTTCACCGCATATTCTCATGAGCTATCGCAAATAGTACTATGGCATTACGCCCAAAATGTCATATATATCGTAGTTTGCGCAATTATAAATAACTGAATGGCGAATAATGCACGGAAGCTTCATATTTGGTATACTTTTTCAAATCGTACAATGAAACAGGACGGAACTTAAGAAAACATGCATTAGTGATCGTGCGGTCGGGAGCAGAGATACTAGTCGTGTAGCAATCCAACCGGAAGACGGTATCGTCGCCCTGGCAGAGTGATATTTTACTAGCCTGGGCTAGATAGTCACAAGCCATTGGTCACTGTTTAAGCAATATGGAGCACCCTGGAGAGATGTAAAAAACACTGACTAACTCCATAAGTCACTGGCAACATTCTTACATACCTCATGCATTCTGCACAGTGAGTAGTTCTGAGGCAACACTTTAGAATGAAGTATAGGCTAATGTATGGGTCATTATTGAAAAGCTGTGTGCAAAGTTCACTGCATATCATTTTTGGTCTTACCTTTTTTATGACAACTCTATTCCTGAGAGATGCAGGGACCTAGAACAAAGAAGTATTCCAATGAGACCTAAAAAGCATTTTTGGTTCACATTCCTACATGGAAAGAACAGCGAGAACATATGTTTTTTAAAATCTTTTGTAAATGAAAGTTTGCATAATGTTTTTAATGTGTCACAATGTTTCCAAGGTCAGATAATTTGTCAATATCCTTGGCAATAGCAAATGTCTTGGAGATTAAAACATCTTTTTTTAATCAAAGCAAAATGACCCTATTTTTTAATATCTAAAATTTGAAAAAAAAAAAATTCAAAAAGGTTATATTGAAATGTATTAAAACAGGAGTACCTAGAAAAATGTCCAAAGTAAATGCTTAGGCTAAAAATAATAGTTAGGCTACACTTGCCATTAAGGTTGACTGTACTTTTTGAAAATAATAATGAAAAAAGAGCAAGGAAAATATTTGAACTGACCCTGAAAAGACTTGGGTTCTTCCCAGGGTCATTGGGTGCACAGCTGGGTGCAACTGGAGCACCTGGAATGCTCTGAACTCGGGAAAGATCATTTCTGCTCTCTCCCGTATCTCGGGACCCGTCCGCCCTTTCCTCTTGCATCCTAATCCTTTGCAAGGGCAAGGGACGCCCCACGCTGCTCTGAGAGGTACCCGCATACGCCGTTGCGGAGATGGAGGGGGGAGCCGAGGAATACGACAAGGAATACGATGCTGAGGAGGAATGCGATGAGGGATACAAGGAGGAATAAGATCTAGCGGAGGATGCTGAATTGATCAGATTCCTCAGGTCTCCGACTATCCTTGTTGGCTTCGGAGGTTCGTTCAGGAGAGACCTTGGCTCACGAGGACCAGGTAATTGACGGTCTTGGTAGCCTCCAGAAATGGACTCCTGACCCGGGTGAAGGTCCTTAGTCCAGTCACAGCCTGAAACAATCACAATAAATGAAAACAAATAAGTATGTAATAGCAGGGTGCAAGTCATATGTTTTTTCTCCATCGTGCACATGTGGTCTATGGCAATAACCCTGGGTCAATGAAATTATGTGTGAAATAAGCTGAAAATGGTGGAAACCCTGGCAAATGGGTATTTATCTGATAAGACTCAGCAAGAGCTTTCCAATGAATACCAACATGGCAGTGTTAAAAGGGTTTTCAAAAAATGTTGTATTCTTGTGCCTTTGATGAAAGTAGCCTCAGCATTGAAAGGGTTAATTAAATAACTCACGCTTGGATTATGAAAGCATATATGACCAAAATGACTTACCTACAGTATGCCTGGATCCAGGATTAGAATTCTCGTCTCTAGTGCTTGCCTGGGGCTTCACAACACCAACCCTGAGGTTCTGAGGTGGACTGCAAATTAAGTTGATAAGTGGGACAAGTAGCTTTGAACACATGGATATTCTGACCATTCACACCATTAATACTTGAAGCGTCCAAAACAGCTAGACTGATAACTTAGGTTAAATTTTTCAACGGAAAGCATAATTGGGAAAATATAGGGAGAAATGGTTATCCGAAAACTACCAACAACTCTGAGGTTAACCCATTTATGCTCACAGCAATCAAAAACATCTCGGTAAAATCTTTCAAGCAGAAGCATAGTTGAAAAGAATTTGAAGGAGAAATGCAAATAAGAAAATACATGGTAAAATCATTCTCAATTGCAAAGTTTTTGCCAAAAGTATCATGGATGCAGACATCAAGTTTTAATTGGTTTAGGCAATACTCTCACAACTTCCTAAACCCATTCCCATCAGCAGTGTAGACATAACCTCATAAACTGAAAAACTTGGGCCATATCTCAATAAATAAAGTAAATTAAAAAAGAAATGAAAGTTTTCAATAACTCAACAAGAACTCTCAGTCATAGTCTTCCCAAAGTATTGCTTAGTTAGTAAGATATTCACATTATAAGTGTCATACTATGTTTCCATTTCTGAAACAAATGGTTTAAGAAAAGAAAACAGATTTTTACAAAATGTCCCCAACATTTAAAAGTGAACTAACAAATTGGAAGTAGGTTAACTTAACTCCTGTATAAGGATAAAAGTTGCTATGTACAGAATGCGTAATGAACGTAGCCTTTATTATCAGAGATGTGATCGAGCGTACAACATTTATCAAGGTGCAATATACGAAAAGAGTGAATTTATGCTGTTTGTTATAAATAGAATATCTAATTTTCAAGAAGAAACAGAGACAGAGACAAACACACACACACGTATATATATATATATATATATATATATATATACATATATATATATATATATATATATATATATATATATGTTTATATATATATATATATATATATATATATATATATATATATATATATATATATATATATATATATATATATATATATATATATATATTTAAGCTCACCTTGCAGTAAAGTCTTCAAAGAAGGAATCATCTTCAGCATGGATGGAGAGCACATCGTCATCATTCTCCCACTCATTGCCTGAATGTGAAACATTCCAGTCTAGAAAATATAATTGGGTTGAAACAGCAAAAATACCATGTACATGCACATTCAAATTTACTGTAGGTAGCTTACAGGGTTAATTTTCTTTGACTAAGTTTTTCCTTTACCCTGCTTTCATTTAGCTATTCGGCCTATACAAAAACAATAAGAAAACATCTTTCCATATCCCATTGTTTAGAGTGAAAGAAGAGAATCCATCTTTGCATACCTTAACTCACTGATTCGAAAATGCATTGGTTAATTAATACTAGAGCTCAATTGATTATCAATGACCAATAACAGCTTGGGACTTCTAAATCCCTGGTGAATTTGTAAAAAATGCAAAGTAAGTTAGATTTCAGAAACACTTAGACAAGGACGAAAAATATATATCAATTACAGAGAGATAAGTCTTATGAAATTTTACCTATTTCATTCCAATAGACTATCTAAAAAATATATATATACCTAGACATTAGCAGTTTTTCTTACCTTTATCTCCAAGATCACCCTTTTCTCCATGGCAACTTGCATCGCCAAGACTACCACTATCTCCTTGACTCTCATCTTGTGTTTTGGCACTCTCGGAGTCGCTGCTGCGCCCATTGTTTTCTTGCACCTCCTCTAGAGACATCTCACCGTCCTCCTTCTCCTCATCCTCGGTGTGACATGGTCGTTCCACCGCGTCCTGTTCTTGTCCTGCTTCCTCCTTGTCGCTTGGAACAGCAACCGACAGCGGGCTGGCCAGCTCCTTGAAGTCTGCCTCAAAGGAGGACTCCTGATCCTGCGGCGGTGGCGGCGACAGGTCCTGGGGGTCCACCTGGTCCTGGTAGTCCTCATAATCCGGCTGGAAGTTCTCCTCGCGAGCGTTGCCGAGGGCGTCATTGTAGTCGTCCAGATAGTCCCGGTAGTTGAGCTGGAAGCTCCGTTTCTCCTCCTCGAGGTCCGGGAAAAGCTTGCCTTTGTTGAGGCTCTTGGGTGTAGGGTTTCCCAGGTCGGCTAGGGTCTTGATCAGGGCCTCCTGGTCGTTCCCAAGGTCCTCCAGTTCCTCGTCCAGTCTGGGTGTCGTGAAGGAGTCGGGACACCATCTCGGCTGGAAAATCTCGCTCGACGACCCCTGGAGGTCACGGTCCACTGCAGACACTATATAGAAACAAGCAGAATCAAACAATATGTTTAGCCATTAACCCATTCATGATGTAGCGTCAATTTGGAATTTAGATTTTTCAGCCATATTGCAGCTAATTCGTGAATAGCCAGTTGTAACTGGTGGAGGAAATCGGTTATTGATTGAATAACTAATTGATTTCATTGGAATTTTGGAAGTTTTGACATTAACAGCATTTACGGTTTGCTTTTTTAGACATACTGAAATAAGGAATGGTCAGAAAAAGTATAGTTTACAGTTCCTTTGCCAGAACAAAAGAACAATCAACCATTGGCATGCTTGATTTACACTACCTGTACTTTTGAAGCTGTTAAATATTTTGAGGTTGTCCTTAACTATAATCTAATAACTGATTTACGCTTTGACTTTACTATTAAGATAAAGTATAAAATGCATATTGTAGAAAAAGAGCATCCCTGATGGATTATCATGCCTACATATAGTTTCCAGTTATCTGAGATTCCTTCAGCTTTAAAAGCGGGATGGAACAATTGACTTCCTCCTCAAGGTTTTGTGCCTTTCCCTTCAAGTCTTCAACACAGTTTCTGGAAAGACTTACCGATTTCCGATTCTGCAGAAGGGTCCAATGGTATCCGGTGTTCGTCAAGCTCAGCTGTCCCAGCATCCTGACTGCTACCCTCCACAGGGTCCACCGAAACCAGCTCGTTTGGAGGCGTCTGTGGGTTATATAAGTCCACGTCCCCTTCACAAAGCAGCCGTGGTTTCTTACTGGAAGGGGGGCTCTCTGTTCCCGGCAAAGTCTCGCTCTCGTTTGGTACGTCCATCAAGGGCTGGGGGAACGGCAAAGGTCTCAACATATTGCAGTCTCCCGCCACTGTGTCCATGTTGGACTCCGGTGCCGTCGTCCCCGGGAAAAAGTGTCTCGGAGTCGCAGAACACAAGTCCTTCTGGTGTAGGGAATTCTGCTCAGACATGGTCGCCTCAGGGAAAAAGTGCTTCGGAGTCGCACACAAGTCCTTCTGGCGCAGGGAATTCTGCTTAGACATGGTCGCCTCTGGCAAGAATTGTCTGGGAGTCCTAGAGCACAGGTCCCTCAGGCTGGTGGAATTCTGGTCTGATATGGTCTCCCCTGGGAAGAACTGTCTTGGAGTCCCAGGGTACACGTCCCTCTGGCTTGTTGAATTCTGGTCCGACATGGTCGCCTCTGGAAAGAATTGTCTGGGAGTCGCAGAGCACATATCCTTTGGGCCTACAGGACTCTGGAAGGACAAGAGCGATTGACTGACAGAGATGAATTCTTGCGGAATGCCCAAAGGGTAGCCTATCATCTCGGTAGCATTGTCTAACGCTCCTGACAGATTCATGTACGCCTTGGGTATGGACGAAGCACAACCAGACAATAGGTTTCTGGGCTCTGCATCTCTGCGATACAGACTACTGCAGACACTGGTATCTGTACTTCCAGGCTGTGGGCTAGGTCTGGGGGTACCCATGGTACTGGAGTGAGCAGGTGTACTAGACACATACTCACTACTCTTGTCTCTAGTTGTAGCTTGGGTACTGGTGCAGGACGAAGGGGTGGATTGTGTCCCCGACTTTGATGACAAGACTTTGTGGGATGACATTGTCTTCATCACAGTTTTCCTCTGATGCACCAAGTCTAAACAGAAATGATAAAAGAGAAACTGATGTCAATAAACAGGTAAATACTCATTATTGACTTTTAGGATTAACTTTTTTAGCAGAAACCTTCTGACACAGATTTTGAACAAAAATGAACATAAAGTCTATTGTATTCCCTGAAAACATACATTAACTATTAAGACATGAGATGTCAAAGACACCAACTAAAAACTTTCTTTGAAATATTTTGTAAGTTAATGCTTAATTAAGTTATTGTTGCTTTTGTAATATGATTAACGTTTCTCCTTCAAACAGTGAGATATTTTAAGTCAGAATTATCCCATTCGTGCCTGTAGCGCCCAAAACAGCCTGCCATCTTTGGTGATAACTGTCTAACAAAAGCATACTTTAATGGGAAACATTGCAAGAAAAAATGGGAATTATAACCCATTTTAGAACTATCCTTCAAATATTTAGTGAATTCATGCCTCATGTCGAAGTTATTTTCAAAAGTGTTTTAGATCAAGACTACAATATTGGTAAAGATATCCTCCAGGCATGAATGGGTTAATGGGTATTTTTTATAGGCATTCAATTTTCGCTATATTCGTGCTCCCCATGATAGGCCCAATAAAACACCCTTCAAATGAATATCTATATAGTAATAAATACATAGTATGAGTGGTTGGATGCGCGAATATAAAGTAGCATAAATACCCTCCAGGAGGGCTGAAAAGCGAAATTATTAGCACTCCAAATAAAAGCAGCATACAGTACCTGTGGACTTGTGCTGCATGCTGCCAGCTGGATGAGTCTTGGTGGATCCGCCTTCAAGTCCCTGTTTCCTGACTTTGAGAGAGATCTTCTCTGTAGGATCTGGTCCAAACAGGGCAGGTCCCCCCTTTTCTTTCTTTCGTGGGATCTTCCAAGATCTCATTCTCCTGTCATGGTCAGCCATCGCTGAGAGACCCTCCACACTACTGCTGCGACTCCCCTTGATGCGCTTGATTTTAATGGCGTTTCTCTTCTCGCCTGAGCCTGGCATTTGCGAATATGTGTGGTGTCTGGAACTGCCACCAGAGGTCCTCACTCTTTCTGTTTTTACGCTCTCCACAGGACTCCCTACGGTGCAGACTGCTGATACTTTCTCACATAGTTTGGTTTCTGCTTGTTTGGCTTTTCCTTTATCCTCTCCCGTGGTAACGTGAATGACGGATCCTTTTGTGCAGGTCTTGCCATCTGCCTCTTTGGCTTTTTCAGCATCTCTCCTCCTAGAAATATCGACTGCAGATTCTTTTTCGCACGGTTTGCTATCAGTGTGGTTGACTTTTCCTGTGGACTCCCTCTGGGAAATACGTACCACAGATTCCTTTTGGTCTTCGTGTTTGGCTTTTACTATACCATAACTGGATCTGTTATCTTTTCCCTTTTCACCACGTTTGATTCTTATATGAGGAATTTTTTCTGTGCTTTGCTTAGGTTTAGAATCTACAGGTCCCTTTCCAGTTTCCCAGCTGTGTGTGCGTTTTGATTTATCATGCTTCTCCCTAGATCTTGATCTCGACGCATGCTCTGAATTTGTCTTTTTATCACACACAGTATTATCACCTGAGCTTGCTCTAGAGCGACCAGCATGGTCCCTATGGTGGTGTTTTGTGCTGACATGTTTGGATTTCTCTGTCTTGCATACAATCACACAATTGCTCTTTTCTGCGGCCGTTTTCTCTCGTGAATTTTCACTGGAACAGACCTGATGTCCTTTATTAGTGATTTTGAGTTTCTCTAGCAATGTTCCCTCTGATACACCTGGGTCTGCTCTCCTGATCTGCTTCCTCTCAGATTTCTTGTAAAAGGCTTTTGCTGAGAAGTGTTTTTTCAGGCTAGGGCCCTCAGAGATTGGTGCCGTTTGATGGCATGCAGTGCTACACGTAGACTTTGGCGGATCAACCGGAGGCATTTTAGGTACTGATCCTCCGCCCCTCATTGCAGACTCCACCTCTTGCTGGGTGAGTTTGTGCAATATCAAACATGGAACCTGATGATTCAGTAAGGTCTCTCTGGCAAGCTGCAGCTTCCTGAAGTATCCAGCCACCAGGTCACCGTTACTTCGGACTCTCTTCCCTTTGGAAACTTTACATTTTTCTCGGGGAGAAGGCCCCTTGTTCTGAAGGTTAGAACCAGTCCCTTCGAGTCCATCAATATACTTGCCACCACTGCCTGAAGGTTCATCAGCCTGTACTTTGATGGTTTTCTTCTTCTTGTGTGGCACTGCATCTCTGCTTTCCTTCGCCTCACTGTTTGTATGTTTCCGTTTTGAATGAGGCTGAACAGGACTGAGAAGTGTTTTTCGGTGACGGTGATCACTTCGTTTCTGGGAGTTCTTGCTTGCCTTCTGCGGCTGCCTACTTTTGGATGGGAAAGAAGCCGAAAAGGTAAGATGACTTTCTTCATCCCCGCTGCTTAGCATGGATAGATGCTGCAGTGGAATATCACCTGGACTGGCCACACTTCCTCTTGCCTGCTTCACTCGCCCTTTTCTGGGCCGACTAATTTTCCTTTTAATGCACGTGGGAGCACTTGCCTGTTCCATTGCAATGAACTCCTTGTAGGAGATACTTATAGGCGAGCATACAGAAATATCACTTGAGGCAGACTTCTCTTCAACTCCGGATGTCCTGTTGCCGGTGCTCTCCGCTTCAGATGTCCGGTTGCCACTGTCTTCCCCTTCAGATGTACTGTTACCATTGTTCTCTGTTCTTGTTGAGTAGGCGGGAGTGCTGAAAGATACTGTTCTCGCTGGGCTTGGCGTGACGGAAGCCGCAGAGAAGCTCTCAGAAGGAAATTCACTACCAGATGGTCCATCTTCACAGCTTTGGTTCTTTAGCTGCTGCACCAATTGTGAGGATCCTCTTGCAGCAGCCCTATCGCTGGCGGCAGTGGAGATTATCTTTCTCTTTCTCCTGTAGTGCGATGCAGGCTGTGCAGGAGTGCGCCTGAACATTGGCACTTCCCCTTGCTGCAAAGATTGGTTCTCCGTGAAGACGACCGACGTGTTATCCATGATCTCCACGAGAGACACGTTTTTTGGTACCTCTTCGATCTGCTGCGGCAAACCGAGAATCTCTTGAAAGAGCCTCTTTGGGGTGCCGGAATAGCCAATGTAGCGTCCCGAATTATTTGCACCCTTTCTCAGGGCAGGGCGGCCAGGAGTCCTCATTTTCTCGGCAGAGTCGTCCTCCTGTATATTCTTGTAGGATATGGACCATTGCCCAGCTAGCGGGATTCTCTCGGTGAGGCATGAGGACAATTGAGCATCAAGAAAGGCTGCGTTTCTCTCTGTGGGCCTCAGGAGGGCCACTGCACCATCATTACACGAAGGCGAGGGCATCTTTTCCTGAGAACCTTCGAAGTTCTGAGCTTGCCTTCCAATGGTAGTGTTGCTATTCAGCCTATTTACAAGTCCATCATCTTCATGCTCAGCTGAAGACAAGTTCATCTTTTCCTGGAAATATTCAGAGTTCTGCATTTCCACATCAGTCCCTTCATTACTTGCATCAACAGCTCCCTCCTGTTCAATCATATAAAGGTCACTATCATGACCATCATCACAGGCGGAGAAATTGTCCTCCGATGACGTGAACCCGTCCCATATTCTCTCGATACGCACCCAAGGCACATCAGATCCCTCCAGTAGAATCACGTTAACGTCCAGCCTTTGTCTTCCTGTGCTCACCTGTTCACATGCCTCACTCTCGGAATTTCTGTGATCTGCTATTCGTTTGCTGAACCTGGCGGCGGGGGTCCTTCTCTGAGGAGCCTCAGCACCTGTACGAAAACCATCAACTATTTCTTCTACCATTGACGTATTCATGAAGGTGGCAGTAGGCTTAGTCTTGGCTCGGATAATATTCGCTGAGGTCTGTTGGGGAGGCTCGTGAGCATCCGCAGACATCTTACCCTCACCACCTTCAGTCTTCACATTCACTTTAGTAGAACCTCTTGGTCTTCCCCGACCTCTTCGCCTTGGTAAACTCTCCGGACTCTTGCTCTCTGCAAATTGACCATGGTTGAGAAGCACAGTCGCCGAATCCTTGATCATTTTATCGTTCAATTTTTCAACACAAACTTTCACAATTCTACAGCGAGCTTCAAATTCCATCTTTAGCATTTCAGCATCTGCCCCCTTCACTGGTGAAAAGGAAAAAGGTGTTGCCTTTGAATGATCATCATACTCTATGGTTGTGTCACCACCTTCATCCACAGAAGTGAGGATGGACGATGTTGCTTTAGAAATATCATTTTCCTTCCCATTTGGCTCACCACCCACGCCTGCTGAAGAGAACACCTGTGTCGGTTTAGAAAAAGCACTCTGCAGCTCACTAAGTTCTAATGAAGAGTTCACCGGTGTCAAATTTGAAGTATCATCTTTGTCCTCATTTGGTTGGTCACTCGCATCTATCTCAGAATGGATAGGTGTTGTTTTAGGGAAATCATTTTCCTCCTCCCCTAGTTCACATTCTACCTCACTTACATCTACTGAAGAGTTCACAGGTGTCACATTTGAAATATCATCTTTCTCCTCATTTGGTTGATCACTTGCATCCACCTTAGAGTCAACAGATGTTGTTTTAGGAAAATCATATTCCTCTGCATTTTGTTCACCTTCCTCATCCTCAGAAAAATACACTGGTGTCTTTTTTGGAAAATTACTTTCATCCATTGTTGGTTGATCACTTTCATCCATTGTTGGTTGATCACTTTCATCCATTGTTGGTTGATCACTTTCATCCATTGTTGGTGGATCACTTTCATCCATTGTTGGTTGATAACTTTCATCCATTGATGGTTGATCACTTGCATCCACCTTAGAGTCAACAGATGTTGATTTAGGAAAGTCATTTTCCTCCACACTTTGTTCACATTCTACATCGTCAGAAGAATACACTGGTGTCATTTTGGGAAAATTACTTTCATCCATTGTTGCTTGATAACTTTCATCCATTGTTGGGTGATCACTAATTGCATCCATCTCAGAATCCACAGATGTTGATTTAGGAAAGTCATTTCCCTCCACACTTAATCCACCATCATTATCGACTGAAGTGTCCACGGGAGTTGTTTTTGCAAAAACATTTTTCTCCATTGTTGGGTCATAACTTGTATCACCCTCGGAGTCTATTTGTGTCGTTTTTGTGCAATTACTTTCCTCCACAATTTGTTCACCATCCACCTCTTCTGAAGAATATGCTGGTGTCATTTCTGAACAATTATTTTTCTCCACTTGTGGTTTATCTTCTGATGAGTCCACAGATGCCTCCTTTGAAACATTGTTTTCCTCCTTATCCATCGGAACATCTGTCTCTACATCCTCTGAAAAGTCTTCATCCGTAACCGTTGAAATATCATGCTCCTCCATATGTTTTTCCACACTTTCTTCCTCCTCCACTGAAGATTCGAAAGGCACAAAGTTTACGTTCTCTGTCCTTGGGGTTACATCATCCTTCTCCTTCAGTACTGAGTTTAATGCCTTCAAAGCAGAATCTATCTCACTCATGATACTGTCGTAATCATCCTTTAGCAGTTCATCTTCAGCCGAAACGAGCTGGGTATCTTGCAGGACCTTAGGCGTGCTGGTGAGAGCCATCCCATCCTTGTCAAAGGAGGACATGTCGTTCCTTGGGTGGCCGCTCCAAAGCGGAGGACGAGAGTTCATAGCCGATCGCGGGGGAGTGGAGAACACAAGCCCTCTCTTACTACTACTACCACCAGCCAAGACCACGGTGGAATCACCAAGACTCCCCTCTTTAGTACCTAAAGTAGGGGGCTCCAGAGGCACTCGGAATGACGATGACTCCGTTGAATTCTTCCCTACCTTCGCTTGGCGTTCTTTGCT
This sequence comes from Maea johnstoni, assembly GCA_963942565.1. NCBI lineage: Eukaryota > Metazoa > Annelida > Polychaeta > Spionida > Magelonidae > Maea > Maea johnstoni. The sequence goes on from OZ012694.1 coordinate 15,726,488, forward strand.
CAGAGGCACATCACCCAAACTGGTCAGTGATAAAGTCTTTAGTTTCAGCTTGTGTGGCTCCTTTTGAGAAGACTTGCACTTTTCCTCAGAAAGGTTCAGTGTGGATATGGCACATGTCTTGGCACAGTAGCAAGAGCGTCTCCTCTTTGGTGTATCCATGCGAGTGCTTTGAGACACACCACTCAAGTCCTCAGAGTTTTGAAGGGAATATGATTGAAGCTCCTCCTTTGAGGGGGACACACATCGCTGACGGGTGAGCTTTTCAATGGTATTGTCCTTTTGTATTGAAGGTATGTCAGTAGTTTGTTTGGGTATACCTTCATTTGCACAATGCCCTTCAGTGGATTTTTGTATCTTCTTTGTAGTACTTTTGTCCTTTTGTAGTGAAGGTATATCAGCCCTTTGCTTAGAAATATTTACCTTCGAAGTAGTTGTACAATGCTCTTGAGTGGATTTCTGTATCTTCATTGCACTTGTGTGGTCCTTTTGCATAGAAGGTACATCAGCCTTTTCCTTAGAAATATTTAACTCTGAAGAGGGTGTGCAATGCTCTTGAGTGGACTTTTGAGGCTTCATTTCAGCATGTTTGTCCTTTTGTTCACACGGTACATAAGCTGTTTGATTGTGGATGCACCTCCGTCTGTATGCATCACTACCATAATCAAGGCTCGATGTCTTGTCATTTGTTTTCTGAGAGAGCAACTCAGAATTTCTGGTCCCAGAACAGGATTTCTCTTTCTTCCGCTTCTCATCAGGTGTTTTCAGCAATCGTTTTCCTGTCTCAACCTCAGATATCACTTTCTTTCTATGATCAGGAGAAAGTTTTTTGATTGACTTTTTCCCCTTTCTTGAACATGTCGTCTTTCCTTTCCGAATGGGTGATTTGAGCTTTCCCGTCACAGAACCAATGACCTTATGTCTCCCTCTCTCGAAGGATGGCTCTTTGGATGGCAAGTTCTTGGAGGCAGATAGAGTCCTCTTACTAGTTTCTCCCACTCCAGATACTCCGTCGATACTTTTGGTTTGTCTGGACCTTGTTTGGAAACATGGCTGCTGCTTTGGTATATTGCCATCAGGTTTCACTGAGTTGGGGTATACAGACGGTCCAGCAGGTGGCGTCGTATGCATAACTACTTTTCTTGCATCTCCATGTCCCACCGAGGGCAGCACTGTCTCAGCGTGAGCTTGGCTACCTGTATTCCTAAGCCTTCCAGGACCATCACCCAAGTTTGGTTCATCCGTAGCTTCAGCGGAACTTCCATCATCTGGTGGCTCTCCTGTGCCTTCAGCACTTTTAACGGGAGACTTTCCTTTAGATTTTGACCTCCTGATCAAGGAGAGTGATTTCAGGGGCTGAGGTTTGTTCTCTGATACCGCACAGGGTTTGTGGAAATCGTTGGGCACATTGATTTTAAAAGTGACGGTTTGATTCCTCTCCACTCTGCGTGGTGGGGATATAGGTACCTCCTCCTGCTTTACACTCTCCTTGACAATCTTGATGCTTCTGGCCCCAGATGATGATAGCGATATCTTCAGTGGGGATGAAGTTTGGCACTTTGGTGGTTGTCTCTGTTCCGAACTGGCAAACCCTTTTGACAGTTTGCTCGATCCGATACTAGCAAATATGTTCAAATTGCTCTCAAGCAAAGTTTTCATGGGAATGGATTCCTTGTAGGTATTTTCTGCCGGAAGAGAATCTGAATCACTCCTTAGAGTTTGTTCAGTGTCCGCTATCATCGTTCTGTTTGCAGTCACTTCACTGGAGCCCGGGTCTCCTGATATTTCGTCTCTGCGATTAGATTCACATGGTTTGATATCCTGCATCTCATCATTTTGCTGATGAGCCTCATCGTGATCTGACCCTGGTTCCTGCAACTCATCATTTTGATATTGCATTGGGAATGAATGGGTGCCCTGCCCCTCTTCATTTTGGCCATAGGCTTCATTGATCTCTTGGTTCGGCGACTCATCATCTTGACAATGCAATTCACATGATTCGGTTCTTTGCATCTCTTCACTTTGCACATTGTGTTCAGTATCGTCCTGCATGTCCTTGTCCTGAAGATGAGCCTCGCATGACTCTGTGTCCGAGTTATAGTAGGCAGGACTGTACTGATCCTTGCCCTCCGGGATGGGTGATTCCCCATGATCCTGGCTGGGCAGCCAATCAGGAGGAGGCTCATGACTTGAGGTGTGCGGGACGGTGTTGTACGTTGCTGCTGCCTGCGTCCTCCACGAGGGGGCAGCACTGTCACTGCGCTGCTGGCGGCTGAAGAATACTCCCATTGTCTCTGGACATCTGCGCTCTGGCCAGGGCACATCACCTGAAGCTGGAGGAACAACTGAAAGTAAAGCAAGAAAATATTAGTACTGACTGCTGACATAAAACATAATTTACAGAATCAATGAAAAAAGAATTCCTAAGATCCTGGCTACAGCTAAATCCTGACTATTTTTAACAACAACATCAAATTTGAATACTCCCATGGCCTCTGATGATCTGCGCTCTGGTCAGGGAACATCTCTTGAAGCTGCTGGAGGAACAATTGAAAGTAAATCAAGAAAATATCTGACTTGCTACTGACTGCTGACATCATCAAAATTTACAGTTTCAATGAAAATAACACGTCCCAAGATTCTGGCTTAAGCTTAGCCTTGCTATTCTTAACAAAAACATCTTATATTTGCCTCTTCTCTTCTATCAGCAAATGACCAACTAAAGGGGCAATTACTCCTGTGAAAATTCTTTTTGACAGTATCAATGAAAACCACACATCCCAAGATCCTGGCTAGAGCTAAACCTTAATATTCATAACAAATTTATATTTGACCTTTCTCCTTCAAGTACACTATATCAGCAAATGACCAAATAAAGGGGCAATTACTTCTGAAAAAGAATTCATTTACAGGGGAGCATCATTCGTTTTGCCTTGCACATTCAAGCTAACTGCCTCACACAATCAAACACACTGTATGCAGCATAATATTTAGCCTCACACAATCAAACACACTGTATGCAGCATAATATTTAGCCTCACACAATCAAACACATTGTATGCAGCATAATATTTAGCCTCACACAATCAAACACACTGTATGCAGCATAATATTTAGCCTCACACAATCAAACACACTGTATGCAGCATAATATTTAGCCTCACACAATCAAACACACTGTATGCAGCATAATATTTAGCCTCACACAATCAAACACACTGTATGCAGCATAATATTTAGCCTCACACAATCAAACACATTGTATGCAGCATAATATTTAGCCTCACACAATCAAACACATTGTATGCAGCATAATATTTAGCCTCACACAATCAAACACATTGTATGCAGCATAATATTTAGCCTCACACAATCAAACACACTGTATGCAGCATAATATTTAGCCTCACACAATCAAACACACTGTATGCAGCATAATATTTAGCCTCACACAATCAAACACATTGTATGCAGCATAATATTTAGCCTCACACAATCAAACACATTGTATGCAGCATAATATTTAGCCTCACACAATCAAACACACTGTATGCAGCATAATATTTAGCCTCACACAATCAAACACACTGTATGCAGCATAATATTTAGCCTCACACAATCAAACACATTGTATGCAGCATAATATTTAGCCTCACACAATCAAACACATTGTATGCAGCACATTTTTCAAGTCGCCACAAAAGTTAAGGTCTTACGATACTCTATACCTGTGACACCTATTGGGTATTGGACAAACTAAAATAATTTATTACAATTTACCTGATGTCACTAGAAAAATTAAGAGGAAATTGATTTATATTGAATATGTATCAATTCTGATTATACCCACCTATTATAAATAGCATCCTATGAGTTTTTTGTTTTTGGCTACAGTGATTTCCATATTCATTGAATTTGATGTTTTCACAAGTATTCAGGAATAATTTGTGATAATTCATGTGTATAAAATGGGGTTCCCTTGCTCAACAATATCTTATATAAGGATGGGCATATACAGTAACAATTGAGTAACTCTTTTCTAACATTTTCATAAAAATTTGCCCCCAAAAAGTCCTATTTCACAAACTTGACCTATCATTTTCTTTATGTCATCTTATTAAGAGCATTGTGTAGAAAGTGTAGACAAAAATTGGGGAAAATTAAACTAGGCAATTCTGACTTATATCAATTTTGGGTTAAAATCTTGTTTCTCGAATTCCTTGATTTTGCCCAAAAATTCCTACATAACAGCAGAAAAATAATTTCAACAAGGCAGAACAGTATTCCAGGCTGTGTCAGTATCTTTGAAGGGATAAATCTAGCAAAAAAAGACACCAATTTTGGAGAAAGTGATGTTTGTGATATAAATTGCATTAAATTTTCAAAATTCTGTGAAAAAAAACTAAGCTGATGACCCCATGATTTTAAGTTGTTTTGAAGATCACTGTGCTATTTTCTTTCCTTTGGCAAAATTTCAGGAAAATTAAACTGAGATTTCTAAAAGTGTCGTAAGACCTTAATGTCGTTCCCTGACCTCATTTTTTATATATTACATATGCCTATTTACCTGATGTAGCAGCTGTGGTAGGAGATGGTAGTGATGCTGGTTTCTTGAATAATACCGATGGTGTATCTCTCCCGTGAGCAGTCTCCCTGGTAGCGCCTTCTTGAATGGCACCTGCAAAAGACCAATATCAAATGAAAATTGCTTCACCTTCTAATTCAGTCCCAGCAAGCTGGGATGACGTTTGTATGAAATGGCCTCTTCAAAGCAATGATAATAACCTTAGCTAAGGGTGCTTAGCAGTAAATCAAACCACTTTGAGCCAATAATACACACACTTCACTAAGTTGTGCAGTATAAGAAATGTATTGCAACAGGAATTGTCAAATCCAGATAGAGCAATAGCTATTAGTTTTATTGTTTTGTTGTTGTTGTTGTTTTCAAAATAATGCTTCATTATCAATATAATAGCAAATTGGTTATGACTAACACAATAGTGCTCAGTGCTCTAGTAGTCTGACAAATATGTTTAAATCAAATAAAAAATAAATGCAATATTAAAAAAAAATCATTAATCAATTATCATCCACCTGAATATCTATGAAAACTACTATTGATAATACTAGCTATAGGGGGGCAGGAAGAAAAAAGTATGAATGAGCTGGGCAAAATATCACACAAAACTATCCAATGTTTTCAAAATTTTGGAATTTGCAATTTACTTGTATCGTCATTCTTCAGCCATATTGTATTAAGCCACAGGGCACGACGTTAACTTTTGCAGCGACTTGCCCCGTAGGGCAAGCGAGATTCAATTTTCTCTTACCTGACTCCAACTTTCACTTGCCCTTGAAAAATTGTATGTTTTATAATATATCATTTAAAACCAAGTAGAACATGGGTCTGGCATGTGAAAGCATATTTTCTAGGACAAGCTTGGATGCCAGACCACGAAACTTGCACACATTCTCAAAAGTAAACCTGAAATATACAAAGCGTACTTTCCCAGTGGGGCAAGTAAGATGCAGTTTTCACTTGCCCCACAGCTATGATTTACAAATTCTACTTGCTCGGGGCAATGGGGCAAGCACCAATGTCGAGTCCTGCAGTCAGGGTGTGACTAGCAGTGGTGGGCGAAACCGGAGTATTAGCAAAAATCACCTCCTAATTCCAAGTCAATGGCAACTTTCAAACATGCTCTAGCTAGGATGCAAAGATTTTTCTCTAAAAATCATCTAAACCCTGTCATGTTGGTATTCATTGGGGTTTTTTTTCATCATTTTGTATTGGTGAAATTAGTTACAAGGGGGGGAGGGGGGATTAGAGGTGCAATTCTATGGCATACCTGATGATTGAGGCACTTGCCCCTCTTGCCTGTGGTTTTCTAGCAACAAGGCTTTCCTCCTCTTCTCTTCCTTTATCTCAGCAAGAGACTTTATCTTTACCTGGGTCAGGTCGATCTGGCTGGGAGCTGAAAAACAAACAATAGAAGGAATTATACGTTATACTGTGATAGTATGATTGGCAACCAATGAGATCATAATATTTATGTTGATATCATAAAAATATCATTTGTAACCTCATGGTCATAACATATTTGTGAATGTTAAAATTATAATTAGTAACCTATACGATCATAATGGCTAACAGTCTGAGAATATTATGATAATACAATTGGTCATTTAGATGATAATAATAATAATATGTAAATATTTTGATAGTATTTGTGAACTATATGATACTAATAATTATAAAAATATTATCAAATATTATCATGATACAATATGTAAATAAATATAATATTAATGCTTAAATTCATTTGATAAGTAAATATTAAAATACAATTCAAAATAAAATGAAAAATATAAACACTACATCAAATGAATCAAATATAATGAAGTAAATTAACAAAATATAAATCAAATTAAGTAATACATGTATTCAAATGAAATAAAAATAGAATAGGATAAATAAAATTTGAATAAGAATAAGGGAATAATGTGAAAATCAATTTAAAAAAAAACAAGTAAGAAAACAAGAAGCATGTAACGTATCATGTATCGTATCGTGACCCCTATCGCAATACGCATCATATCATACAATAGGTATCGTATAAGCAAACGTATGGTCTCAGACATGGTTGGGAGGGTGGATGATGATTCAACACTGTGATGAAATATCATCATCTTAAATGACCTTCATCGCCTATTTTTGGTAATACAATACCTTTTTACCTGTGCAATATTCACAGTCACGTAAAGCAAAGGAGATAGACCCCCCCCCCCCTCCCCCTCCAAATAGATAACTACTGGGATGGTGAACATAGCGAGAGAATAAGTAATGTGTAAAAACTGTAGAGTGATCCAAGTCATCTCCCCTGAAAAATAACAAAAATATACAAGCACTTCCCTGAAGAAAACATGCATGGGATCCAAGAACCCCCTACCTCTAAAGCTCCTTAAACAATATCATGCAAATTATGTCTAGGTGAAAATATTCAATTATTTGCTAAAGTTTGGTCTTTTTTTAGAAATTCCCCGCAAAATGAGTCCTATTGAGTGATTTTTGAGGGTTTGCGTGTCCAGTGTCCATTTATTACCCCCCCCCCCCCCCCCCATCTGACACTGGGATAGGTGAGGGCTTGACAAACACTTCAAATTCCCCATTGTCCTTTTCATGATACCGTCATGAATACATCCAAGTTTAATTTTCTACATTTTTTGTCCTAATACACGTGCCCAGGCAGTTGACTACCAGTGCTGCACTATGCCCTAATTATTATCCTGGTTTGACTTCACATTGCAGCATGTTTTATTGATGAGGTCTTGTGACATTAACCCTTTCAGGACTGTAACATATAAACAGCCTGACACAAACACAAGATAAACAGGTAATTAAAGGCATGTTTGAAGAAAAGCTACTTCTTTACTTTATAAAAAGTCCTCTGTATATCAAATATATCTTTCGTTACCAAATTTGTCAGACTGAAGTGCCTTAGGAATGAGAGTGTTAATGAGAGACAGATACCGTACTCCTCCATTTAGGGGACAAAGTAGCTCAGTTGGTTGGGTGTCGGACTAGTAATCAGAGGGTCGCTGGTTCAATTCCCGGCCACTCCGGGCACTTTGGTCGTTCTTGGGCAAGACAGTTTATTCCATATTGCTTCAGTCTATCCAGCTGTAAAATGGGTACCTAGCATAAATAAGGCAGTGCTTAGAGTGTGTGCGCTATATGCTGCCAGTTGCTCTGGAATATCCCCCGGGGGATTGAAATGGTTTCTGTATGTACAGTGCCTGCTAGGGGAGGAAGGTCGTGTGAGCACTTCGGTGGATACAAGACTATAAACCGAATACCTTTACCTTTATTTAGGTGCATGTGCGGGTAACAGGTAGGACTGTCATTGATAAGGAATTCTTACCGATTCGATTATCGATAGAAAAATTACCAATACGGTACTTCGATTCGATTCGAATCGATAAGAATTTGAATTACCTGTAGTCGCTTATTTTGACATCGTTGCCAGCGACTAGCTCAAGCGGCATGGCAGCGGTTAGAGCGAGAGGTCGTTACGTGACCTCTTGACCCTCCCCCACACATGCGCAGAGCCGTATACTTAGAGCTGCACTCACCACTCACGAACTCGAGTGGCTCGAGCACTAGGGCAGGCAAGCCAAGCTCGAGCTGAAGTCGTCAACTCGCGAACTCGTCTATATTTGGAACACAAACGTAATACAGAACATCTAACACAAACGTTCTTATTTCTGCTTATCGCTGTCATGTTTTGTTTACAATCTCCATTATATACAGGCAGTGTTGAGCGTTATACTGACCTTTGTACTGCTCTATAGAAAGCAATATATAAATATAGATATGTATTCTTCTATGCAAGCACATTTTAAATAACCATGTAAATGTTAGCAATTCTCCATCAGTAAGTATTTCTTTCTTAATTGGTGGGCTGAATAATGAATAATTATTTTAAAAGACCCCGCATTCACGAGCTCATGAGCTCACGAGTGAAAGTGGTGGTGAGCTCATGAGTTGATCTCCTTCTGTGAGTGCAGCTCTACGTATACTGCATGGGTGTGACATCCGCTCGCGTCCCTTGTTGCGAGCGGCATGAAGTCAGCGACAGGCAGGTGAGTTACGGCATTTTACTGTTTTTGTTACGTATTTTGTATTATTTTCTTATGAATCGATATCTTGGGACGTCCAAGATATCGATAATCGACAAGGATTTCTTGCCGATTCACCATTATGGGCGGTATCGATGACAGCCCTAGTAACAGGTTAGGAAAAAATTGCTAGAAGTATTGGCAATCATCTGTATAGCCGCACCCCACGGCCGCAACAAACTTGTACGCTAGCTTGCACGCTACAAGCTTGTACTCGCTTTTTTGTCATGCCATGCCTGCATGATTGGATGCTTGAGGGATTGCGAGCCTGGGACTGATAGCGCGAAGTGTTCAAGCGCTTGAAAATAGGATCAATAAGCGGCCGAAAGTGGTGAGAATACAATCAATATACGGTCCACAGAGTTGAAACTACAATAACTATACAATTTGTGACTGTCCCACTTGTAAAGGTTAAAGGAAACATTTACGTTTGCGGGTGAAGGTTGGGGTAGTTCCGAGGGCCAGGAAATAATGTCTGCTGGCTTGCCCGTTCCAAAGTTTTTCAGAAAAAAAAGGTGGGGGTGCTTATTTGGGGTTCGTGCGGTTAAACGGAGGAATACGGTAAGTGAATTATGTCTTCTATTATTCTGAACATGTTGCTACAGTATACAGAGTGATTCACTGTGTATAAGCGACAGAGAGTACTAGCAGTATTGAGGATGTTCTCACAAGTGCCATTCGAGGGCTCTGATAGTGTTATCAGACTAATGGAAAAACATGCCAGAGACCCAGATCCAAACAAGGTAGATCTCATACCTGGAGGTAAGCCAAATGAAATGTGATCAATGATGTTTCTTTCACTTATTTTTTTACTGAATCGTTTAATGCATTTTATTGGAATATATATTAAGATTTGTTAGAACACTAGCATGTGTAGTATATCTAACCTCCTTAAATGCATAAATCAATATAATTTATATACAAATATATATATATATACATATATATATATATATATATATATATATATATATATATATATATATATATATATATATATATATATATATAACTATAACTACATATATATATATATATATACATATATATATATATATATATATATATATACATATATATATATATATATATATATATATATATATATATATATATATATATATATATACATATATATATATATATATATATATATATAGGGTTCAGAATGTGTACATACATACTTATACAATATCAATACTGATCACAAAAATATATCTAATATGCAAAATAAATGCAGAAATGCATTCTACATCTGAATAGTAGAGTGCATGATGCACACATTTTTATAAGTTTATTGCTGATATGAGTATCTTTAATCCTAACAACATATATATTACTAGGGAGCGCACATGACACCTGAATATAAGTTGGACCACAACGCATCCATATGTTACCATGTCTTATCTACTGCTGTTGATTCATCACATTCCTACCACTAAAGATAACATTTGGAATATACACAATTCACAAAATACAAAAATCATTTCAAACAGGGGAGGGTCTAGGCTAGCCACAATAAAGCGACCAGGCCCGAAGGCTGAGGTTACCCTATTATTTGCATTTGTAAATATGTTTAAATACAAAGGTTGCAGCTTATAAGGTTACACCAGAACACAAAGGCCATTTAGTGCCATAAACTACTCCTTTGTCACTGTAGAAAGCAATAACAAAGCAATAATAAGTAAATAACCCAATAATCATTATACATTATAACAATAAACAATCAAGTGTAAAAAATCGTTCAAAAGAAAGGTTTCACAATTAATCAAGGGGATTCTGAGTTTAAAAAAAAACAAGAAGCATTTTTGGCCTTCTTTTCCCTTCAGTGGGGAAAGTGAGATGAAACATTAAACAAAGAATTAAGTTTGGCTTTCTATTCCTTCTGTAAATACAATGTGATGAAATACCTAACTGAACTATTCATTTATTCAGTCATCTATTCCCCCAGGGGGGATGAAATAACAAAGAACTAATGTTTGGCTCTTTGCTTCCTCAATGGGAATCGCGAGATGAAAAAACAAGAAACTGATTTTTTGGCTGGTAAATAACAAAGAACCAAATTTTGGCCTTTTATTCCCTCAGTGGGGATTGTGGGCTGAAAAAACAAAGAACTGTATTTTGGCCTTGATGATATATGAAAGAACTAATTTTTGGCCTTATATTCCCTAAGTGGGAAACGTATTAAAGAAAATAACAAGGAACTAATTTTTGGCCTTTTATTCCCTCAGTGGGAAACGTAAAATAAAATAACAAGGAACTAATTTTTGGCCTTTTATTCCTTCAGTGGGAAACGTAAAATAAAATAACAAGGAACTAATTTTTGGCCTTTTATTCCCTCAGTGGGAAACGTAAAATAAAATAACAAGGAAGTAAGTTTTAGCCATTTATTCCCTCAGTGGGAAACGTAAGTGAGACAAAATAACAAAGAACCAATTTTTTGGCCTTTTATTCCCTCATGGAGATTGTGAGATGAAATAGCAGAACTAAATTTTAGTTATGTATTCCCTCATTATACCGTGGGAATTGTGAGATGAAATAACAGAACTAAATTTTAGTTTTGTATTCCCTCATTATACCATGGGAATTGTGAGATAAAATAACAGAACTAAATTTTGGTCTCGTACTTATTCCCTAAATATATATATGCTTTATTGACTGTAGTAACTACAGTCAATAAGTTACTAAATGTACCATGGGAATTGTGAGATGAAATTTGGCCTTTTCTTCCGTCAGTGTACCGTGGGGACTGTGCCGCTACGTGGCCGCTACCGACAGTGAAGAAGGTCAAGAAGCTTCTGGTTGGTGATCCGAGCGTGAACCAAGTGCACCTGCCAGGGGGCGGAGATAAGCAGTTCTGTGCAGCGGCGACACGCCTACTACTAGGAGACAACTGCCCTGCCACCCAGCAAAACAGGGTATGTAGGGTGTTTCCTAGTGTATCGCAATAAGGCCTAAAAAACGAAATTGTTTGTTTCGTGTATCAGTTCGAAAAAAAATAGGGTAGGTAGGTCGGTAAAAAAATATTTTTGCATTATTTTTTTGGTCAAAAATGTGTGATTTATGCATGTTTTTCGTTGATTGGGAGTTGGGAGGGCGATAAAAACTTTAGAGTAGGGATTTTTTTGAATAAAAACTTGTTAGGGTAGTGTTACAGGAAACAAACAACTTTTTTTTTTAGGCCTAATACCTGACGAAATACCAAATATACAGATGCACAGAAGTACTGTATATTTTAAAATCTGTCCCGGCATCAACATAGGTTTCAGATCTAACTCGCCGTGCCGGGTAAGTAGTTAATGATTTTCACTAGCCTGAGATAGTTGGCTTGCCCTAAATAAGTTATAACAAATGCTAGAATGGCATTATTTATCATGGATTTAATAATTTGAAAACCATTTTCTTTTCAATTTTGTTGCTTTGTTTGCACAGTCCTTAGTTATTTGTTCCATTTTCGATGTAAAAATGTGCAGACTGCTCAGAAAATCAGCTTGCCCATTCAGGCAAGTGCAAACTAAAATGTACTTGATCAAAAGCCCTTTTTTCAAAAATTCACTTGTCGGGGCAAGCGGGCGAGTACCTATGTCGGAATCAGCTGTCATACCTGTAGTCCTGTACTGCGTATTTTATTATAAAACAGGCTTACCTGCTACCTCAACATTTTTGCATGAAGGCAAGTCGCTATTTACTAGAGAAGTTTTTGAACACAGTACTCTATTTAACAAAACTGATATTTGATAATACCATAAAAATTAAAGGTGCCAATCCCTAGTGTTTCATCATCAATAACCAACGTTTTTTTTTATGATTTACAGTCATCAAGGTTTGCCCAAATTCTTACTTGTTCTACAATATTCTTCCCTATCTGATAAACAAAATACTCTTTTTTGTACAGAATGTGCATTATATGTTTTGTCAATTTGCTCAAGAAAGCCAAACACTCTCCTTCAAATATTCTATAAGAATGCTTTAGTGAGAAAGTTAAGATTACCAAAATAGGCGGTTTTGTCACTGCAGGCATGCATGGGTTAATATTTGAAAAGTAAATGTATGTATTGTATACATATTTTCACAGGTTGGATCCATCCAAGCTGCGGGTGGCTGTGGTGCCCTCTTACTGGCTCTAGGGACACTGAAGAAAATGCTCAATTACAACATCCTCTATATATCATCTCCAACCTGGGGTATGTACGCTATCTAGAGCTCCCACTACAGGCCTTAACGCTAACTAAAAATGATCAATTACAACATCCTCTATCTATCATCTCCAACCTGGGGTATGTACGCTAGAGCTCCCTCTACAGGCCTTAACGCTAACTAAAAATGATCAATTACAACATCCTCTATCTATCATCTCCAACCTGGGGTAATTGTACGCTAGAGCTCCCTCTACAGGCCTTAACGCTAACTAAAAATGCTCAATTACAACATCCTCTATATATCATCTCCAACCTGGGGTATGTACGCTAGAGCTCCCTCTACAGGCCTTAATGCTAACTAAAAATGATCAATTACAACATCCTCTATATATCATCTCCAACCTGGGGTATGTACGCTAGAGCTCCCTCTACAGGCCTTAACGCTAACTAAAAATGATCAATTACAACATCCTCTATCTATCATCTCCAACCTGGGGTATGTACGCTAGAGCTCCCTCTACAGGCCTTAACGCTAACTAAAAATGATCAATTACAACATCCTCTATCTATCATCTCCAACCTGGGGTATGTACGCTAGAGCTCCCTCTACAGGCCTTAACGCTAACTAAAAATGCTCAATTACAACATCCTCTATCTATCATCTCCAACCTGGGGTACGTGCACAGCTCTCTCTACAGGCCTCAATGCTAACTAAAATTATTATTGCTTCAGCTATCTCCTCCAATCAGAATGCTTTATTTGTACCATGTGATCATGTGATATATGCTCATAATGCCCGGGGCCTGCTCAGTAATATTTACACTGCCCCTGGCCCGCTAGTTAATGAGGATACCAATAAGTGGCTGCAGCTAAGCAGATTTACCATGTGTTATATGTTTATGATGCTTCCTTCTCAGTTTACATTGCCCCAGGCCTGCTCAGTTATTGCCCAGTTATAATGTTGTTTGTTGAAATAAATGATCATTATATTATACAGGAATCATAACCTCCCGCAACAAAGGGAGCGTCACACATGCACATGCTTCTAACAATGGTAAATCCCATTGTGATATGACGTTCTGATTGTTACATAATCCAAAATGTTGCATCAATCCATTCATGCAAAGTTTAGTTTAGATCTTGATTTAAAGCAAAAGCCTGACCAAAACATAATAATGATATAATGGGAATTGATCATGGGAGGAAGGTGATTGTGGCAAGACCAGTGCCCTCCCAGTCAACACCCAAATGCTTGCCCTCCGGACTCGATTTTGGCTGCTGACTGGGCCAGGCACTGGTATTGCCACAATCACCTACCTCCCGTGATCATTTCCAACATTTTGAAAACAAAGAGGTCTGTTTTCTTTTAGGAGCAATGATAAATGCCTTATAGACTGTTCCCCAGGGCGTTATGAGGATTTGCCATAGGCCTTCAGGTAGGTGGGCCAGCCCACCCGCCTTCAGGCCTATGACAAATCTTCATAACGCCCTGGTTAACAGTCAATAAGGCTTTGATGTTACTGGCAACTAGGATCTACTGGTCCTGCTAAATGTTCACCGGTACTACAAATCTTTCTTTAATATAACAAGAAAAAACGTTCCATAAAATTCACTAACAACATTTCTCTTTATTTATTTCATCTTCATTTATCTAAAACCCATTAAAGGAACATTCTTGAGGGTAAACTTGTTAACACGAATGTCCCCAAATGTTCACTGGCTCCATAGGACCAGTTGAGGTCTTTTTTTATTAGCCCCAAACCGTTTTTGGAATTTTTTTACTGGCCTGGGAGCAGCCGTTCACTGTTAGCATCGAGACTTCCTCTAACTTGAGATTAGGAAACTAAAATATTTAGATCAATATATCTAGGTCAAAATCAGTAGTTCATTCTGAATACACATAAGCACATGTATGTATAAGTGTTTTCATGCCCTGCCCTTCATGCATGTCATAAACCTTTCTATAATCACACCACTTGATGTTCATATCTCTCATTTACTCATGATAGATCCCATAAAATGTGTTGGCAGCCATTAAAATACACATATCAGGAGTTGATTAAAGGTCCTCCTGACACCAAAATAATGTATGCCAGCAGATAACTGCCAATGCATGGATCAGCAGATACCTAGGCTTAAGGTTAGAGAGTTCTTATTCCCAACATTCTATCTAAATTAGTACTGTTTTATTGTTATCAGTTAAACATGCATGGATTGGTGGATATCTAAGATTAAGGTTAGAGAGTTCTTATTCCCAATATTCCATTTAAATTAGTAAGTTGTGTTATTTTTTTCAGTGAAGCACACATGGATGGGTAGATGGCTAGGCTATGAGAGAGGCGAGTTCTAATTCCCAGTATTCTATCTAATTGAGTACTGTGTTATTGTTTTCAGTGAACCACGCATCATGGATGGGTAGATGGCTAGGCTATGAGGGAGGAGAGTTCTAATTCCCAGTATTCTATCTAATTGAGTACTGTGTTATTGTTTTCAGTGAACCACGCATCATGGATGGGTAGATGGCTAGGCTATGAGGGAGGAGAGTTCTAATTCCCAGTATTCTATCTAATTGAGTACTGTGTTATTGTTTTCAGTGAACCACGCATCATGGATGGGTAGATGGCTAGGCTATGAGGGAGGAGAGTTCTTATTCCCAATATTCTATCTAATTGAGTACTGTGTTATTGTTTTCATTGAACCACGCATCATGGATGGGTAGATGGCTAGGCTATGAGGGAGGAGAGTTTTTATTACCAATATTCTATCTAATTGAGTACTGTGTTATTGTTTTCAGTGAAGCACGCATGGATAGGTAGATGGCTAGGCTATGAGGGAGGAGAGTTCTTATTACCAATAGTCTATCTAATTGAGTACTGTGTTATTGTTTTCAGTGAACCACGCATCATGGATAGGTAGATGGCTAGGCTATGAGGGAGGAGAGTTCTTATTACCAATAGTCTATCTAATTGAGTACTGTGTTATTGTTTTCAGTGAACCACGCATCATGGATGGATAGATGGCTAGGCTATGAGGGAGGAGAGTTCTTATTACCAATATTCTATCTAATTGAGTACTGTGTTATTTTTTTCAGTGAAGCACGCATGGATGGGTAGATGGCTAGGCTATGAGGGAGGAGAGTTCTTATTACCAATATTCTATCTAATTGAGTACTGTGTTATTTTTTTCAGTGAAGCACGCATGGATGGGTAGATGGCTAGGCTATGAGGGAGTAGAGTTCTTATTACCAATATTCTATCTAATTGAGTACTGTGTTATTTTTTTCAGTGAAGCACGCATGGATGGGTAGATGGCTAGGCTATGAGGGAGGAGAGTTCTTATTACCAATATTCTATCTAATTGAGTACTGTGTTATTTTTTTCAGTGAAGCACGCATGGATGGGTAGATGGCTAGGCTAAAAGGGAGGAGAGTTCTTATTACCAATATTCTATCTAATTGAGTACTGTGTTATTTTTTTCAGTGAAGCACGCATGGATGGGTAGATGGCTAGGCTATGAGGGAGGAGAGTTTTTATTCCCAATATTCTATCAAAAAAAGTACTGTGTTAATTGTTTTCAGTGAACCACGCATGGATTGGTAGATGGCTAGGCTATGAGGTGAGAGAGTACAGGTATTGGGACTCCGCTAAGAATCAGCTTAACCTCCACGGCCTGCTTCAGGATCTAAAGGTATCATTTTCATGGTTATAACACCCACTCATAGCAGTATTGGCTGAGACTCTACACAGAAGCTTGCTTCCTACTTTAAGCTGCAAAAAAATAGGTAGCATAAGTAGGAAAAAGTTCATATTTTGCAAAAAGGTTTTTACATGGTAATTACCGTTTTTTCTCTTTATTTTGGCATGGCGCAGCCTGTAAAGATTTAAGGTTACGGAAGAATTTTTTAGGTAGGGTAGGGAAGTAGAAAGCAAACAGTTATTTCAAGGCCTAATTGCAATAAAAGAATCCTTGAATAACTCAAAAAATACACATACATGTCACTCTACAAGTACCTACTGTGTGCGAAGATTGATGATTTACATTACAAGCATTATGAAAATCTTTACCTTGAAAAAAACATTTTCTTACAAACTCAAAAGCTAGCATAAAATACCTAGAGAACTCAAGTGCTGTTCATAAACAAACACTTTATTCAAATCATCAAGCACTTTTTTTCTATATTGAATATTTGTATATAATTAATGCCTTAATTGAAAGACATTTTTATTGGCAGTGACATATATGGAATGCATTCACTCAATATTCGCAGACTTCTTACGAGTATTTCTAGAAAATAACGGTGCTTATAATGGTGGCTAAGATTGACAATAAAAAAATTCCATTGTTTTCTATTGTTCCCCATCATTCCCCATTGTTCCCAATTGTTCCCAAGTGTTCTCTATTGTTCTCCATTGTTCCCCATTGTTCTCTGAAGGGTGCTCCTGAGAACTCAGTGGTGTTGCTGCAGATGTCGGCACAGAATCCTACAGGTATGGACCCCACCAAAGAGGAGTGGACACTAATAGCAGACATTATTGAGGCAAGTCCTATTAGTGATAACACATATTTTCTTCCCAACTCAATTTTCAATCATAATTCCAAACAGTTACGCGATCACTATTTCCAATTTCTTATCAACATAATTATCATTATTATGTTTCGTAATAGTTGTGTAGGCGGCCAAGAGCCCTGGCACTAAAATGATTACCGACTTGAAATAAAGATTATCTATCTATCTATCTATCTATCTATCTATCTATCTATCTATCTATCTATATCTATATCTATATCTATATATATATATCTGTCTATCTATCTATCTATCTATGGACCAGGGCAGTGCTAGAACAGAATGTCTTGACTATTTCGGCAATATCTTTGCGGCGTGAACATTTTTCAAAAGTATTTGAAGTAAGATTTTGTTGATCAAAACATAATCCACAACTCTCTTAGAAATAGTTTGTGAATTTATATTCAAGACCTAAATTATTTTGATAAGTGTCATCGTTACAGGTGCTAATTGTCAAGTATTGGTTGGTTAGTCCCCTCCAGGTTCTTAGCCAGGATTTCAAAAATACTGGTCTGAAACAGCAATCACTGTCCGTCCAAATTAAGCTGCTCACCGACTTCAAATCCTTATACAAACAACTTTTAGTAGTCTATTGTGTCAAAAATCCCTGTCATGTTGGTACTCATGGGATAACTTATGCTGAGTACCACCAGATGAGTATATACCAGGGTTTCAATTATTTTTCTGGGGTGTTTTGCATAATTTTGTAATGGCTAAATTGGAAACCAGCAGCATAATGGTTAGAAGATGGTTTGTTAGAAAAAGATTTGGTTATACCCCTAAAAAATATACTTGAAAATTCTTCTTAGAAATTTTCACTAGGGATGTCATCGATAGTCGACAAATCGATAAATCGACATTTTCATATTGTCAATTAAATCGAATCGAATGGTTGGGTATCGAATCGAAATAATCGATATTCTGTACCCCCAAAATGGCGTATGATTATTGATAAAAAATATATTTTTCCCAGACATTTTCCTGTGAAACTAATGCAAAGTGAAACTCTGACTAAATATTGAAGTATTTTCTATGGGTTTTGTAAGAGAAATTGGAAGGAATGGTGTGCTTTACTCAGGCATATGGCCAAGACACAGGGTATCCAACCAAAATAAAGGGATCTCAATGACATCCCTGTGAATAATTGTGCCCTATGAGCACGTTACGGCGTATCGAATCGAATCGAATCGAAAAATATATCAATTAATCCAATCGATAAAATTTCATATCAAGGACATCACTAATTTTCACCAGTCTCAAAATAATATTTTCAGGAAACTGCTTGTCCATAAGAAAGGTTTGGCAGGTCCTGGCTAAGCCCCTGAGCTGGTCAGAGACACTAATTCAAACACTGCCTGTAATTGATGCTATGCGGCTTGTTTTTTTAACAGGAGCGGGGTCTGTTCCCCCTTTTTGACTGTGCATACCAAGGTTTCGCTACAGGCGATATAGACGATGACTGCTGGTCCCTCAGGTACTTTGTCAGCAGAGGGTTTGAGCTTTTTGCTGCGCAGAGCTTCTCTAAAAACTTTGGCATATACAGTGAGTAGATATAAGTATATATAACAGCAAATGGTAGCAGAGATCAATTTGAAATATTAAATACTGTATACCGTGTTAAAATTGCGCATATAAAATAATGCGCCCAGCAGATAACTGCCTTTGATGCGCAGTTTAATCATTGCGCATTGATAACCTCCAGATCAAGTTGTGTGAGGGAGCCAAGGGTATGAAACCTAACCGGCTTTTGGGTAGGGTGGTGTTGCTATATTCAAGCCGGCCAGCCCCTTAAGGATGCCAGATGCTGCCAGTATTATAGGCAAGTGCAATCATTATTTCGTCACCAGCCACGGACAGTGTTATCTTGGTTGCAATCAGTAACCCTGATTAGTGGTTACCGGCATGTTTGATCACACTCAGGTGAACGAGTTGTTTTCATCGTAATTGAACTCAGTACCAGCAGAGGCCACCCCCGCCGAACTGGTGACAATGTTCCATGGTCAAAACACGGTCGACCATGTTTGGAACATGGTCGACACCGTTTTCTGACCATGTTATTTTGACCGTGTTCTGACCATGTTCAGAGTTGACCGTGTTTCATGTTTGGAACATGGTCAACTCTGGTCTGTCACTGCTCTCTGACTTTTTTATGTTGACCGTGTTCTGACCATGTTCTGACCGTGTTCTGACCATGATCATAGTTGACCATGTTCCATGTTTGGAACTTTAAAGTCACAAACAAGAAAGAAATATATAAAGGTACTTTAAATTGATTTTTTTATATTTATTGATAACAATTTGATTATCTGGCAAAGCTGTGGATATTTACTGATAATCGTGTGTCAGTCCCCTTTGTTATGAAATTGATCCCAATCAAAGACATATTTGACAACTGTGTTTTTTAATAATGGTTAGGTAATATTATGACCACAATAGATGCTTGATTATGGAATGGCTATGTTATATTCCATTGTATTGTTATAATGGACATGATTGGCCATAGTTTAATCATAGGCCACAATTTGACCATGTCCTAAGTTGACAGTGTTTTGACCATGGTCAAAACATGGTCATTTCCGTAAATAGGTCGCGAATTCTTGAGAACCACATTGTCATTATATATGTTTTTTCTTGTGTTTATTTTGCTTTACATAAACAATTTTCCTTAAAGTTTAACATAATAATTTTCTAAAACATTATAACAATCAGATCATATGTCAGTTAATTGTCCCAGTGTAGTAACTTTTTTAATAATCCATATAAATAGATGATGGAAATCATTCAAAGGCAGGAGTTTGGTCGGCCCATACTGAGCCTATGTATAAATCTGCCAAAGTAAGATACAGTTAGTGGAATGAAGCCGTTTTGAAAATGGAGACACCTGATGATAAAGAATGTATCAACACAAAGTTACAGCTACTTCTTGGCTTTGAATGAAATATGTATTTCTGTAATTATCTACTTGTCGATCCAATTAAAATTAATATTGATAAGATTGAACATGGTCGACCATGGTCCAAACATGGTCAGGTTGACCATGGTCCAAACATGGTCAGACCATGGTCAAACTCAAACCCAATAGCATATCTGGCCATGTTTGACCATGTTTTAAACATCAACGTTAAATGGCCACCACGGTCAAACCATGGTTGACCATAGTCAATTCTGACCATGGTCAGAACATGGTCAGAACATGGTCAGAAGAACATGGTCAGAACATGGTCAGAAGAACATGTTTGGACCATGGTCAGAACATGGTCAGAGGAATGTGTTTCGACCATGTTCTGACAATGGTGGCCATTTAACGTTGATGTTTGAAACATGGTCAAAACACGTTCCTTGACCATGTCTGAACATGGTCGACCATGATCCAATTTGGCAGGGACGAAGGGTCTTCATGTTGAATGACAAGCTATCATATCAGTGTGTTGAACGATTAAAGAATAGGGATCCAATATCCAAATAATAGTGCGCAGTTTAATAAATGCGGACTGCATGGGTGCGCAAAGTACGCATTTATTAAACTGCCGCAATATTTACACGGTATACAGTACTAGAAGAGGCATAAATCTCAAATGCAGGGTCTTAAATAGACAGGATTTAGAAACAGAGTGCCCAAAATAATCAAGTGTACTATTTTTGGGTATCCCATACCGAAAAAAAAAATCTAACAAAAAAATTGGGTGTCGTGAGAGGTGACCTTTGAGGGTTTGGGTGTCCAAATGATGCCCAGACACAGGGTCTTAGCTAGGATTTCAAAAATGCCTGTCCACAACATCAATTGACAAAATTTCACGTCCAGATTTAGCTACTCAGCTTCTTCAAATCCTCGTACCAAATACATTTATAAATAGCCTATCTTATCAAAAAGGAGAATTTACACTTCAGCCATGTCTAAGAAGACAGATTTTTATGAAAAGATTTGATAATTAGTCCAAAAAATAAGTATTGAAAATATGTAATAGATATTTTTGCCGGTAGGATGTCAAAACCTAGCTATTGGCTCCTCTACCATGATATGACACATATATATACATGTTATATATATATATATATATATATATATATATATATATATATATATATATATATATATATATATATATATATATATATATATATACTTGTTTTTTAGATGAAAGAGCAGGATGTATATCATTTATTTGTACTGACCAAGAAAGTGTGAGGAAGGTACACAGTCACATGGAGGCATTCGCTGGTGAAATCTACAGTATACCTCCAAACTTTGGATGTCAAATTGTCAAAACTATCCTCTCAGATGAGCTGCTCTTTTCTGAATGGTAAGATTGTATTTCTTCTATACCTTAATACCGTCAATGAACCAGCATAGATATGCACAAACCTTATATTAGTATTATCATTATCATCATTATTATCATTATTATTATTATTATTATTATTATTATTATTATAAATATTATTATTATAATTAATATTATTACTATTATTATCATTATTATTATTATTTCATTAGATAATAAAACACTTTCTGAGTCAACTGAATTAAAGAAGGATTTCTTTGCCAGTTGAGTAAATCACAACTCATGCAGCATCAAACTTTTGTGGTTTAGTTTTTTGCTTTGTAAGTTGAGTATTTGCAAATTTGTCAGACCCCTCAGGCCTCAACGCTAACTCAAAATGATACTGGCCCTGTAGGACCAGTAACACCTAGCATCTACTGGTCCTGCAAAATGTTTACTGGCCCTACATTTTTCCTTTAACATATGAAGAAAGAACATTGCATAATATTCACCACAACACTTAATCTTTATAAATTTTATCTTCATTTATTTCAAAAATAATTGGGGACATTCTCGTGGGGAAACTTTTTAACAAGAATGTCTCCAAATGTTTACTGGCCCTGTAGGACCAGTTGAGGTCTTTTTTTACTGGCCCGAAGTTGTTTTGGGGAATTTTTACTGGCCTGGGGCCATAAGTTCACCCTTAGCGTCGACCCCTGCCCCTTCATCACAGGTGTGTATTATGCTCTGAGTTATGTAAAGTTGGAAGAGATCAATTGACTCATCATCAAAAAATTAAAGACTATATGATTCAGTGCTGATGAAAATTTCTGATTTTAGAAAATAGACTGTCAAAACTTAGTGGAAAAAATTGTTACAGACTAGATGATTTGCTGCAGATAGAAATAGCTAGCTTACAAAAAATGGGATGTGGAAACTTTGTGATTGAAATTTTAACCGACATATATTCTATTCAGTTAAAGCAAAGGGATGGACCCACTACAAAGGTGGATATGTATTTAGTCAACCAGTCTGACTAGGTTGGACAAATTGGGCTAGTAGCCCAGTACCATTCATTTTCTGACATTGCCACGTCCATTTTTAATTCTAAAGGTTGAAAGATGTCCAGACCATGGCAACCTATTTGAGAGATATCCGCATGATGCTGTACAGGAAACTTAAAGCACTGGGCACAACGACTTCTTGGGAGCACCTCCCACGACAAGTGGGCATGTTCAGTTTCACTGGAATCACAGGTAATTGAGAGACATGTACAGATCCATTCTGTAAGAGGTTCAACAGTCGACTTAAGAAAATATATCAAGAATTGCTGTATAACTTGTTCCATAGAGAAAAGATTCACAAAGCTTGAATGAGAAACATTATCCAAATTACACATTTATTCAGTTAACTCTTCAAATGCTAAGGCTACTTTCATCCAAAGCACAATGATGCAAAGATTTTTGAAAGCCATCTAAACCCTGCCATGTTGGTATTAATTGGAAAGCTCTCAATGAGTACTCGTGTGCCAGGGTTTCAGTCATTTTTCAGATTTTTGCATCATTTTGTATTGGTCAAATTAGCCATCACCGGCATAAGGGTTAATAAGTTACTGATAAAATGCATATAGATTTTTAGCAACTAAATATTTCCATGTATCTTTTTCTTTGTTCCAGCTGTTCAGGCAAAATATATGCGAGAAAAACATCATGTCTACATTTTAGAGACGGGTCGCATCAACCTCGGAGCACTGAACAAGTCCAATATTGACAGAGTGGCCTGTGCCATGCATGATGCTGTAGCCACACATTAACAATCCCTCTCCAGGAAAACTGATTCATGATGCTGACAGACCAGATATCATAGCTCAGACTAGGCCAAAACAAAACAGAATGGCCACTGCTGTAGGGCTAGGAATCCCTCAAGAAAGTTTAATAGACTGATTAATTGATTATGTAAGATTACACTAGTTCATGCATCAACCCTTTCATGTCTGTAGGCTAGCAGCCAAAATACCCTGACTCAGGCTGACTGTAAGTACCTTTATGTGTTATGACCTGCACTTTTTCTAAAAATATGTATAGATGAAATGTTGATTTGATCAAAACTCTACATCTTTCTTTAGTGAACTTGTTGCCAATTTCAAAGTTATGTTCATAAGCTCAGACAAAACTGTGAATCAGATGATCTCCAGATATGAACGGGTTAAAGAAAAATATATGTATGTACAATTATCAGTATGAAATATCAGCTTGCAAGCTACTGCTGCCCAAACATGTATATGAAAGCCTCTAACTTAAATTGTACGGAATCTCAAATAAATGCTTTATGAAACAATTTTCAGATCTGTGTTATTCATATTTTGTGCAGTTTTGAAACTGTCCTACAGCGTTTGTGGGGAGAAGTCATTCTTCACCCATTATCTAATGAATGAAAGATAAAATTAGGGCTGTGCTCACCGCTCGCGATGCTCGATGGATCGCGATTTTCATGCCATGCTACGATTATTGAGCATGACATGAAACTCACGAGCATCGCAAAAAAATAAAAACTTCAACTACCTTTTTAAATAGGCTTGAGAAGCTAAAAAATCCGGCGTCGTGTTGGCGACATCGATGTCGCGATTCACAGCGGAACTACGCAAAATGCGTAAGTTCGATATACGCTAACCCGTTAGAGCGTACTTCACACTCTAACGGGTTCAGAATCACGAGGTGTAGTTGCATGTTTATACCGCTAGCTTGATATGGCGCTGGCTAGCGGTATCGACACTTCGATCCAATGACAGCAATCTACACTGAAAAACAAAGTGGCCGCCATTTTCATGCTCGTGAGCATCGTTTAGGTTTTTGGTGGTGCTCGTGAGCTGACAAATTTTGGTGAGCACAGCCCTAGATAAAATGTAGTATCCGATTCATCACTATTATATTTTTCTTAGACAACACCAAAAACATGCCAATTCTTGACTTCATGTACAATCACCCAGCAGGCCTAGTTACTCAATATCTCATAGACATTGAATTTCCATGTAAAAAACGGATTCCACACCTGTTTAAAGTGCTTAGTCAATGATGGCAATATCATTTTTGATCTGAAAGGGTTTCCATTCTTAGATCAAAGGATGTGCTGGTTGATCATGTAGGCTTAGGTCCTACATGTATGATATTGATTTGTTGTCACTAGGATGAATTTTCAGTATAAGCATAAAATTTGGATGTGCCCTCTGCGAGAACAAGAGAGAATGGAGCCTCTTCCTAAAACACTAGTGCACAGCAGAACAGAAAAGAACAGACCACACAGCAGTCTAAATGCTGTTACATCTCTATATTAATAGCAGGTTCCAAATTTTGTGACCGTAACTCCTCCGAAACGGCTGCAAGCCTGATGCTGTGGCTTTGCATGCCGATTAGTGGGGGGCTGAAGTTTTGCGATAGCTAGGTTTGAAGGAAAAATAACTTACAAAAATGTTTTTGTGAAGGTTTTTTTGTTTTGAATGAAGATTAGCACCAGCACATTGTTCCATCATTTTGAATTGTGTTGAGGGAGAAGGTAATTATGCTAAATAACCTCCTCCCTCAACAATGGGAGCGTCACACATGCATATGCTTCCAACAATAGAAAACTATTGTTATACAATGTTCTGATTGTTGCAACATCCAGAATGTTACAACAACAGCTTAGTTTAGATCTTCATTTAAAGCAAAAAAAAACTTGCCAAAAACATGTTTGTAAGCCTTGTGATATAATGGGAATTGATCACAGGAGGTAGGTGATTGTGGCAATACCAGTGTCCGGCCCAGTCATCAGCCAAAACATATGGCAAGATTTTGGCTGCTGACTGGGCCGGGCACTCAGGTGTTGCCACAATCACCTACCTCCTGTGATCAATTCCCATTATATCACAAAACATCATATAAACTGCATTCATACATTACTGGGCTTAAGGCAACAACATTTATATATCTAAAATGTCCGTAATATGTTCTTTTTAGATATATTAAAGTCGTAATTGTAGGTCCAGTAATCACGGAGAAATCATCAAATAAAAACGCCTTGAACAGAAGTTTTGATTTCCGGACATTCTCGGCAAAATATGTCTGTTTTAATGAGATGACTTCTCACTTATTACTGGGCCTAAGACAACGCATTTTGAATATTTAGAAAGGCAGTAATATATTCTTTTAAATATATCAAAATTGTAATTGTTGGTACCGAAATCATGACATCGTTAGAAAGAGCATAAAGAGCTTGATTCTTGGCTGCTATTGTTAGCTGTTCTTATCTCCTAAAACGAAGATGCTGCGTATACAAGGGTTGCAGCTAGTCCATAATAATAGTATGTATAAGTGTTCTGAATCAGTCACAATTTTCAAGATCAATCATCTGTCCATCTGATGATCATTAATAATTGAAGTTCCATGCCGCCATTACTATTATACTCGAGTCATAAAAAATTCACTCTTACTCCAAAACACATTTTGTTATTTCACTTATGGAACCCCTTGTTTGACTTTTTTGTTTTCTGCAGTTGATCTTTAAGTGGTGTTTTCAGAAATCATACTTAGTGGCGCCACCAGTTTCACTTTCCAGAACTATATTGAACCCCCCCCCCCCCCCCCCTCTCCCTTCTCAAATACTGGATCTGACCCTGATTATTGGCTGCAAGCTGGGTTTATCAGCTGATCCCATGCTGTGGCATGTAATGAAGGTCACACCTGAGATCTGCAAGCTTCCAGTCCATCCAGATATTCATATATTAACTTAAGTAAAGATCTACTGTCAGTCTGTCATACTGATTGGCTCATGTTGCATAGATCTCCCTTTTACCCGGCTTCTGACAAGAAGTCAACAGTTTTTGACTTATTGTTGATTATAGTTTATAGCGCATGTCTATGGCAATAACAGGGCTGGGTAACACTATGTTCAGTGAGAAGCTATTTCAGAGGCTTAAAATTCATCCCAGTTAAGTGCCATAGCAACCAACATAGCCGGGACCTAATGCCAGCTCAGTCAACTGAGCCGGGACCGAATCCCATCTCAGTGTAATAGCAACCATAAGAAAACATGATTTTTGTGTCATTTTCACTGAATTGTATGATACTTTTTTATCACTCGAACCTGCTATAATATCCATTAATAAGATCTGCTGCTGAGCATATTGCCTAATTTGATTGTTGTGAAGGTTCGACCGTGGCAGCCTCAACTTTGGCAATAAACACCCTGGTCTCAGCTATAAATCTGCACTAATACTCACCGGCAGATCTTAATCCCTATTATAAGTATAACAGGAGTGTACATTAGTCTTTTTATGTCTCTGGTTGAACTGATTATACTTTTTCACTATTAAAGTTAACAATAACCTGATAACACATGCAAGACTATATCACTATGATATACCTGAAATAAAATCACCAACCATAAAGATACATGTAGATCTACCGACTGAATCAATCTGTCCGTCAGCAGAAAGAACTGAAGATCAACACCACCAGTCAAAAGCGAATCACTGCCACTGGCATTACAGGAAATGTGCACATAGACTACCGTTGGCACGACTACACTTCCTGGGTCGTGACAACGGTGGCAGGCTATGCATCCAGCAAGTTCCTCCCCCGGGATATCTATGCCTCTGGCAGGTCCGGACGTGCTGTTTGTTATGTGTATTGGAGGTGGGATATTTAGGTAAGGAAGTATATAATATGATGACTACAGCTTAATAAAGGATTTTAGCGTGCTCTTGAGGGTTGAAAGTTGTATCTAGTGACATTCAAAAGTTCTATGTGACCATTTCCTGTCATGACTCATGGGGAAGGAAACATTGTAATAATTTGATTTGTAAGGTTGGAATCTTCGACATATACGGTCAAACGCTCGAAAAATGGTTAATTCTTTGCATAAATGATCAACCAAATTCATTCAAAACACAGCCTAAGTAGCGAGGAATGCGAAATATTGTATTTTAACTCACGTTTCGGATAATTGTTAAAATGCTGCCACTTCTGATGATGTCGATTGTGGTTGAAAGAAGGCTGCTTCCAAACTCTGCCATGTTTTTGTCCCGACCCACGTTTTCCATACATTCTTGTTCGCATCAAACAGGTGTCCGTCCGCGATGACCTCTAACCACGTTTAGTTGACAACTTCACAGTCGCATTTTAGAAGTTAGAATTGAGTTTCCCCTAGAGGTCTTCGCACATAATATTATTCTGATAAAAGTAATAAATCCTCGAACGTCTTCCCTCCGTAAAGATGCTGTCTCATTTTTCTAGGGTAGGACAAGAAAAGTGACACACGGAACTATCGTTATAAAAATCGCCGCTAGAGCGCGCCACATTATGGGCACTTTGGCGAGCACCTGGCCGAAAGTGAAAGTAGGAAACATTCATGTAAAACAAAAACAGTGGAAGATATATTCCCGTTTGAAATGAAAATGTCTCAGGTGATAATTGCACCCTTATCTTGACTAGTGAAATAATTATTTTGTTATTCTCTGCGTATAATTGATTTACATATTTACTTTCAGAAAAAAGAAAATTACATTTATTTCAAAACTTTCTTGTTTATGATGAGACATGAGTATAGGTTTCGGAAAACATCTCTTACCACTTCCTGGAGCAGTTCCTAAAAAATTCATTAAAAACCTGAAAGAATTTATTTTAAGTGAAAATCTATATTTCCATTCAAAGTAATGCATATGTGTATCTTACGAATGAGTTTGAATAATATATTATATCATTTAATTTTGATGTTGATGTACAACTTGAGTATAAGGCCTCTGAGGTTGCCATACAGGTTTGTCCAATTTGGTGCCACGTGGCGTACTGTTCTCATTAGATATAGTTCAAGCTTAAAAGCTGAAATTGTTTATACTTAGTAATCAAAATTTTACAAAAGTTGTACTTTATCCGTTTTTCAAAGAACGGTTTCAATTTAGTGATTAGATTAAAGATTCACAGTGTTTTGGAGGTGTTGAGATTTAAAATCTACCAAGAAATCTTAACTTAAGCATATGAAGAAAACCTGTCAATATAAGTTTAAAAGACTTCATTTAATATTTAAGGAGGATTCACATTTACCTCTAGCATTTTTTTTTCGAAATTCCGACACATATCCATTAAATTCGTCCTTTCTAAGAGCATTAAGACACGGTAGTCCCAATTATAATGTATAAGTGGCGCCATTATCAAGTTTGTCGGGATAAAGAGTGATTAAGAATGTGGTACTATAAACTGACATTGGCGAGTTAATATTCATTTATTTATGCTTAAAAGGCATTCATTTGTAAGCTTCATATGTCTACCAATAGGTAAATATATTTGATACTGGCACAAAGGTTACTAAATTAATCTTTGAACATTTTTCAATAGATGGAAAGGTTTTTTTGCGCTGCTTAAGGTGTTATATTGTACCTATGTATATGGACCACCTGTGTTTGAAATAAAGTATTGAATTGAATTGAATTGAACTATAGAAAAAAATCCTCATGTTACTATATTTCTCAAATTCACCTTATTATGCTTATCAAAATATATATTTGGGGATCGTGTTATGTTTTACAAGTCTTGATGTCCAGCATGGAACAATTCAAAATTTCAGAAGGCCAATAATTTGTCAAATTTGGGCCAAAGTTTTGATGCAATATAGTAACCCTTAGGGCTGATGATCTTCTACACTAATTTGATTGTGATGCTGAGTCTACTTTTTTGTCCAAGGTACAGTACCATAAACATATTTCACAATACCTAAACCATGTCATGTTGGTACTCGTTCGAAAGTTCTCATACTCTATCAGAGTTTTACAACTTAAAAAAAGGTTCGTCCAAATCAGCCAACTGCAGCACAAGGGTTGATAATGTACAGCTACGTATTAGGTGCAAAAAATAACTTGGTCTTTTAGTTCCTCCGATCGCCACCAGGGTAGCCTTAAATCTGTCTGCGCATTCTAAACCAATTTACGCTTTGATAATCTCTTGCCACGTGTCGAACGGACCTATTACACGTTAGAAAACAATTTAGGATTCCGGCACAACCTTGCAAAATATTTTTAGAAAGATATGTTTGGTTCTGAAAAGCGTCTCCAAATATTTTCCAAAATAGGCATGAATGGGTCAAAATAATTTTCGATGTCATATAGCAATGCCTCATTAATTTTTTTCAAAAGTTTAGACTTAAAAATTGTTGAATAAAAAATACAAGGGTACAGATTCTATTCTGAACAACTGTTTATTACATTAGATACATATTGATGTAATGTGTACACTCATCCAATATAACATACCACATGGAATTTTCTTCCCGGAAAAGATTCAACAATAACTATTTATACATAAACCTCCTTCAGTATATATACAAATTAATGATCATCAACAGATCGCATATATTTAAATATCAATTGGAAAGGACCCACTTTCGTAAAATGTAACGTTTTTGAAACAAGTTTAACTCATTTATGAATGATTCTTACATTAACCAGGGCAAACATGTATACATTTTCTAACAAGGTGAAATTGCCTAACTACTCGAATCACCCTAGGCGCTTTAGGAAAGAATGGTTAAATGCAATTGAATCTATTAACAATCAATACGCATCATTATGATATTTGTACATTCAGCAACAACCAGTACTTAACAATGAAGTAGCTGATGCAATAAGCCAAATATCTACAGTGGGAATCTAGGGATTGGAACCTATAAAGTTTTCATGATAAGTTACAGTATTGATATTTCCTTAACAATATGATACCTTAAAAATATTTTTAATGATACTGCCTGAACGCTAACTTTGTTAGATTTAGCAGTGTCAGCTTTGGAAATGTCACTAATGAATAGCAAACTGCTTTTGTATGGAGATGTCCATGTGGCAATTAGGTTAATTTCATAGGTATTTAAAATCTTAAATGATCCAATATGATACTTCCATTTTTTTACTTCAATACTTTTTCCCATTTAATATCTTATCTTATAGAGTACCAGTACCTATTTCTAGGAATACCCATACGGAGGGTGACAAAAGTATGTGCCATTTCTTTTTTAAGTACATCTGAATTATTCATGGTGATCCTTCCTTTCTATGACTAGTCCTTCCCTAATCCTTTCACCTTTTAACCCACAAAGGTTGGCTATGAGGATAACATTTTGACAAAAGTACCTTAACCCTTCCAATGCTGAAACTACTTTCGTCCATAGCACATGGACAATAGATAAACCCTGTCATGCTGGTATTCATTAGATAGCTCTCGCTGAGTACTGTCAGATGAGTAACCATGTGCTAAGGCTTTTTGTATCATTTTGTATCATTTTGTATTGGCTAAATTATCCACAAGCAGCATAAGGGTTAAATTAAAAAATATTTTTGAGGGAGATATTATTAACAGCCATACCAAAAATATCTCCTTCAAATATTTTGTGAATTCATTTCTTAAGAATCCTAGATCTAGATTTCACTTTTTAAGAGGTACCGTAAGCATTACTAATTGAAAACAAAAAACTAAGTTGAGCATACATATTTCTGAAATAAATTGAACATATCCCCATTTAATATTGCACCTTTTTTGTCTCCAGCAGATTTGGAATAGAATCACTAATTATATCCAAATTGAAAAGACATGTGTGATCACATTCATCGTTTGACTGGAAATTCTGGCTAATACAGATTCTAATAAGCCATATCATTTTGATACAATCTATGTAACAAGAATTGGTTTTCATCAGCAGAAAAATCTGAGAAACCAACAGGGTAACAAGACTAACAAAAACATCTCATACACTTCACATCTTACTTTTCAGTATTTGCATTCTAATCAAATGTACAGGCAAAAGATAAATATTAGCACTTAAAACAATATTCTCCTATATATGAAACACCAAATGTATCTATCTTTTTTCTACAAGTCAGTAGTACTCACTTTCAGTGTATCATACGGATCATAGCATTATATAGGAATGATATTGACACCAATTTAAGTAAGTTTTTATTGATAATATACCATATTCCTCCGAATAAGCGCACAGACCCAAATAAGCGGACTACCCCCCCCCCCCCCCCCCTTTCTGAAAATGATGTTGAAGGGGCAAGCCAGTGTATATTATTTTCTGGCCTTCTGAACCTCCCAAAACTCCCTGGCAAACGTATATCTTTCCTTACCTCGACGTGGTACCGTTACAGACCGTATATTCATAATATTTTCCATGGCTTGATCACTTCGCGCTATCTGTCCTTGAAGCACCATTGCTCAAGCGTCCAATCAGACATGGTGTAACAAAAGACAAAAGAGCATGAAGCGTTCAACCTCTAAGCGGCCATGGTTGCCAGGATCTGCACCCATGTATGGCACACAAGCCAAGATAAAGTTGCTCTTGGGTAGAAAGGTGTCATATCTTTGATTGTAAGTTAATTATATTTTATATAAAAAGAATAATCAACCTTCCAAGTCTTCCCATTAAGTGTCACAAGTGAGTACTCATTTACATTTAGTTTCAAATTCAATTTGCTGGTATGATCAATGGTATATTTTACACTTCTGTTAATTGATTAAGTGAATATCTACGATATTCCGATCACTTCAGCTCCATATAACAACAAAAAATAGAGACACCTAGACTAGTTTAGCATGTTTTCATTAAGGTACTATGCAGAATCAATTTAACGAGTTTGAAGACAATGGTGATGTTTGGGTGAAGAAAACATTATTTATAGTAAAATCAGCTAATTTGAACATCCCTATAAGTTGTTTCCCGTTATAAGTTGATTACCACTCTAAGTTAAACATTTTCTTATTTCCCATATCCATAAGTATCTATTCAAGTAAATAGAGTAGACATTTAAATACAACCGAGTACAATATGATGATGAACAATTTTCTACACTTAAGGTTTCTCTGCACAATGACAGAAGCTAGACGTCTACCCATTCCCTGATTCCTTCCCCACTATTAAGATAAATAGAAGTTCAGTAGGACTCAGGGACTTAGCTAGGATCTGCCCTACCTGTCTTTTGGACAGCCAGTTTCCTGAAAACCTCCTTTTTGGACAGGCAAAATATTCTATAAAGAAATTTCAATTTTGATTTTTGGGGGGTAATAACTAAATATTTTCTTGACAAACCATCTTCTACGACATGGCTCGCCCTTTTGACACAATAGGCTATTAAATGTAGTTAGTATAAGGATCTGAAGTAGATTAATAGCTAAATTTGGACAGGCAGAAATTTTGGGATTGCTGTTTTGGACAGGCATTTTAAAAAATCCTGGCTAAGACCCTGGTAGGACTTGTCAACTTGGATATCTCTCTGCAGGCGGAATACCCTCAAAAGTTCAACAATTCCAAAAAAAACTATTTGTCATACAAACAAATAAGAATATCATGCAACAGAAACCTAGGAAGTTTGAATTCTTCTTTAAGCCTGTAGGTGCTCTGCTTGTGGAAGTTCTACTGTGTTTCTAGATACAGGTACTAGGCCGTATGGAAATGTGTAGTGAACAGTAGGAACGTTTGCAGAGAGAAGGAACTGTAGAATATAAACATTACAAAATTGACATCACCAAAGAGAAGTATGTTATGATTAGCATTACTTTTTAAGCCAACAAAGAATGTATAAATCCAAAAGTTCTTATATGGTGCACACTTAATACATACAATAATTTCTCGGAAATCTAGACCCCCCCTAGGAATTTTTAAAGAGTATCCCAAATTACAGAAAATTAATGATACAACCATTGTGGGGAATCTATGCTCTTTGAGATTGAAACCCATATCAAAATCTAGCCATTTTAATCCATTAACACTCAGAGCGGCCAAAACAGGCCTGACAATTTTGGAAATATTTCTCTAACAAACACGTTTTTTGGAAAATAGTTCAAGTAGAAATGTTAAAGAGAAGTCAAACAACAACTCTCCTTCAAATATTTTGTGAACTTTTGCTTTATTCCCAAGTTATTTTGAAAAGTATGAAAGTATCAGACGGTACTTTCTAGGGGATCTCTAAGTGTGAATGGGTTAAACGATCTCCAGCTTGATTTATTCATATAGCACCAGTTTTCATATTGCGTAGAGGGCATAACGGATACCCATAAGGCAGTACCTTCATACTAGTTTTGGAAATGACTGGTTTGAATGATTGACCGCATGACCAAAATGCACTATCAAAACAAATCCACAAACTTTTCTTTTTTGGGGCTATATCACCAACATTACCTTCTGAGATTCTCTTGAAAAATTAAATCTCATTCATTGATTTTTCATTACACTGATTATTTCACCACTGTGTTTGAAAAGAATTCAATCAGTAATAGACCTAACCATTCAACAAATTGAATGCTTCGGTTAACATAACAGCAGTTAAAGTTGCATAACACTATGCTAGCAACCTACACTTGGGTTTAAATATCATTTTTAACAAAGTACAAATACATAAACTTAATAAAAAAAGTACATACTGGAATGTAAAACAAAGTATAAGTGAAACTGAATAAGAAAAAATCAATACAAATTAAGTCCTAGTGAAATATAAATGATACGAAATTAGAAAATAAACTAAGTGCATAATTTGTCTAAAGATGGAATGCAATGGAATTCAGATAAACACCAAACCATGACTAGTCTGTATAAGGTGGTGGTCAAACATAACAACCACTAAGTCACTGGTAACTTTCTCACATGCTTTGTAACCCTGGGGCCCTCGGGCTACTAATGTAAACATGCCAGAGGGCCTCATGAAAGATCCTTACCATTGGACTGAGTTACCCTCTTTAAATAAAGATTATTATTACTATTACTATTATTATTATTATTATTATTATTATTATAAATGGGAGCACGGCCCTGCAGAGAGATGAGACAGAGCAGGCAGTAGTGAATGTGCTGGGCAGCTCAGACATTGGGGAAGCCCCTCTGACTTGAAGGAGAGGAATAGTTTTTTTTCATATATTCACTTATTATATTATAATATACAGGTGAACTTGGATATGACGGACCACTGTACGACAGATATTTGCATAAGACAGACGATATGTTTGGTCCCAGTCCGATGCATATCAAGTATTTGTCATATGTATACGACAGATTTTGCATATGACGGACCAATTTTCCTGGTCCCATTGAGTCTGTCATATCCAAGTTCACCTGTATAGTCATAGTTATATCAAGACAATAGAAACTGTAGGCAGGGAATAGTTTTTCTTCTCTTTACCAACATTACGATGTTGTTTTTTTCAGTTGCAAAGGTAACACAGACAGCCCTTCGTAATGCCACACATTTGTTTAGCGACTAAGCCAGTCTGCTTGTGAGTACCCGGTGGAGTCTCAAACTACTTGGGAGCCAGGCAAAGAGAGATCCTCTCCTCTGCCAATAAAAATGGGCACATGTATGACACTTGATTGCATATACTATGCCTAGGACAGTCAAACTTGTTACCCATTCATGCCTGCAGCACCCAAAAAACTGCTGATCATTATGTTGACACCTTCGTTACTTAAGTATTCTTCAGAAAAATATTTTGGAGAGCAATGTTGTAAAGAGTCTGACCCACAACTCATGCTCAATTATGTTAAATTCAAAAGTTACCTTCAATGATATCATGGTTACCAACAACTCTTGTCAAGGAGATCTCCAGGCATGAATGTATTAGTGCCGTGACCAGGCAGGCCTCAGGTCTTACAGTACAGTGATCCTGGGAATCTGGCATGACTAGGGTTAATGTGTTAATAACAACCACTTATGGAGCATGTCAAGAGAGGCTAGTCCATAAGGGGTTGTTATTCATATGTAAATCTATTGTTTTTCTACAAAGATATTTAAGAGACTTATCTTTGAAGATCTTTCTTCATAAGATTGTTGTTTCATAAGGTTGGACAGAAGTGCCTATTCACAACTTTTGAAAATGAACCTTATTCTTCATATTAAAGATATAGAAATGGGAACTGAAAACAAATTCTTCATGTTTTAGTTTAAACAAATAACATATTAACATGAATGTCCGATACATATCTGTAATAGAGACTAGTGCTCAGTTGTCCTAATATTGGTAAAGCAAATACACCATACGACTGCCCATATATTACCCAAATCTTCTCTTCAACCGATTCAACCAACCCCAGAGTGCACCTTTTAGAGTATCACCTGGATACCCTGACATTTATGTGAATAACTTGGGAATGTAGGAGGCATTTCTAAAATATGTAAAGGAATAAGAGTTATACTCCATTTCGATCAACATTACCATTATAAATATTTTCCAAGTGATATATATATATATATATATATATATATATATATATATATATATATATATATATATATATATATATATATATATACATATATATATATATATATATATATATATACATATACATATATATATATATATATATATATATATATATATATATATATATATATATATATATATATATATATATATATATATATATATATATATATATATTAGAAAGATATTCCTAGTTTGGCCACACAAAGTGGGGTTCTCTAGTGATGAACTATGTATACAGATTTCTGAGTACCTGTATATTTCTTCACATTGAAAAGAAATCATAAGATCAACATAAAGTTACCTTTTATGTACATAATTTCCTACATGTTTACAATATATTCCTAGCTTACCCACGTGTATCCACTATTAGCATATTGTATTTCTCAAAGATGCACTTAGTCATTTGAACATACAAGAGCCATTACCAAATATGGTTCATTTAACCCATTCATGTCTGATGCAGCTGAAAAGGGATTGATCCTTTTAGTTTTCTCTCTTACAACAGAAGATCTTTGACTATATTTGAAAGATAAATACCCAACTAACAACTCTCCTACACACATTTTGCCAATCAATTCTTGATATCTTATGTATCTTCAAAAATGTTAAGCATGCAGAAGGTATCTATCATGTCAAACTCAAGGCATGAATGGGTTAAAAAGAAAGAAATGTGTGTATACGAAGCTCTAAATTTCTAATGATAACTGCTCTCTCGAGGGTCACACCTCAACAAGGTCTGGATTGTCCTCAGAAAGTAACGATTTTTGACTCAGATCATCTAAAACATCTTCATGATCTCCGTTCTCCTGTGGAGAGTGTTGCTTAGCAACAGTACTGTTTCCTGATTGGTGCGATGCATGGTTCTCGTCTATCGTGGACAGCAGATGCTTATTCTCATCTTGTGTGTTAAGTAAGGGTTGTTTCTCCTCTCCTGGCACAGGAGAGTTACATGGAGATTTTGCCAGAAGCGACTCGGATTCTGCAGTGGTTTCTGTGTCAGACCTAGACGACAGGTTGTGCGAGTGCAACGTGACTCGCTTGGTTGCGTCCTGCATCAGGGCGTGTAATTTACTTTCAGTGTCATCATCATCATCATTATCACTGATAATGTCATTTTTATCCTCGTCATAGTTTTCGTCTAATAATCGTGCCATTGGATCACACTCCTCTTCATTTTCCTCTTCATCTTCATCACCTTCATCTGCTCCAGTGACATCCAGATCCGTCGTCAAAACTTCATGCAGGCATTGGATGTCATCCTCATTTTCCTCCTCCTCCTCTTCCTCCTCATCATGGCTGCCCTCTTGAAGGTCAAGGTCATCTAAGCCTTCCCCGATGGCCTCCAACTCTTGTTTTAATAATAGTAATTCCGCATTGTGATCCTCTGAAAGTATAAGAGAAAAGTATCTTAACAGTGGTTTCAGCAAAGAGAAATGGTTTTATCCTAATGAGCTTACAGTAATTAACTTCAAATTCTGAAGGTCGAGCTGACCTTCTCGTCAGCTGATCTCCTGAAATTTACTTGCTCTAAAGTCTGCATGAAATATGGGCATAGTTGTCCAACTGTTTCTTAACATGAATTAGCATCTTTTAAAGCAGACAGGGACACAACCTATGACTCTGACACATCCTAGGGTAGGACTGAGACATATCCTAGGATAGGATTGAGACACATCCTAGGGAAGGACTGTGACACATCCTACGATAGGACTGTGACATGGCCTATAATATGAAAGCCCTCTATTTGTTTGACAAAAGAACCTCAACCAACCTTTAAGAATATGTTTCTGTGCCTCTTCCTTTGTGGGCAGAAGATCCAGATCTTCCATGCTGACGATTTGGTTCAGAGGACTATTTAATTTAGTAGAGGAGTGTGCAGGGCTGGCTTCGTGGCTTTCCGTAGGCGACATAAAGGCATCCGATTCAAGGTCTTCCATGATGTCCTCCATCTTGTCAGACTTCCCGCTTAGATCGCTAGATTCCGAAGCCTGGCGAGGAATCAACGTCTTGACCTCTTTGCACTCCAGTTTCAGGTTATCCAGACTGATATTGCGCCCTGGAATACAGGTGTAAATGATTAAAACTGGTACTCAATAATAAACAATAGCAATAATTAGAATTGGTATAAATCTGGATCTACTTTTGAAATTTTCAAAGGCAGGGATATGACATGAAGTTGACGGAATTTCTCAATGTCCTTTGTTAAGGGGAGCATTACTGATAAAGGAATTTTCATAAAGATAAGCCCCACTTATTCTAAGGGCCCAAAACTCATTCCAGTAAACATTATCAGAATAGAAGGGACCCGTGTCTACATACCTGGTATATTCCATAATCCTGATACTTCTAAGGTTTTCAGTTTCTTTTCAAGTTCATTGACTCTATTTCCTAATATCCTGAAAAGACAAGTAAAAACGCATCAATTTTATTACTCTCTCTTCCACACAGACTTAACCCATTCACACTCAGAGTTATTGTAGAAAGTGTCGTCTGCTACTCTCATACTTTTGAAAATAATTAGGGAATGAAACGAAAGTTCATAACAATTTTGAAGGAGAGTTGTTGTTTAGCTTCTGATCATCATTTCTCCTTCAAATGTTTTCTAGAAAATGCTTCTGTAAGTAAAATATTTCCCAAATCGTCAGACAGGTTTTGGCTGCTCTGAGTGTTAATGGGTTGATATACCATTTTCTTTTAACTTAACAATCATAGCATGAAGTGGGTATGTTTGACTCATTCAGCACTGTTGCAGTTGTTCAAAAAGGCTTAGCCGTTTTGGTGATATCTTCCTTAGAGAATCTTTTTCACTATATTTGAAGGAGGCAACGACAGCAAGCAAACACCACTGATCAGAAACAAAACATATTTGTCTCAATTGAATAAACAGTGGGGATTTGAGACGTTCCGACAAACCGCCTTTGCAATTCAAAATGTTGATTTTTTTAAGTTGTCACTTTCTTTAGTTTTGCCTAAAACCAATGAAGTAGATCTACCTCATCTCAAATCCCCTGATACAGAACAAACTCCCCACACCCATATCCTGGATGTATATATCCTGGTGTCTGTATATATAGAGTAACAAAAAAGAATGTATATGCAGTTCACTGATTGATTTTTAAGTTAGCCATGTGAGCCATTCTAATGTATTCTTACTTGTTAGTTTTGCGTTGGTGCGACAGGGCTAGGTTCTTGTCGTTTACGGTTTCTAGGAGAGCGCTGGCCAAAGCCTGCAGGTCAGATATAGCCTGGGGATTGTTCTTCAAAGCCATCTTATTCTCCAGCAGTTGATGCACTGAAATAAAGCATGTTTACTTTTACATGAAATTGAGCTATATTTTGATTCACAAAAAGCATTAAAGGGTTTTCAGAGTTAGGCCCATTGGATCGAGGTGACTTCACAACTACAGGCACATCTCAAAATATGCGACAATATGACTAGGAAATATGAAAGAAACTCTTTCACAAAAATAATTCAATGATTAATGTAGGTTTACTTAGCTTATGCAAGGGTGTCCAACTGTCGCATTGTCGCAACAGGGACTTCAAAACGTGCGACAAACCAAAAACTAAAAGCACTGTTTAACAGGAAATTTTTCACAAAACATGACCAATTGCGCCTATTATATTCAAAAACTAGTGAACTCCATTTAGTAATGCAGTCTTTTGATTGGTCTTGGTCATAACTATTGCAATATGGGCTTATACAGTAGTGCCACCAGGTGACATTATTCATAGCTATTATCGAACCATAGTCACCAAAAATTGCTGTGTTCCAGGACTTATTGACTGTGCTCCAGGACCAAAATATTTGGACACCCCTGTTATGTATATAGCATGATTTCAGAGGGTGTTTAAAGGACTCAAATCATCCCCACTTATAAGGAAAAACAATCTAAATTATGTTAACTTATCCTTTAATTTGGCTAAGGAAGAACCCCTTTTTACTTCAATTTCCTATCCTAAAATCCAGTACCTGCCCCTGACAAAAGAATACTAGCATTTGTAGAAGAACATCCAAGCGGTCATCCCAGTATGTATGATTGACTTAATTCATTCTTTATGAGCGAGTGCTTTCAAAATGGGAGAACACTTCAAGAAATGATATAATCATATAAATACATGACATGGATAATCTTACCCCAGGGGTAGTCTAGGGATGAAACAATTCATATTTGAATAAACTTATCACCAATCTTTCATCTAGATAGTAATTGTATTTCTATTAGAATGCCAAAGAGTTTCAAACAAAGGTAGTTTACAAGTGGCGGAAGTGGAATGATACTGAAATTCAGCTTTGCGTTTATGAGACTGACCTTGTTTCTGTGAAATGATGACACCTCCACTCCTACTCTGGCCCAGCTTCATGATCCCCTTAGTCTTCTTCCTCTCAAGGATATTCTGTAAAAGAAATCAAATCATTTTAACGTTTAGTAAACCATTGATTCGGGGCCTGCCCTGTGGCCGTGTGGTCTAGGGTCATACATACATAGAAAATTCATTAATTTTGATGATTATCATATGTATTCTACATATATATCATATAAAAATCCAAAAGCATTTTAAATTTTGATATTGTCACACATATATGAAAGTCAATCATAAGTATAATTTTAATTCCATCCTATTGTATTAAATTTACAGATACATTGTATGATCAGGGGTGTACAACTATCGAATTATCGCACCAGCGTGCGACATAGGCTTCAAAACGTGCGACAAACCAAAAACTTAAAACATTGTTTAACTGGGAAATTTTCGCAAAACATGACCAATTGATCATATCAGATATTTCACTTGAATTATTTTTGATACAAATTGCGTTTGAAAACCAATGAACTCCATTTAGGAATACTGTCTCTTTATTCGTCTTGGTCTTAAGTTCTTAACTATTGAAATAAGGGCTACAAGGTAGTGCCACCAGGTGACAATATTCATAGCTATTATCAAAACACAGCAAACAAAAATTGCTAGTGAAATCTTCAGTGTAGTTTGAATCCTACCTTATACTTAGAGACAGTTGCCATGGCAATAGACTTTTCTTCCTCCATTTGTTTCAACCTCTCCTGTAGATACCTGTTTAAAATAATGAAATTTTGATAGTACAATTTCGGAACATAGTGATTGTTTGATACAACAATTTCAAAAACGCCTGTCCAAAACAGCAATTCCAAAATATCTGCCCATCCAGATTTAGCCAATAATCTACTTCAAATCCTTACACCGAGTACAGTTATTGTGTCAAAAGAGCCAATTTACACTTCAGCTATGTCCTGAAGGGTGGTTTGTTAGGAAAATATTGGGGGTTATTACACCCAAAAAGTCAAAAAATTCTTTATAGAAATGTTTGCCTGTCCAAAAAGGAGGTTTTCAGGAAACTGTCTGTCCAAAAGACAAGTACGACGGGTAATGGTTAAGTCCCTGCAGTGTTGTGTTACCCCCATACCCTGTGTTTTATTGCTGAGTCAACTCACTTATTTTCCATTACGAGGGCGTCTATGTCCACCACCCGTTTCTCGTCTCCCTTCAGTATGTAGTTGAGCTCCTGGTTCAGGCGTTCATACTTGTGTTTGTACGCGTCTCTCTCCGTGACATACTCCTCCTTCTCATCCAGAACCTGCTGCAAGTCCTTCTCTAACTGGCAGTACTGAAATAATATATTATAACACACATCGTTGAACACTGAGTTTGTATTGTTTAATTGGTATGAAGCCAGAGCCAATTGCAGAAAGCATCATATGTTTCAAGCATGAACTGTTTCTTTTGTTTTAACAACATACTGATATACAATAACACATATTATTAGACAAACAATTGATATTGGTATAATTCAATTTACATTATAAAGCATACTAAGTTATATGCAATCCCTCTATTTAAACCACTTGTGTGCCACACCTGTGGCAGAACTGGGAAGGAGATTCATCAAAATGTTACTGGCCCTGTAGGACCAGTAACTAAAGGATCTACTGGTCCTGCAAAATTTTTACTGGTCCTACAAAATTTTCTTTAACATGATAAGAATAAAGATTGCATAAAATTCACTGACAACATTTATTTCCATTAATTTGATCATTTATTTCTAAAACATTTGGGGACATTCTTGAGGGGAAACTTGTTAACAAGAATTTCCCCAAATGTTTACTGGCCCTGTAGGACCAATTGGGTTTGTTTTTTTTACTGGCCCAAAGCTGTTAGCGCCGTGCCGTTTTAGATGACTCTTGAAAATGGTCTAAGATTTCTCAGTGCTATCATCCTGTGGCTTTACCTGTTCCCTGGAGGCTTCCAACTGTTTGACTAGATCTTCCCTTTCATGGGCAGGGAAATGCCGGGTGTTCATCCCTTCATCTGTGGTCCCGACTCGCTGACGAGCAATCTGCTCACGCAGCAACTGAAAAACAATGCAGAGAGTGCTTTAGACTTAGGCCTTGATAATATATGTTGCTCTCTGAGTCAGGGTTTTAGTCAGGATTTTATAAATACCTGTTTGAAAT
The DNA here is from genome assembly GCA_963942565.1 of Maea johnstoni. NCBI lineage: Eukaryota > Metazoa > Annelida > Polychaeta > Spionida > Magelonidae > Maea > Maea johnstoni. The sequence continues at coordinate 15,768,893 of OZ012694.1, forward strand.
TTTAAATGTTATGGACTTTCGAACTCATGGCGTAATTTGTTTTTCTCTATTTGTTTCTCTTTTTACTACATTCTGTCTAGATGGAAATCTAAGGCTTAGGATCCTTCAATTGCAAAGGTACAAATAGAGCCCTTCGCAATGCTGCACATCTGTATAGCAACCAGGCCAAGCAGCTACTGTTAATACAACAATGGCTGATGCCTAGATCACACATCTGGTGGCAGGGCATCGGTGCCTTCATGTAACTGACCTTAATATCTCCCTGGGCATCAAAGAGTTTCTGTTTCAGATCATCCTTCTCAAATTGAAGTGATTTATTTTGTTCCTTGACGTCACATAATAGCTGGGCCAGACTCTGTAAAAGAAAAGAACAGTAGAATCTATCTCTGTATACATCACAGGGCCTCCATAAAGACTTAGAAAAGGTATAACAATGACAGAGTTAAATTGTGCATTAACAGGACTGAACTTTTGACCCAAAAATGTTGAATAGTCAATGTTTGGCAACTATGTCTCCCTCTGCATTTAGCATATAACCAGGGTTTTTCGACAAAGAGGTTTTGAAAATAGGGACTTTGCTATTAAGATATATTTCAGTGTGCCTTATATAAGGTTTGGGACAGTCTTACCAAATATGGTCTTGACATTTAATGAGAAATATATATGTTGGATGTATTATCAGTGAAATACAATCATATTTTTAAATAGTTTGTACGTAAGTTGAATTTTAGTGGGGGGGGGGCGCTATTTTCCTTATGTCAACAGCCAAATTGACCCTATCAATTGACACATCAATGATTAATGTTAAATTTCAACTATAATACTTTCAGCATTTCTGAAATACAAAGTAATGGTATTCCAAAAGCCATTAGCCCGTCTTTGTTTTTAGCATTAACAACTTAACCATTCATTAGCTGAAAAGATTGATAATCCTATGCATAAACACAAATAATTTCATAAGCCATTTTGAATCTAGATAGAAATATTTGAATGAAAGTTGTGCTTCCTCTTTCAAAAACGCAATCTTCCTTCCTTCAAGTATTTTCAATATAATTCTTTACTCCAGTCGGCCAAGAGCCTTAGTAGCTTGTGTTTCTTGTAATTGATATACCAACTTAAGGCTGTGATGCTGGTGACACACTCAAAATATGACAACTCCTAGTTTAGCACTCCTGTACCCTTTCTAACAATAGTTATCCAATCCCTGAGGTCTTGGTGTTTCAAATATAAGTTTTCTTTAACTTACCTGCTTGAGCTGACCTCAATAAAAGTACAGTTTCAATTTTACAATGTTTTACCTCAAATGAGGTTTTCTTGATCAATAAAGATTCATTTGATTTATAAATACCATATATGTCTGCTAAATATACTAAGCTAGGGCAAGTGAAAGGCAAATTTGGAGTTCCTGCAAGAGAATACCTTACAGCATGCGATTTTGGTGGAAACTTTTACTTGAGAAAGTAGGTCACTATGGTCAGACATGTTGACACAATGGTCAGACAAGTTGACCTACTTTCGTACAGGAGTGCTAAACTAGGAGTTGTCTTATTTTGAGTGTGTCACCAGCATCACAGCCTTAAAATAAAGATTACATTTACATTTATTTACAGTTACTCTTTTAGTTATGATCACGTTTGTCTGACCATTTGAGTGTGCTAGAGTGAGTAGGTTAACACAGGAAAAACTTACGTGGTTCTTCATGTCAGAATAGTAGCTAGGATCTGTCTGCTCCAAACTGTTTGACCGAGGAGTCTGCAAAAAAACAAAAAATAGTCAAAAATCTTATTTTATATTTTCATTATCGAATTTAGCCATTTAAAAGGGGTAGGATGGAGTAGGGCCTCTGCTGGAGGCAATAGGTTCCATGAAGCGATACTACATACACAAGCGTGTAGGGAAATTTTCAGTATTAAACATCTGAAAGAAAGTGAAGACAGTGAGGGTATTCATAAATTCCATTTAATGGCATCAATGATGCTCATAATAAGGCATATCATCATGAGGTTCTACTGCACTTCCAGACACCTGTCAGAAAGGTAATGATGCAGCTGGGATTGTTATCACCTGTTCACAGTCCTTAGTGTTGTTTATATGATCAAATTCTGAGGGGCAAAGAGGAGTTAATCAAAAATAGGAACTTGTGCATATAGTTTTTGAATTGCCTTACCATGCTGGGCAAGTAATATTTGAATTTTCTTGCCTCAGAAAAACTGCACTCAGCCATTTCTCTTAGTTGAAAATCTCTATTACTGAACACAGTTTGAGAGTATATTTTTATTTTTAATTTCAATTACCCTGTGTTAATATAAATCAATTTATATTATGCATTACACATATACTTAATCATTTAATCAAAAGAACAATGTATTAAAAGTTTTAATTTCCTTGCCAAGCAATTAAGTTATGATTTTAACTTCCTAAACAGCAACTTAACTTTCCATGGCAAGCAGGCAAGCACTTGTGTCTGTTCATGGCTGTGAATATATACCCCTAACCCACTTTGATAAAAGTGTATCTCTGCCAATTAAACCTAGATTCATGCTATCAATCATAGTTAAGAAATAGTAGCATTGACTCTCTCATCGCATTCATTATGCAAATAATATACAACTAAGCCTAACATCCCCTGGTCTAGCCTATTTCCTTCCAAACAGGATGGACATTATTAATCTGGACTATGCAGACACACAGAATCAATTGGTTCAACCATTATCTGAAGCCATCATTATAGAAATAAGCATCAAAGGTTCAACAAGATATATGCTAAAACGTGGGACGAATAATAAGATTTTTTCAAAATGAATTATACTAAATATTAATTAAAAATTTTCCATCATGAATTCTCATGTAAAATATAATCATAATTCATTCTCATGTAAAATTCAATTATCAATCAAGCATGAATAAAAGTGGTCATTGCTAGACTTGCATGCTTTTTTTTTAATTTTCCTCCTGGAACAAGATGGATGTTACTGTATTTCTTTTACATCCCCATTTTTACAAATTTACCTAACTATAATAACTCTCATACTTAAGAAACATAAAACCAACTGAGTTTGCAGTAAACCAGGAGGCAGAAGGATAATCTAATATGACTAGGGGGTACAACATTTATTACTGTATGTGGAAAGATAATAGGGAAACCAGCTGTGACTGCTGTCTATAAAGATGAAACAGTCTGCTGCCACTGGTGATTTTATCACTGATAAAGTACTGACAAGGACTTATATCTCGACTTGCGTAAAATGACTAGTTCAGCTATTTTTGTTATTCAAATGTACTTTTTTACATTGTTTTATAGATAAGCTATGTTACTCCACAGTCCTGCCTACTGGTTCCGTGTCATCACTAATGAACTGATTCTAACACTGAGATATGACATTTTTAGCTTGACAAGCTCCTTGACTGCACATAAGCTGAATTACTTACCCTACCTACTACCTGCTGTTTTGAGTTGATACGTTTTATTTTTACTATTTTCAAGACTGCATAATGATTTAATCCTGAGTTGTTACTACCCCTTACTGCTACCTGCCTTTTGAGATGATAACATTTAACTTCACCATCTCCTAGACTGCACAATGATTTAATCTTCAGTTGTTACTTACCCTCCCTTCCCACTACCTGCCTTATGAGTTGATAACAGTTAACTTCACTATCTCCTAGACTGCACAATGTTTAATCATTAGCTATTACTTACCCTGCCTGCTACCTGCCTTATGAGTTGCCATAACATTTAACTTCAATATCTCCTTGACTGCATAATATTTTAATCATTAGCTGTTACTTACCCTTCCCGCTACCTGCCTTTTGAGATCATACCATTTAACTTCACCATCATCTAGTACACAATGTTTTATTCATTTAATAGCTATTACTTACCCTGCCTGCTACCTGCCTTATGAGTTGCCATAACATTTAACTTCACTATCTTCAAGACTGCAAATTGTTTTAATCATTAGCTGTTACTTACCCTTTGCACTACCTGCCTTTTGAGTTGCCATTTATAATATTTAACTTCACTATCTCCTATACTGCACAAGTGCACATTGATTAAATCCTCAGATGTTACTTATCCTTCCCGCTACCTACCTTTTTAGCTAAAACATTTTGAGATATAACACCTTAACTTCGCTATATCTGAGAGACTGAGACTGCACAATAACTAAATCCACAGAACTTTGTTACTTACTCTTCCCGCTACCTGCCTTTTGAGTTATAACATTTTGAGATATGACATCTTAACTTCCCTATATCCAAGACCGCACAATGATTCAATGATCAGTTGTTACTTACCCTTCCTGCTACCTGCCTTTTGAGGGCCTGGTAGCGTTCCCGAAGCTGCTCGGCCATCAGCTTGAACTGGTCGCGCTCGCTGCGACATTCGTCCACCTCCTTGCTGATGATAAGTAAGGCCTCGCATTTGCTCTCTAGTTTCCTCCTACAGATCTGATGCTAGAAAGACATAATAATAATATTCTAATAATACTAATAATACTAATAAATAGTAATAATAATACTAATGATAATAATAATAATAACAATAATAATAATAATAATAATAATAATAATAATAATAATAATAATAATAATAATAATAATAATGATAATAATAATGATGATAATAAAAATAATGATTGATATTTAATATAGCTCCCTTAACACCTGTAATGTTTAAAAGCGCTTTATGTGGAGAAATGTGGAAGGAATATTTCACTTTTCTTTAACATTGCCGCTGTATTCACAAACACACATTTTTCATTCTAGCAGGGTCCAGAAATAAAGGTATTATTATATCCCAAATTGGCAATCGGGCAAGCAGAACAAGACCCTAACTTACACAATGTGGCAAGTACAAAATTTGTGTCTTACAAAGCTTATGGCTTAATTTCTTTGACTCTTTTCCTTTTGTGATAGGTACCTGCTTTTATTTGACTAGTTAGCCTATACAATGTGTATATTGCCTGAAAGGTCTTTTGGCGAGGAACATATCATGCATAACAAATGTACCTTTCCAGCGAGGTGTATGATCTAGGGTTAAAAATAATAAAGAAACATGCATTGTGTTTTCAAACGTAGCTCTATCCACAATTGCAGACGGAGGACCATCAAATTTCACAAATGTGGAGAAAAGATCAACAAAGAGGGAAGAGTATCACATTTTTCCAAATGTTTACCCCCTTCAAATTTTATGAACATTTTTTCAGATTTTTTTGTTGAAAATGAGAAAAAGATGTATTTTTCAAAGTTAGGACCATTTTTTTTCAAACTTTAAATTTTGGACTAAGTCAAAAATGAAAATTGAAAAAAATTGTGATACCCTTACCTCCAAAATACTCTTTGCTATCTATATACCAAATTTCAAGCAAACCTGTAAACATTTGAAATATGCTTGTTTAAAGCGACCTTGTTTTGGTAAAATTCAATAAGGAGAAATAGGCCAAAAACATTCCTGTCTATGTAAAAGCCTACATGAATTTCTGAGATATTTGGTCTTGAATTATGAGGTTGAAGTCTTGAGAATATGTAAAAAATCCAAAAATGACCCAGTATTCACAAATTAACCCCATAAGCCACCCATAGACAGAACCCGCAAAATATCATTTGAAATAGGTTGCCACTTGGACAAAATAATATTTTGAGGAGGTGATATCTTATTAGTTTATGCAGGGAGATATAATACACCTCCCTGGTTTATGCAACTGTGACAGATTGTTGTGATCACCTCGTCTCCGGTAGTCCTGAAATGGACGTTTTGGTAATCCTTAAAAATAGCCATTCCCTAAAAATAGCCATCCTGCTATACAATAGAATAGATCTCTTTTATTAAATGAACAGGTTTTACAATGTAGCATGGACCCAGTATTAAGCCTACAGATCATTTACCAAACTGTTACTTAGTTACAATATGAAAATGTAGATGTAAACTTTTAATGAACAGAAAAAGATTAACTTGACATGTTGACAGTCTTATTGTAAACAGACATTTAATGGCTGGTCACATAATCTAATGACATATGTCAATTCTCAATAATTTGTTAAATATTTCCCATATTTTTGCCTCCATTCATATATTCAGTGAAGGTTGTAATCAATTCTCAGCAATAGTTTTATTCTTCCACTTAAAAGCACTATCATAGACAAACCTGGTAGCGCAATTCTTCGTAATCCCTAGTCAATCTTTCAGGATTCATCTTCCATCCTTCATGTACATTTCCAAAACATGGCACACCTCCTCTGAACTCGTTCAATACAAAACATTCCAGACCTCACTTCTCGTGATATTCCGGGAAACTGCGAGATCTTGTGGTATTAGTGGACGAGCCTTTCCAAGTCTCGCGTTGGTCTCGCATAACAGTCCACCTAAAACGCTTTCTTATTGAACGTTGTCTAAATTTGCCTCCTAGCCGTAGTTTCGAAGTGCGCGAGATGTAAACTTTAGTTTCGTATTCGATACGTGGCATCCTCTGCGCATGCGATACTCCACTCCGCCATATTTTAGGAAACACACACGAAAGCAAAATGCGGCTACTCCTAAGTTTATCTTTAATTGCCTTTATTTCTACCGCCTCAGGTTTATATTTTCACATAGCAGAAACGGAGAAGAAATGTTTTATCGAAGAAATTCCAGATGAGACGATGGTAGTAGGTAAGTAATCGGCGTTTCCAAAGTGCAATCAAGCACCTGTTTCGTGTAAATTGCAGTTTGCAGCCACTGCCAAGTGATGATGTGGACTTGCCGGTAGTGAAGTAAACTCGTAATCAACATAATAAGTGGACATCGATACTGGTTAAAACCAAACAATTACATTCTTGCAACAAATGTTTGAAGTATTTATTTACCTTATATGTTAATGGCAACCATTCAGGCCAGACAATCAATTTGGTGGATTCATGAATCAAAATATGGATGTGTATTCTTCGTTCTATATTATTTGCACCAGAAGAATAAGGAACCTATTGTGCAAAGTATTGTTGCCTGTAAAGTATTGCCACTTGTCCTTATACTTCCACACATCATCTGGAAGGGTCCTAAATTGCTCAGTGTCATCAAAAATGAGCAAAAGAATACAACTGATCCAAGTCAGTGAAAGTCAGCATCCAATTCAATAGTAGTTGCCTGCCTCCCAGGTCCAGATATCATGGCATTTATGCTCCTATTCCTTATATGCATACCCAAGTTATAGTCAGTTTTATAGGAGTTCTAGTAGATTTGCTTGTAAAATAAAAGTGACTGCTATTCTGTGACTGTGGGATACCATAAAGTGATGTTTCATCCAGTGTCTTAGCCAGAATTTAGAAACTGGGTGCCTAAATTTGGCAGTTGTAAAATTTTTGGGCGTCCAAATTTTTAAGGGGGATCACAATATACTCATTTTTCAATCATAAACATGTATGAATTCAGCAAAACAAGGCATGATATCATTAAACAATGTCATAGGAATTATAAGGAGATGAAAAAATTCAATTATAAGCTTGAGATTGAGATTTTTGGAAATTACACACTAAAAAATTTGGGTGTCCTGAGGGGTACATTTTAAGGGTTTGGGTGTCCAAAAAGGCACCCAGACGCCCTGCTGGCCAAGACCATGGTTTCATCTCCATGCCAAAGTCAAAAACGGGACCTTAGCAAAGATTTTGACACTGGGCCTGAATTGGACAGTCATTTTTGGGGTTTTCAAGGGAGATCTTAATATATGAAGATAACAACCATAAACATATTTTGCTAATTGAGGAAATTTGAATCTTGTTTTTGATTAATGACCTAGCCGAGTTCAATCCAAGGTTTGAGTGAAAATCCTCAAATATCTGCTTAGAATTACCAAGTACAGAAATGTTGCCACCAAAACATTTGGATGTTACGATGCAAGAGGGTTTGGGTGTTCAAATACATGTCCAAATAGCACAGACCTCCTGCTGACTACTTAAGGCCTTGGGGGAGACATTAATTTGACTATTGAATGTGTTATGTATACATTTTTGATAATTACAGTAATATATTTTTGAATAGAATAAATTTACAATATTATGACTACTAGCAACAATAAATGAAGATTCTTATGTCTGATATTGATGTTTTGAGTGTTGTTTTTTTCAGGGAGATACAAAGTTGAAATGTTTGACAGAGCTCAAAACCAATATATTCCCACTATCGCAGGCCTGGGAATGCATGTAGAAGTAAAAGACCCAGAAGAGAAAATTGTCATGTCTAGGGTAAGGTGGTGGTCATCAAATGTACATATTGAAATGTGGGCTAGTGCTAGCTGCCCTGGCTTAAAAGATGCTTAGTTGAGTGTGAATGAAATTTCTGATTGTGTGGAATTTCTGATTGATTGTGTGATATTCTTCCTCAGAGGGATTTAAATGATTGAAAAGCTTTTATCATGACTTTAAACATTTGAAAAATAAATGGTCCTGGTACATTATTCATATTAAATGCTTGAGTATTTGTAACATATTCCGAAACACCTAGGTTGTAAAACATTCTTGATTTTTTATGGAGACTCATTTTTTGCTCTAACCCACTGATTCAAGCATCTTTTAAGCCATCATAATAAAGCTACTTTGCCTATCTAGTGTGATAACCAAGATTTCATTCGTAGTTCAGTTGTAACATTTTACACAACTGTTTGTTTGGACCGGGTCTTGGTACTTACCTAGATTCAGTGTAGCATTGTGTATGTGCCTATACAGTTGGCAGTTGATGAATTGTTTGTCTTTTTCCGAAATCTGGTTGATTTTTATAAAATCTTCTCTATGAAATTACAGCAAGAAGACATTACCCTTCTTTTTCTGGCACTATCAGATTTAGAAAAGACTAGATCCATGATTCGATGCCAACTGTATTTGAATGTTTGTGAGTAAATGCCCTTGTTACCTGTATTGTACTGGTCGTACCTGATAAAGATGCCCCATTTTCAGGCAACTATAAGGTTCAGGCCTTTGATGCTGGGAAAAATGAATACATGACCAGCAGTCCGGAGCTGGGCATGCACGTAGAGATAAAAGATTCAGAAGGCAAAATAATTCTGTCGAGGGTAAGATGAAAACGTCTAGGGATTCTGGTGTCCATAGTGAAGACTAGGTGGTGGATAGGAATTGATGGATTGATTGAGGGGATGGTGGATGATGTTTCGACTCCTCGGTTTTGCTTGCTTTCCCTCTTCCCCTTTTCTCCCACTGCACCCTTCCTCAGAACTTCCCCTTGCACTTAGTGACCCTTAGACCACCCCAGTTTAGCCGTCACTTGTTCGTGAATATTTTTACTGGTTTTTATACAATTTCTCTTTTGGTCTTGCCTCAGTAGTTTTTTTTCTCTCCTTGACACATTTCTTTGTGGTGAAAATATGTTTTGAAAATTAATTAGCATGTCCAAATATTCTTTTCATACTTATAAGTCCTGAAATTATTATAATTCATTATTTTCTTTATTTTTGAATGTTTTGCAAATTGTAATGCGATCAAGATTTTAACTGCATGAACGGTTCAAGCCAGTTTCTTGTTATATATCCAATTGGCCTAGATATTTTTGGCTTTTTGATCAAATTAGATATTCATTTATTATTGAAGACAAGTAAAAAACTTACACTTGCTTCAAAAATCCAGATACCAAGAGTTGTGTTTACCTCGGTTAGCACCGTAAGTGGACCTCTTGGTTACCGATCACAGAATAAGAATGAAAAACAAAATTTAAAAAATGAGTTAATTTTCGCACCTAAAATTAGTGGGTGATTTTGTTGATTTCTTGACATTAGTCTTAAAACATTTGTGAAAGGATATGCTTGTCATATTTTCTTGTCATCCTAAAATTATCCCTTATTATAATGCTTAAAAGTAAATTAGACAAAAGTTTTTAAAATGGATTTTACATATTAAAATCATAACAAAAGGATATTCCTTAGGCGACCCTTAATTGATTTGTAGTTTCCCGGATCTTTCCCGGACCATTTTTGCAGAGTCGGTAGGGAGGTAAATAAAAATAAAATAAAAATCCTATTTTTTTATTTTTTTTCTGAACCCGAGCATTAATGAGTCGGGAAATAAAATAAGGCCATTAGGTCAAGTTAGATACCTAAAACATTCTTTTCAGTTTCAAACGTCTAAGTGTGAGGTTTTCATGTCATTTCTTTAATTTTATTTAGAAGGCATTCTACTATCAAAGTATACATTTGTATAAATATATGTATATATATAAGTTTATATATATATATATATATATATATATATATATATATATATATATATATATATATATATATATATATATATATATATATATATATATATATATATTGACAACAATAAATCGGTTGCGGCGAGGTTTCTAACTGTTTTTTATTTCTCATCGAATACTTTTAAGTTGGGTCGGTCGACTATAATAAAAAAAATAATAATAATGATTTTTTTTCTTCAGTCGGGTGGTTTTCTTTTTGGTCGGAGGATCCGGGAAACTACAATTCAATTACGGGTCGCCTTATCTTGCAATCTTATCTTCAACCCTAAATATTATTTTTGGGTGCATATGGATTTACTATATAGAACAAAAAGAAATAAATCAAGAGATACACTATTAGTTTAATTAATTCCACTTAATTATTTGATTTGTAATGTAGTTCATCCAAGAGTAGGCCCATTTGGTCATGCTCTATGGTTAGATTGAAAGTGAAATACAACTAGATTTAAACTAAATGCAAGTTAATACCCTTGTGCAAATTGTAAGCAATTGATTGATAAGTTCTAAGACATTGTTTACATTAATACAAAATGAATTGGATCTATGTGCAGCCCTTATCTCATCTTTAACCCAGCGTAACCCAATGCCAAGGGGCCCTAAGCCAAGGTTTTGAAACTGGATGTCAAAAAAGAAAATTTGTATAAAACTTGGGATGTCCTATTTATATAGGGAGACTGCTATTAAAGTATTCAGATGCTTACTAAGAAGATGTTGGGCATCTTTTTAAAAAAAATATAGTCCTAGCATTCAAATTGAAGTTATAGTTTAAAATGGGTAGAAACTTAGGCCATAGTAAGGAAGGGGGAGTCAATTTAATCTAATTGCCATTGTATATAATGTGTACGGGAGGCAGGTGTGTCAGTCAAATAACATCAGAAAGTGCTGTGGCATAAAACAAAGATCTGATAGGTCCAGATGTTTAGTTGTGGTGTGTTCCTTTTAAATTTGCAATTAGGGATTTTAGTGGAAATGGTCATCCTTGGTGGGTGTGTTGGGTCACATTAGCTTTCATTCTGGTCAGCTGTGATTCTTGTGAACATTGGTTGAATAATTCAAATACATGTGTGATTGGATGAATGCCCAATTGTGATAAACATGAACTAAACTAGTTGCATTTATATTGTATTCGGTGGTTATCTAAAACTTATCTTACCATAATAATAATAACAATATAATAATAAGATTTAGAATTTCAAAATATATGATTTTGGTTATTGCTTTTCTTTTCCTCATACAATTTTTAAACTTAAATCTTAAATCATATCTCAGTGTAACTTTAGTTATCTAATTTTGGTTTAGCAAATTTTCGAGGCATTATTTGTTAACCCCTATATTTGCATTTAACAGGCATTTGAATGTTCCTTTGGCTGATTTCTGTAATGTTGTCTTTCCTTCCAGACGTATGCTGCTGAGGGCAGGTTCACCTTCACCTCTCACACGGCAGGTGAACATGTAGTCTGTCTACACTCTAACTCAACAGCCTGGTTCGGCGGCGGACAACTGGTAAGTAGCCAGAAAATTCGGATTTGAAAGTAGATGGTTTTGACATCTTAGACTTGACAGAGCATTAACATATATATAGTAAATGATAAGTAGTATTAACTTGTCTTCTTTGCTTTTAAAAACTTGGAATCTAGAAAAGAATATGTTACATCATAATGAAGTTATACTGAATTATTTTCACCAGGGTATCATAAATGGTTCTAATGACACTTATTTATAACTTTGGATTCATGAAATAACATGCAGCATTTCAATTAAGTTCTACTGAATTGTTTTGAGCTGGGTTTTATAAATGATTCTAATGGCACTGTTATCTATTTCTAATTTTAATTCTATTACAAACACGCTGACAAGATAATTTCTCGTCTTTCAGAGAGTCCACTTAGACATCCAGGTAGGAGAGCACGCCAATGACTACCAACAAATCGCTGCCAAGGACAAACTCACAGAGCTGCAGCTGCGAGTGCGACAGCTCCTCGACCAAGTCGAACAGATCACAAAAGAGCAGAACTACCAAAGGGTATGTTATACAGATTACATTGTTAAATTGATAGAGACCAATGTAGTACTACCAGGTCCAACAGATCACGATAGAGCGAAACTACCAAAGTGTATGTTACACAAATTACATTGTTAAATTGATAGAGACCAATTTAGTGCTACAAGGTCTAACTGATCACGAAAGAGAAAAACTACCAAAGTATATGTTACACAAATTACATTGTATAACAGGGGCTTAGCCGCAATGCGTCCAGCGTGTCATTTGGACACGCAGAACACTGTTTTTTGACAGTTTGGACACCCAAAAGTTTATGTCAGAATTTGCTGAAGATGACTTTTCTTAGAAGATAGAAGATGTAGAAGCTGTAGTGTCACTTTTATAAGACACACAAAGCAGTATCTGGCCTAAAAAAGCAAAATTTGTAAAGGTATAGGGGCTATCTTATTAGTAGTATGTATTTTGTACCACACTTTGGACACGCAAAAGTCTATGAAACCTCTATTTGGACACCGTGTTTCCAAATATCGGCTAAGACCCTGTTGTATAATTGATAGAGATCAATTAAGTGCTACCGCATTGAACAAATCATAAAAGAACAAATTGCCAGAGGGTATGTTTCACAAAATAATATGTAATGATATTGTTGAATTGTTTGAGACCGAAATAGCGCTGCCAAGTCAAAAAGATAAACATATGGTACGTTACTCAAAATAAGTGCTATGTAATGAAGTGCTTCATACATGTGTTAAAATCGATAGACCAATCTAGCTTACTTGGGTCAAATAGATCAAAAATAAAAAAAATAAGTTATACCAGATACAACATAATGAATTTGTTAAATTGATAGAGACCAATTAGTGTCAACAGTTCAAACACAATTATGATTGCCCATTTTGGACACCCCAAAGCTAAGGCCTGATTTAAATTAGGGACATTTTGTTCATGCCGCATTATTTATCGTAAACTTTTTCTTGGTTTCAGTACCGTGAGGAGCGTTTCCGCCAGACGAGTGAGAGCACCAACCAGCGCGTCCTGTGGTGGTCCATCGCCCAGACCCTCATCCTACTCGTCACCGGCTTCTGGCAGATGAGACATCTCAAGAGCTTCTTCGAGGCCAAAAAATTAGTCTAAAAATCAATACAGCATTTGAAACATTATCCAACCACAGCATTGGCCAAAAGTTTGGAAGAATGGGAATTTCCTAGAAAAGATTGTAGGCAGTTTTGTTGTCGTAGTTCATGGTTTCAAATGGGCAGGCACAAGTCCTGCAGTCTAAATTATTCTGGTTATTGGGTTTCGGTGAAAATTGCAAGGGATTAACCGATACCTTCAACAACTACATGACAATTCAGACTCATGTCATGCCATTCTTCTGTGCAAGGAATACCTATCAAATACTCTTGAATCATTGCTGTGGATGGACTTTTATATTGATCCTAAGTCAGTGAAGAGAAAAGAAACACGCTGGTGTTTTCTTGAAATGCATTGATACTTTTCTACTAACAAAGCCTTGCTAGTATTCAGTCCATTCCAAGAAGAAAAAAACTGGCTTAGTGACGTTTCTGTTCAGGAGAAGGTGGATAGAAAAGGTCGGATAGTTTGGAATAAAACTAGCATTCCAACTGTTTGATTGTATAGGGAAAATTACCTTTCCCCTAATAGAATGAGGCTAGTGATCCATGTTTTTAAAAAATACATCTTTTTCTTTGATTAATCAAAAATTGCTCTATTATAACAAAGAGGTTTTAGCTCAACCAGGATTTATAACTTCTATGTTATCTATCGCCTTCGAAAAAAAAAGATCAATGCTCCAAAATTTTCATTGATTATGTTTTTTGGTTCATACTTATTAGCTTTTGGCTTTCTTTTACCAATTTGTCTCAACCTTGTTTAGAGACTTGCTGTGTGTTCTGCTAAGATGAAGCGAATACACACTAAAGGCGATGTCCGTTATTTATGTCATTTGTTTTGTAGTATGTATCAAGAGTAATCATGGAATCAGTATGTAAGGGTGTGGAAGATGAAATGTACATAAGAGTTGACATGGAATAAGTTATGTGACAGTAATTTGTACTTCAGGAATGTCAACTACAACACAGGCCCCTTGATATAAGTACTCTATGTTTGTAAGGCCTAAAAAGAAAGTTGCTTGTTTCTTGTAACCCTACCCTAACAAGTTTTTATCCAAAAAAATCCCTACCCTAAAGTTTTTATCGCCCATCTAACTCCCAATCAACGTAAAACTTGCATAAAACAACGTAAAACATGCATAAAACACACATTTTTGACCAAAAAAATAATGCAAAATTTTTTTTAACTACCTACCTACCCTATTTTTTTTCGAACCGTTACAGGAAACAAACAAACAATTTTTTTAGGCCTAAGACGGTGATTGGTGTAACTTTGATGTGATGGGATTCGGGGAAGGGTATCACTGAAAATTAGATAGAAGTTATACAAATAGATCTATCAAACATTTGAAGTTTATACCTTGAAATATTTTGATCAACATTTATTAATTTGATGTTGAATAAAAAAAAAATTAAACACTTTCGCTTATCGATTCATTAGACCACTTTGAGAAAAGCGTATTGATCAACATATTAAGTATTCAACAAAGAAATGATTATGGGATAGATGTTATTGTTTCTGTTAGTCGTTTAAGGGAAGGGTGTTGGTAGTTTTTGAAGATATTTTTTTTCTCACCTGGCTGCCAGGCCAGGTGTAACGAGCATGTTCATCATGTACAGATTCCATTTGTATATAATGGTGCATTACATACCTGTATTGCTAAAGGCTGAAACATACACAGCTAGCCCTATGTACAGTTTATGAAAGTCGGTGTTGTTTTTTCTGACCCCAAATATTAGATAGTCAGAACGCCATTAACATTAGACTTATGACTAGGATGTTTACAAACCTGCTTAAATACTAGGAAATGATGTCATATTGAAGCCGCAAATATAGTTGAAATCAAGGATGCCAAACACTGTGTTCAAGCAGGAAATCCTTCAACCATCCTATTATTTCAGAAAAGTCTTCTTATTTTGTCTGGCTAAAGGTTTGTGGACCTGCTCCAGTTTGGCACTACCATTCTTAGTGATGCATCACTCAAAATCTAAAATAATTTTCTTCAAGCTTATCTTAAAGACTTTAAATGCTTAGAACTGGAAGTGAGTTTCACTTTATTTACCAAGGTTCCTAGATGACATGGGTGTTTCAAAAATCCCGTAGAATTTTACAAGGTTTATAATAGTGCCAGAATGAACTGTCCAAAACAATCATGTCAAAGCCCAATTTCTCATCTTTTGCCTGATTTACTGTGAAACACACACGCATGGCCTTTTCACATGAAATTTACAATTATTTAAGTAACTTTAAACGTGCATATATCTCAATCTATTTACTCTACTGACAGCACAATCTGTGAAGGTGTGAACTTGTAGATTAAAGATATTGAAAGTTTATGTTGACAAAGGTCTTGTTAGGGTATATTTCGAAAAAGATGTCTGTGTCTAGTCTTTAAGCCCAGGGAATATTGTTTTCTGCACAGCATTGGTCTTAATTCATATATTTCCTGTAGCACTTTGACACATTTTTGATGCTTTTAAATAAAAAGAAAACTTTCCTGTACTTACAAGTTTGTTGTCATTGTCAGACCAAAATGTTTTTTGTTGATGCCCAATAAACTGAGATGCCCGAAAGTGTGCCACCCTGGAATTTCGAGTTTTCATTATTATTCAAATTTGGTAATGTTTAAAAAAATATCTGAAAAGAAATTGTTCATCCCTGCAGGCAACAGTTATAATTGGCGGGGCCCTCAGGCCACGCCTATATAGGAAGCTGTTTTGAAATGTTCATAGTCTGGACGGCCATGTTGGAAATCCTGAGGCCGGACTGAATATAATTCTCTATTCTGATTGGTTATAATATAAATGTTGGCCTGGTACAGCTGTCAACAGAACAGCTATTCGTATTACCTTTGCCGCGGAAAATCGTGCCTTATTTTAATTTAGCATGAAGTTTTCAAATATATAAAATATTTTAAGCGGACGTAAAGTATATTTTTCAGTATAGGAAGGAAAATCACTAGAGCAAAAAATTACTATGTGCATAGAATTCCGATATTTGTTTCATTTGTACAAAAATGATACAAATCTAGTCATAAATTATTTTCCTCTGTAATGTAAATGTTCTTCATACATCCGGTTCCCTCACAAGTTCATAAATAACTGAGCCCCGCCTTTTGACTATTGATGCTTTGCATCAACAACCGTACTTGTATTGTTTTAAGTATTGCTTAGTTATCCTCTTTTTCGTCAAGTTGCGAGTATCCTTTGGATGTAAGTAGGTTATTAGTTATATGACGCCAACAGTTAAAATCCTGCATAAGCCCCCAAAGATTAGTCAAACTGAAAAAGTGTCTGTGATGATGTTCATTGGTTTCCCCCTGGCAGCATTGTCAAACACTAAAATCTTGATTACATTTGGCTAAAATTATTTCTACATGTGGAATTCTCGATCTGTTAAATTTCTTGTAATGTCAATAAATTGCACAATAGCCCTTATTTGATTATTCCACATGTTTTCTGCCATTAATGCCAGTAAATACCAGACTACCATTATGCTAAGGAAGAGAAGAAACATTCAACTTATTTTCCAGGATGAAATAAACCTCTTTAGGCTTCGTTTTATTCTCCTCTATATTAAAAACACATCTTACAGAGAAGTCAGTGGTTCCCTGCTGTATCTTCTGTAGTCATTTTATTTTCGGCCTTGAAATGAGATGAAGCCCCATCTCTAACATTTCCCCCAAAGTATGACGTAAGAACATGACTTCTTAAATGCAAAGATGATAATATTATAAAGTTATACACAGGTAAAAAATGACAGGTCCAAACGGGCCCGTTATTTTGACGGGCCCGCTACGGGCTCAGAACCCGTTATGACGGGCCTGTTACGGGTTGTTACGAGCCCGTAAAAATAATAAAAATAATGGGATTGTTACAGGTTTTCAAGCCGTGAAATGTCGATATATTGAGGTATCGAAAAACGGGCCCGTTCGGCCCCGTGAACTATTACCTGCGTACCTATGGGTAAATGGATTTTTATATCGTGGTATACGCAAAGTAAATCATTTTTGAAAATGTGGCCACATCACGTTCGATGAATGACAAGTGCAGAACTTTGGTCTATTGATGTTCATGAGCAGCTATATAACAAAATACGAAGTCACCCAAAGATGTGTAAATAGTATGGAATTCCACAGAGTGCCAAAATAAAGAATCTTTCTTCCAAAAGATATGTTCTAGACTATTTACGATTTTGATAGTTATAGTTGAACACTTTTATTCAATCAAATAACTGGCAAAAGTTGAAAGCTGGTCAACTACGTTAAACAGCCTAATGTATTGCGTAAACAGTTGCAAATTGCAATATTGCCACGAGAGAGTCAAGCGCAGTCACATATTGTGCGCTTCTCTCACTATATCCCAGATTTCTAATTATGTCGGGGCGCGGGAGAAGAATGGCAATGTGTGATAAGTGTATGGAAGTGGTGTTCGCCGTTTACTCCTCCGGCACCCATTCCTATTTACCTCTACGCGGCAGAGGAGTAAGCAAGCAAAGCTACGAATTACGAATCGCTAGATCGCAGTTCGTGTAAAAAATGCATTAGAGACTAATATTCAAGTACAGGAGGCTTATACATGTGTTTCTTCCACTACCCTACACCCGTTGATAGTCTAAGCTTAACAAAGTTATAAACAAGTATGTAAATGATTCTGAAAGACCAAAATTCATGGAGAATATCTTTCACCAGGATGAACCAAACTAGGACAAATGCAAATGACATACGCTATGTCATACTTTCACTTCGAAAATATGGATATTACCTGACGAAAATAGCTTTGAGTAGAAATGATAAGAATTAATTACGAGTGATATCATAAACGGACACGGCCACCATCTTTTAATTTCTTATTTATCAGTGGTATATCTGTTTGCCAAACTTCTTGAAAAAATGATACATAGGTTAGGCAGCCCTAAGTGCGGGTCGCAGGGATTTCTGGGTGCTCTCATATGCTTTTGACATTAAAAGAAATTTTATGGTCACCGTCTGCTGAATGGGTTTGTTTTAACTGCGGTGAAAGACTTAAAGGGCAAATGCACCATCAGAATGATATAGGTTCAAAATGAGCTTATACGTGTCCCTTTTCAAATAAGATAAATCAAAGTAGCATTGAGAGGTAGATAAAAAGGTCTTCTTTCAGAAAATTTATAGTTTCCTGGGTGTCACAATCCCCTACAAGCTGTAAATGAAGAACATGCTAGCTAATGTCCTAAAATGATCTTAGTGTTGGACCCACCTTAAGCATCCAATGTAAACGATATTTTTCATCACCGACATAGTATGATGTATTTTTTCAATAATTACTTGATACTCAAAGTAATGTATTTCGGTTTATGTCAATTTCTGTTGATGTTCATATAAAATGAAAAATGATAATATTAGGTGGATAAAACTTTCATTTGGGATGGAACAGAATACCAGTAAACATGTTTTATCACTCTTTCTGACATCTAATGTGATACAATCACTAGCAGGTGTTTAGTGATGGAAGCAATCGGAAATTTCAGGGAAATATGTTGACTTGTTTCTGGATTTTTTTTCACTTGCATCACGTCAGAGTTTACACCAGATTCAGTGTGCAATGCAATAGACCTCTCTAAGTACAATAAAAAGGTTTCAGCAACTTGGTATAACAAAGACGTTTATTCATGAAAAGATGTTTAATATTGTCATTATTCTATCACCAATTTTACCGGATACCGGTACACCACTTACTTCTTATGGCCTTACATGGTGTAACATTTCCTTATATTAACACATGTAACTAAGATAAAACATCTTATTGTAAACCCGGGGGGGGGGGGGGGGACTTGGGTATTGAGGTGGGCGCATACGTTCGTTATCAAAATTAAAAAATACCCCTAAAGCACTGATTTCTGGCCAAAAAAACACCCTTATTTTAATAAAAACGCTGACTTTTTCCATTAAACAAACACCCCTTCTTTTATCAAAACACTGACATTGGATGAACGGGAACACGTATTTTAATTTTAGATTTTATAATCCTCTGCGTGTTTAGCGGCAGCAAGTGGCGGCAGCAAACTCGGAAGCCCAGATACTTCGGGAGTCACTCGGCGTCAGAGCCGCGTATGTTTCGTGGATTGTAAGGGGATTTTGACCCCCATACTTCGTACCTGGGTACAAAAAAGTACCCTTCTTTTACAAAATCGCGGACATGTGGAGGTCTTCAAAAAAGACCCCTTCTTCCGCGAAATACGTAACTAAGGTGCGGCCCCCCTCTGTACCCGAGTGCCCCCCCCCCCCCCCCCCCCCCCGGATTGTAAGGGAGACTTGTCCAAATTCCCCTAATAAAATGATATTGAGACAAAATCATGTTATCATGATCTGACCATTTACATGTATATATTGAGTCTAAGAAAATGCATTATGGATGCATGTTTCCTTGTGAGATAAAGTGATTATATGATAACCACAACCTTCATCACTTCGATAATGATGTAATTACTCTTAGTTTTAGCACCAATAAAATTATCATGGCTGACTACACATCACCAAGATAAGATCTCTAGTTCCTTGATGCTGTGGACTGAGAAATTCCTGTTCAGACAATGACAATGCATGCTTTTCTTGAGTTAGGATTTGGCATAAGTTTTCAAGTTTGTTTATTCATGTTCAGTGGTAGTTAAAATTAATCTCCATCTGGCAATTTTTATCTTAACACTTCCAATGCTAAGGATACTTTCATCCAAAGCACAAGGACGCAAAGAATTTTGAAAACAATCTTCACCCCGTAATGTTGGTATTCATTGGAAAGTTCTCGCTGAGTACTCTCAGATGAGTACCCGTGTGCCAGGGTTCCAGTCATTTTTCAAAATTTTTGCATCATTTTGTATTGACCAAATTAGCCATCAGCAGCATAGGGGTTAAATCAGGAACAGACCTCACAACGACACAACCTTTTGCCCGAATTGGATAATTGTCGAATCAGAATTTATTGCATTGTTCAAGTAGGCCAGTGTACTCCAGAAATGCTCTGACAACTTCCAGATTTACACAAACAAACTTTGACACAAGTTGAATTAAGCTTTGCCTGAGGTTGAGTGACTGAGGTTAAATGATTTCTTTGACTCTGAAATACAAAGCACACTTGTTTGAAAAGTTCCATTTAGCTTTACAAAAAATGATCTATAGGTGGACTAGACCTTCTACTTGAAAACCATGGTTCGACAACTAGCCTGTTTCCGTGCTTTTACTACCAGATTTTCTCTGTACCCCTAAACTTTTAATACTAGGGCCCAGGATAACACTAGATAAAGGCTTCAAATTCGTCCATTATGTATTTTGGAATATAATCATATTATCAGCAATATAACATAACAATATTGTATAGGAATTGTCTCGGGCCTTAAATCACTATTTTGAAAACCGAAATTGTCTTAGTAAAGGCTTTTGCTAGCCACTAAGTGAAAAAGTAAAAGCCAACCCCTGAAGACATCATTTTATTTTCTTTATAATTGGCAATTGTTTCTTATTCATACTCTATACTACTTCGGAACAGTTTTTCTAACATTTTTGAGGAACTTTGAGATAGATAGCAGTCTACCTTCTATCAATGGGTGAAAGGGGAAGAGACTGGAGAGAGTAAAGCTAAAAACTGCATCTAAGCAGGACAGAGAGCAAAGAGCTGCAAAAGGGGTGAAATGCCAAGGGTGACTAGTGACTGCAACAAGAGGAAGGTTGAGAGCACCAAGGGTAGGTACCAAAAAAGAGGTATAGGAAATATGTAGGGGTTGCAAAAGGGGAGGTCTTTTGGACCCATTAGACTGGAGGATAACATGCAATGTATATACAAATATCGGCCAGGTCTTACCACCCACGGGTATCTGCATACCACTCATCACGTCTCCAGACCCAATGAGCGGGGACCACCCCACTTGAGTCCAACAGACTCTCCCTTATATATACAGTACCACACTAGAAGTACACTCTCCTGCCGTTCGCTACCTCAGATTCTGAACCTTTCCAACGCCGAATATACTCATTAAACTGTTGATGCTGGTGTCACAATGGTATTGAAGTTTGCTTTATATTTATGTGTGTTCATATTTTTTTTATGATACCCGTTTCTATGTTTGTTTGCCATAAAATGCAAAGTTCTCTAAATCCGTCACGGAAGGTGTTTGTGCTGCCATCTAGAGTGCCTAGGTTACCATGGCAGCTGTCAGTAATTGCCTGGTACGTTTGTTCTGTTATGTAGGGATAACACCATTGTACTGGAATCGTAGTTAACCCTTCCATGTCCGGCGTTCCCTTTTGATCTTCGTACTATACACTGTACTAGTATATTGCAAATAAAGGCAATATCGAACGAGTTTTTAACTCTAAGATTGGTATACGATGGAGGAATATTGCTTTCATTTGTTATGTAGTTATACCACGTGTATTGTCCTTTTGGTTGCCAAACCTTTTTACAAAGGGAACCTTTAATAGGAGATCATCTACTTACACAGACCTCAAAAATGGATTTAGAAAAAGTAATATTGTTGACCCTTTTATATTAATTCGCGATTTTTGCCTTTTGATCTGATAACGGCGCTACTAAGATATGCATATATGAATAATACATGCATAAATGTGGTCTTTATAGTATCGAGTACTATTACATATCGCCTGTAAGTAGAAAAAAAACATCCAGCTGAGACATTTTCGACACATTGATCTTACGCAAACTGAGAAATTGAGAAAAACATGGCTATATTATAAAAAAAACTTTAAGTTCCTTTTTAAATGTTTCAGGTACGGTGGTTCTGATGAAAAGAGCCTTGTCGAAAAGGTATTTGGTCGAGGATGGGTGTTTTTTGGGTCATACAAATGTACAGAGAAAATGGGAGAGCCAGTTTTACGAATCCATTGTGTATGCTTGCCTACGTATTACATTTTTAAAGTAACCATGATAGTTTTACTCCGTACGCTTTCAGAATATCAGATCTTTCAAATGATGATTACAATTTTCAAACATATGGCAGTTTCGAATACTAGTACATCACTGTGGTTGATGTTTAGGTAATGTTTCAGTTATTATACATAGAATGTGTCCCAGTCCAAAGCCAACTTTGTGGAACTGAGTTAGGTTAAAATAGTAAGTTACTCATTTGACTTATAATACCAGATAAAATGGACATTTGTACAAAACTCAGTGTGTTTTTTACAAAAAAAATCCCATTTCTTTATTGTAATCTCATATGAGTAGGTAGCATTTTGGGCATGTTAACGTTGCTTAATCACCCAATGTATCTTTTCCTAGGAATGTTTTGTGAAAGTAGGTCACGCATCTTTTCCTGGCGTGTCACTGTTGCCGTCTTGCTCTAATGTTTTGGTTTATGGCCTGTCTCGGTTGCCCTGTTGTTTGTTTGTCATACCAGAGTGACTAGTTCCCTCCTGTTCTCCGTTAGAAATAGACGTGTCAGTGATGTATGAATGCTGTCTATCGTACTAGGTTAACCCATTAGTGCTTTCATCAGCATCGGAATTTTGATGAAATCATGAAGGTAAAAGTAAAGTTTGAAAATATTTAGGGGGGGGGGGATGTTATTTGATGCGCAGTTTATATATTGCGCTTGACTGGTGAATGACAAGCTGTCGAATGACAAGCTTCAACGAAGGGAAGAATCATTTAAATAAAATGTTTGATGTATGAAATCCTAATATACAAAAGAATAGCGACCGACAAATGGAACAAACGTGTTTTATTTTTCTATTTGATTTTATTATTCATTGTTTTATTATATGTCTTCAAAATGCTACAATTGTTTGTTTTATCTGTACCAAGTCAATAGCAGGTAGAAAATGTCTTGAACTGTAAAAAGTGAGCCTGACCTAACTTTACTTGAAAAAGTATTAATACAATCATGTTGTAATTTACTACATTGGCTGCTACTATTATGTATGTATTGTACTGGCAATATGATTGAATTCATAATGTGCTACAAGGTGAAAATTAAAAAAAAAACATGCATTTTGCAGAAATTAAAAAAAACTTGGAAAAAACGGTCAATTAAGATTTACATGAATTGACACAAATGTCAGATATAGAAAGACTAATGAGTTACGACAGCAATGATCCTTTTCAGACTGTTCTTTTATGTTTTTTGTTCTTTTTAAATACTAATCTATAACCAGTTCAATCCGAATTATATCCAGGTATAAACACATGTATCTAGAATACTGTTACTAATTAGGTTACGATTCCACTTGAGTATGGTACTGCGGGAATAAAAAGAGATGAGGTAATGCACCATTCGTGTAACGTACATTCTTGAAAATGTGCCTTTAGTAAGCAATCGATACTAGATCTAGTACTTGAATTTTGCATATTATTCATTCGCTACAGGTTAAAAATAATCAAGAATGTGATCTTTGGCAAGCACATCGTCTTTTTATTCTATGCAAAAAGGTACAAACAGATATAAAAAATATGTAAAGAAATACCTAGAAATATCATTGTGAAAAATTAAGCATCGCCCTATATCTTTAGTAAGAATCGTCTAAGAATTTCACTATTGTTGTTAATGTATACATCCCAGTCAGAATTAGATACACATAAACTTTTATTCATTGAGAAAATAAATACCTGATACGTCATAACATTCCGATATTCTTCATGTACATGTATATTGTATTGCAGACTTTAAATATGCAAGAACTATCGTTACAGTTTTGAACATAATTTTAAAGAAAGCACAATTTAGTTTAGCGTGAAGTGTGTCACATTACCTATAATATCTATAATACCTATAATAGCCATGTACCTTTTATAACGTATCATTTCATAATGTTCAATATAAACTCTGCATCTAAGACTCTAAATATATTAGTTCGTACACCACATATTTAAATGCAATTTTCATTTATTTAAAAAACACAATTAAGTGACGCACAAACAGTATGCCACGTTCAATTTAAACACGTATAGCAGAGATATAATAGTACCTATTATTTCAATGCATTATTGTACATCAACCAAGTATACATTGCATCAAAATATACATAAACCTATTGTATTACTATGTCCTCGCTGTATATAAAAGGTTTTGCGAAAATAATTCATTATCATTGCAATAATGGGTTAACACATAGTAAATATACTAGTATACAGTACAGACATTAAATGTATGTACCAGTCGTCCGGACGTCTGCCAGTGCCCGGTTGTACAAAAACATGGATAAGTTGTCAAAAGAATTAACCAAGCACACCAATGACCCGCGTAGCTTGCAAATCAATGGTACGTCCAGTTGTGAGATCATCCATGCATCCATGACCAGGAAACTGGGTGGCAATCGGGCGTGTGGTCGTGTATTTTGCCCGGGTTGCCCAGGCACTAAGTGCAAGAATTAGATGTTGACACTGTAGCTGAAAAATCTTTTCAATTCCCAGCCACAAGGTAGACACAACCACACATACCAGACAGATACCTACATGATACTCCATTGCTAACAACTATCGTATGTGTATGTACTACAAAATGTATGCTGATACTCGTAATTTAGGCTCTTTAAAAGTCACACTATAACATAATCTATACGATTAGAGCCTATATGTATTTCATCATAGTACGATTACCCTTTCCTTTAGATGCTTAGAAAATATTCATGAATAATTTTCAACTCAGAATCTCACTGTCAACACATTGAGTCAAGGTTGCACTCACATATATTACTATACACTGTGCTTAGATTAACCTTTATAGTAATGTGTATTTCGTTACTGCCATAGATTCTAGCTAAATAGCGGATCAACTTAGGCAGGAGTTGATCCAGATAAGGATGCTATGATGTCTGACGTCATTGGAGGTTAGTCGTGTGCAGTGCGATTATTTACTGACGAGATCATGAATGTATGATGGCTCCATATTAAGTGCCCTGAGGGTAGGATGAACACGCGTTTGTTATAACGATAAAGCATTAGGGCTGTCATTGACATTCATTTTTTTTTCGATTCGACCATTGACATTATATTTTTCGATTCCGATTATTTAGATTCGATTTTGAAGAACTGCACTAATAGAATATTTTCACATGTTCCACACTATTTTTGTGGCTAGGATCCCAAGATTCTCACAATGCAAAGACAATTAAGGTTTTCTCAACATTTTTTGATTGAATACTTGAGTTTCTCTTCAAAATTCTTATTTGTGTTGGCTAAAAATGGCGTTAATTCTGAAAAAATATGTTTCGATTAATTGACATAACAATTGACATAATATTTTTTCGATTAATTGGAAAAATTATTTCGATCGATCCATACTTGTCATATCAATGATGGTCCTATAAAGCATTACCGCAAATAACATTTAAGTAAAAGCTCATCACCTGCACGTCTGGAGTTCGGAGTATGGAATTTCGATGATCGTCACCTTTTCTGTCATATTACGTTCTAGGTAGCCAGTTGTGAGTGGTGGGGAAACCGGAGTACCAGGCGAAAACCATCGATTAACCCCAAATCACTGACAACTTTCTAACATGCTCACCAGGAAGTAATCAACATCTTTGATCAAAGCAGCTAAATGATGACACGCTTCAAACATGTACATTATGATAAGTAGATGACCACCACAAGTAGAATAGATCAGACAAGTAGATAGAAAATATATAAGCCTTTTCTAAAACCAGATGTCTGTGTCCATTTTTGACTGTCAAAATAGTGTACTCAGCTGTTTGACCAATTATTTGTAGCGGTATAAAACGGGGTTTCAAATATGGCTATGTTTGTTCTTTTTGTTGTGCTGGTTTTAATGACCTTTCCAATGCGTTACAGTATTCAATTCTTAAGTAATGTCAATATGAGAAGATTTCTCGTAGTGTCTTTTATTTGGAACTATGAAATAACAAACTTGTACAAATTGGAGTATCATTGATCTGTGTTGACATCATATGGGTGCACGCATGCGCATTTCTTTTGTGAAAACTGAGTTCCTGCTGGGCACGTCATCTGGTAGGGGAATCCATTGACTACCCAAATATATCCGTAAATGGTCCTCGGATTCGCTTGAAATCTACATATTGCTGAAAAGAGAAACAATAAATCCTGCATGATTTGTACAGTGTAAATATCTTTATTTGAACATTTCAGTGTTACTAGATGTACGGGGATACATATATTCCAACGCAACTGATCATTCACCTTAAAAAAAGTCAACATTCCATTTAAAACATACATAAAGACCTACAAAATGGGGCATTTCAATAAAACATTGCCAATGATTATAATATGAAGATTACCTAGCGCTCTCCTTCACTACGTAGCAACCATATGAATTCGAACTAGGAATATGGAATTCTTTTTGTCACTTTCTCTAACGTATTGCTGCTAAGTCGTGACTAGCCAGTTGTAGGTGGTGTTGAAAACTGGAATACCTGGCAAAAATCACCGCCAACTCCAGGTCACTGGCAACTCTTGAACATACCCCAGGTGGTATTCGAACCTGGCCAGTGGTGAGAGACAGCTAGCAGTGATTGGAAATGTTTTAGACCACACCGCCACATTATACTAAATATGGGGAGCTTGTTCGGTAATCTTTAGAGACTTTTAAATTGGAAGGTCAGCTTTAATTTTGCTTACCTGGTTGTGTAGTTGGAGGTGTGGCCAATGGCGGCGCACCACTAGTGGTTGCTGCGGTACTACTGGTAACCATTGGAGATGTTGCTTTAGTGATATTCACAGTGCTACGTGATGTCCTCTTTGACCCTTTCTGACATTTTGCTGGCGCCATGTACCAATGCACACACGTGACGTAGGCTTGGTTCCACACTGTCCCAGGTGCGCATGTCCGGCTATAGGCAAATACCAAATCCTGGCCGTAAATTGCGCAGACGTAGAATTTACGACAGTCATATGGGTCTTCGCAATAGCCTCCTTTGGGAGAGTTTACAGACGAGCAGTTCAGGCAATACTCTTGAAAAAAGAAAATAATAATGTAATGGCACATACTAGTTAACGTGAGGTGTTATTTAACTTACTTGGTATGAGCGTAAAGGTTGATACCAACATAAGTGGAAGGCTGGGGACTGCATATGCATTCCAGAAAATATGCATTTCCTCATCCTTTTCTTCGTTGCAGTTCTTAGTAAGGATGCCTTTCATTTATACAAATAGAGGTGTACGTGTGAGCTAGGAAAGAACGTTTGTATTTATCGTTGCATATCATTGGGCCATGAATAATATCTCTAAACAAATATGTGAACCATAAGATTTAATCTTCTGATAAACACTAGAATGATTTCTCAAAAACTGCCAAACAATACGCTGCTAAGCACGCCTCTAATACTTACTGCAGGTTGATATTTGTATACACTGAACATTTCTGGAGAGGATGTAACTTCTGTATGATAATTTATGATGAAAATAATGCTTTCATCTTAATAGGAACGGAATTGCTAATAGTAAAATGATACTTGTTGTATAAACTGATTTGTCATTTATACCTTTTGCATTATACATGTATTTGTATGTATTTGTTAATTTCGTCACAAACCTTTTGAATTAAAATCACACGGGATTCGTTTGCAGAATCTTGCCTGTGCCTTTCCCCCTCTGCAGACAGGTGTTTGGTCCGAGCCCCCAGTCTTATTCTGGGGTGACTGGCATGTTCGCTTTCGAATCTCTATCCCTCGTCCACATGTTGTTGAACATGCGCCCCACGAGCCCCAGGCAGACCACGTGGCTTCACCGCCTTGACCTGCAGTTGTTGTCATATCATCCATTGTTGTTGTTAGGCTCGGGATGGTGGTTGTTAGAGCAGCAGTGCTCACATCAGTTGGTTCTAAGATATGAAAAAAGTGCACAAATCGCTAACTTGATAGACTTTCGTTTTGTTTCAAGGTAAAAAGTATAGGTCTTTTTTCTTAACGAATAACATTGTTATTTAGTTGCTCTGTCAAGGTATTCATTTGAAAATATGACATTCATATATTTTTTCAATATTTGCATGGTTCTCATTAAAAAGGGCCACACTTAAGCAATACAGGTAAGTCACCCTTGACAGTCATAATGATGAAGCTACTTTTGTCCAAAGCACAAGGACGCAAAGATTTTTGAAAAGAATCTACACCCAGGCATGTTGGTATAGCAGTCGCTGAGCACTCTCAGATGAGTTCCCATGTGCCAGGGTTTTAGTCATTTTTCAGGTATTTTACATCATTTTGTATTGGCCAAATTAGCCAACAGCAGCATAAGGGTTAAGACCCTAATAAAGCACCTTAATCATAATCACGCTTTACCTGTTGACTGTGTGGTGGGGACCTCTGTGGTAGAAGTAGCAGGAGGGGTAGACGTAGGACAAGGAATGGGATAGCCACACGTCCTACTTTCCTTGTCACTGCCTGGACAATCTCTACTGAATTTATCTGTTCCCGCCTCTAGACAAAGCCTACGCCGCTGCTGCACTCCTCCTATGGAAAACAGGTTATATATATATATATATATATATATATATATATATATATATATATATATATATATATATATATATATATATATATATATATATATATATATATATATATATAAATATATATAAATATATATATATATTTATATATATTTATATATATATATATATATATATATATATATATATATATATAGTATATATATATATATATATATATATATATATATATATATATATATATATATATATATATATATATATATATATATATATATATATATATATATATATATATATATATATATATATATATATATATATATATATAACTATATGGTTCATGACCAAAGCGACACATGTGGACCAGCACATTAGCATTAGTGTAAATGATATTACTGGCAGGGTTTGTATACCGGCTTTGGCAAGTGAGAATGTTGCCTTAGGGTTAGGTGGTGATTTTCGTTGGGTATTCCGGTTTCTTCCAACACTTACAACTGGCTAGTCATGAAGTTTAGCCTAAATATGGAAGAAGATTGACGATGATAGAGATTCCAAATTTCTAGCTATACAACTTTTGGCCAGTCCTTAACAGATATTCAAGATGTAGAGAGAGAGCCAACACCAACGGGAGAGACCCAAGATCGTTAGCTTGAGCTCCAAGAATGGAGCACGTGAATGTTCCTTCCTACAAATAAGTACTTAAACCAGATACGAATATTTTCTGTCGCACATATTAATTAAAAGATCAATTTGCTTGCATTATTCTTTTCTGCTACGTCCTTTGTACTGAAATCAGCAACAATGATGAAATATCAGATAACAAATCTTTGCCACAGCAATCGTTTGTGTGCATTGTTGGATAGGCTGTCTTGTATGTATAGAGGTTAATTATATGCTGAAGGCAATAAGAAAATTGCTTTCATAAAATGAACAATGATAATATAAAACGTACTCCCTCCACAAGTGGCAGTGCATGTTGACCACGTGGACCACCTAGTCCAGGATGAGATTTGACGACACCTGACCACATTGCAATAACGAGACTTTACACTAGATCCTGCGCATGTGCGTCCCGGGCCACTTGAGTAGCAAACACGTGATTGTATTTGGAGTCCTACCCCACACGATGCTGAGCATGTACCCCAGGCAGTCCAGGCGCCCCAGTTACTCAAACCTGAAATAACAAAAACCTTATTGATGGCTAACCTAACAAAAACACAGCTTCCAAAGAAGCTCGACTGTTTCGATGGAGTAAAGTCATTTTGGTTATAGTTTTCAAGAAATCACTCGCACATCCAAATATCTCCATCAAACCAGAGAAATACATCTACTCATCTCAGATCAAACTTACTTTAAATATGATCGAAGTGAAACCTCTTTGTTGAGTGTAAAACAATAAATCTTACATTATTGTTTTTTTCTTTGTTTTCGGGCAAATCAAGGGTCAATGCGTAGTAGTAAGGAAATAGCTGGAAGTAGATAAATGCTTATGTTGCATGTTGAACTCACCAGGTGTCGTTGTTGGCGCTTCTGTTGTAGTTTCTGTAGTTTCCATAGATGTCGCTGTAGTGACGCCATCAGTCGTACCCTCTCCAACGGTCGTAGTGGCGTCCACCTCAGCAGTAGTAGTCATGCTAGCTGTTGTACTGGCCTGTGGTGAGGTAGATGTTTCTTGGATAGCTGTTGAGGTTTTCTGAGCTTCCGTCGTTGTGTCCCGTACCACAGTGGTTTCATCAGTGACGATGGTGGTGCCATCTGAGGGGACAGTTGTAGTATCTTGAGGAGGAGTGGTGGTGTCCTGGGGAGCCGAGGTAGTATCATATGTGACAGTTGTACCTACAGAGGCTTGTGTTGTTTCTGGCGACTCGCTAGAGGTCGCCACTGTCGATTCAAGCGTTGTCATCTCTGCACTGGTCACAGTGCCAGTGGTTCCGCCCCCGTCAACGGTTGTCATGGATACGGTTATCGATGAGTCAGTTGTCAATGAATTTGTCGTTGTGGCAGCAGAGCTTGACACTTCGTGGCCATCCGTAGTACTCTCTTCAGACGTGATGTGTGAGGAAGTTGGTGACGTCATTCCCATTGTTATGGGGGAATCTGTGGTACCGTCTGTTATGTTTGTACTTTCAGTGACTGAGGATGTTACCTGACTTACATTCATGGGTTCCGTGCTTGTCTCAACAGTAGTCATTACCGCAGTAATGTTTGTTGCATTTCCTGTCACCATGGTTACATTCTCCATAGCAACGGTTGCGTTGGGAGATTCTGTGGTTGCTATGTCTATTGTCGTGTTTCCACTATCAACAGTTGTCTGGTCCGTAGCGTTTGCAGAGTGAGTAGTTGTTGCCTCAGTGGTAAATGTTTCGTTAGACTCTGAAAAATATGAATGAACATAGTAAACTATTAGGGCAGCGAAATGAAGATACTTCAGTCAACACACTTGTCCATATCTATGGAATGCCATTCCTGCAAAAAAGGGAATTTTGCTTGATCTTCCTATAAAGGAAAAATGATTTTCCTTAATCAATCGGAATCTTGTCAATACAGATACCTGGTTTTAAGATACGTTTTAAGATACGTTTTAAGATACATTTAAGGTACATAGATCTACCCTATGAGAGAGGTGATATTGTTTTACTACGATGGTGCAGGTTTGAATGGTAAAAATAGAATTTAAAAAACACATAACCAGTGTTTTTCCAAAAACAGCAGAACTTTTTGAGAAAATTCCCACCGTTTCAAAGTTTTCCAAATCATTTTGTTTATTGGAAAACAACGGATTTTTTTCTGCCGTTAAAACCTGCACCAGTTGTCTTACCAGAACAGCACACATCTATTTGATACACCAAGCCGCCGCCAGATGGCAGCACGGAGCAGGTTCGCGTTGAGGTGTTTGCTGTGACGTTGCTTGTGGTGTTCAGTACGTTGGAGCATTCGTTCAGTACCCGTTCGTCCATGTCAAAGTGTGCCATTGTTGTCGTCATATTGCACCCGGTGCTATTCATAGACAGAGTCAGGTTCGTGTACGTCTGGGTACTGTCACATAGGTCTGAAAATTGCAAGAATGTTATTAACAGAGTTAACCCTTACGCTGTTGATGGCTAAATTAGTCAACACGAAATGATGGCAAGAAGCTTATAAATGACTGAACCCCTGGCACATGGGTACTCATCAGATAGTACTCAGCGAGAGCTTTCCCATGAATGATGAATAAATACCCACTTGGTTTGGATGATTTTCATTTTTTTTTACATTCTCGTGCATTGGACAAAAGTAGCCTCAGCATCATAAGGGTCAAATTTCGGTAAGCTATCATCATAAAAAGCGTTGATCTTCGAAAGGTTTTCGGTTGTGAATGTTCATTTTCCATTGCTTGTAAGCTTGAAGTAATAGTTTTCATTTTTCTGTACGTGCTTGATGTTTATTTCAAATGTAATTCGGGGAGATATCACAAATGCCCACGCAAAATAATAACTACAATAAATAAATAACTCTCGGAATAGATAAACGGCTCTTCCGTCACTTTTAATATTGAAATTTAGCTTGTGGTATTCATGTATTACGTATACTACAACGTTTGCTTTCTTAGACGCAGTCAATTAGACAGTTCAATACAATACAATACAATACAATACAATACAATACAATACAATTATATCATAACGTATACGAGAAACATTTGTTATTAACCCACTCCTGCCTCTCTTTATGCATTTGGTAGGCTAGCTCCCGTCTATGGTTTGGCTGAGACAAAACTTTATCCTGTCCTTGTCCCTATAGTTTGCTCGATATATCTGTGTTAGTTTCTGTGGTTGACCAAACACGGCACCAATGGTGGTAACAACGAAAAGATCTCACTGTGTTCACCTGTTGAGCGATTTCAGAACTGAATCAAAGTAGATTCAATTTTAATATATATATATATATATATATATATATATATATATATATATATATATATATATATATATATATATATATACATATATATATATATACATATATATATATATATATATATATATATATATATATATATATATATATATATATATATATATATATATATATATATGTATATATATATATATATATATATATATATATATATATATATATATATATATATATATATATCCAACTCAAAATAGGATCTAAATGGAATACCACACATACATACATATATATATATATATATATATATATATATATATATATATATATATATATATATATATATATATATATATATATATATATATATGTGTGTGTGTGTGTGTGTGTGTGTGTGTGTGTTTTGTGCCCTATGTTGGCAGTGTGTGGGTTAGTGTGGATGACCCCCGTCATCCCTGCCCCGGGGCGAAGGCGGTAAATCACCACGCGCTAAGTGAGCTAGCTAGCAGACGACCGCTGTGGAATGTCAGTAAACTGGGGTAGAAGCACCATCGTACATTGGCTTATACAAATTCTATTAGGGTGTGTGTTTTTTTCGACAAAAAAACACACACGTCAGGTATTGAAATGTCAATTTAGCGATTGCATCCGTTGTGTACTACTGAAATGAAACGATTAACGAGAAACCGACCAACCTAACCAGGCAACTTTTCTCCCTCCGAATATTTTGTCAATTTATGCTTTATGCATTGATTGTTTTCAAATGAATTATCGCCTCCATTATTGCTATCGATCAAAAAACTCCATTCATAACCCACATTCCCTCTGCAATTATAATAGGTAAGGATAGAAAAATTGTCCGCTCTCTCTAATATTCCTCGAAATCAATCAAACTATCGTTTTACCGTTCGCTCAATTAATCAATCAATCGAACGATCGATCGATCAATCAATCAATCACACATACATACTAAAATAGTCAATCAACTCATCAGAAGACCATCTTCTTTGACCTAATCTCTGCACATCAGCCCAGTCCTACCAGTAAGGGTTAGACAGGCATTTTCAGAGGCTGGTACCTTTTGTATACCTTTTGTATACCTTGTGTATCCATAGCCCAATTAAGTACTATAGCTAAGCCGTTGTAGACACTAGAGTGGTTTATTGCAGCTATGTTATCTAACCTGCATCCCTCCTCTCTCTGTTTGGTGCCGCAAAAACCCAAGCCACCAGGCAAACAGCAAGACAAGACCGAATCAACATCTTGGTAATCTGCAAAGAAAAGAAAACATTGATATCTACTCATTATGAAAATCATGTTTTGATCTGAAATTATAATGCATACGCAATTGCAGCTGGCACTCGGAACCTGGCTTCAAAACTATGCCCGGGTAGTGGAGCAATTGATGATACATCCAAACCTGCTAAGGACGACCAAAGGCGAGACGTGTTCTGTGGAAGCAGGTAGTCTTTATTAAAAGGTATACAATATGGGTTAATCAGGAACTGCTTACATTTTCTGTGTTTTTGGTTAATGATATGTTTGAAAAGTTAGACTTAATCTAAAAGCATTTCTTTAAAAGTTCTTTATAGGCTAACCACGATAATAGCCGCCGGTATTATCGGAAAAAATGGGCCACCCTCAACTTATCAAAATCGTAATTATTAAAAAGTGTCCGAAATTACCGGGAATTTACGGAAGTGAAAGAGGAATGCATTGCTCTAGTCTTATCGCGTTGGGTACTTGAATACTCAAATGTATTCATTACCATGTTATAATCGGTAATCATCATCAGTACACCACAATATTCCATCGCAAAATAACGCGTTGTCTCATCATGCAAGAAATCCTCCCGCACAACCCGTATTACATCTTTAATGGGCAATACTAATATGATACATTGGGAGGTTCATGAATATGAAAAAAATATGTTGCTTTTTATGTCTTAGACTTTCAGTACAAAATTAACTGTATTACCTTCGTTCATGACTCCGATATGGTCAATAAACATATCATTATTGTTATTAGTTTATCAATATATATATATATATATATATATATATATATATATATATATATATATATATATATATATATATATATATATATATATATATATATATATATATATATATATATATATATATATATATATATATATATATATAAGGATAATATGACTAAAATTCCCTATTCTACGAATATTCTCATAAGAAACTAATACCTGGTGATGTCTGAAATAAAACATTTACCTATTGGATGAAATCGAATGGGAATAAAAAAGGCTTATATTAGGAGTGATTTGCTATTGCCTTATCAATGGCCCACTCAGGAAAAATACTTCATTTTAATGTAGAACAATTAGTTTCTTGACATTGTTGTTTTCAATGTATATAAAGAGAATAATGACGTCTATCTTATCTTTAACTTTGAATGCAAGAGGAAGCCTCAAGGAAACTGTCTATCAGAATAATTCTCTTTCCGTTAGTTCTCAAATTAAGAGACTACGCTGGGATGAACAATCAAATATTTCTTTTCTTTTTTTGTTTTGTTTCATGGTATTTTATTCCAACTCAGTTAAGCAAAAAATATCTGTCGTATGCAAAGCTGTTTCATTTAAATGATCCCATGAATTCCCAACACATATTTACGTATATTTCAGCCAAGTGTTCAAGCTTTGTCATCGTTCCGTTTATTTTTGATATACATGAAAGTCGTGTTTGAGACGTATATGAAAATTCATATATACAATGATGCGATAAATTTCCTATGATATATACATCTGTACAATTTGAAATGAAAAAAACAAACGAAAGTCTCGTGTTATTACTGAAAAGACAACCCGCACCTCATGACTTTGTTATCATCGTTTAAAAGTTCTCACCGGAGACAAAGAAAGCATTATCTTAATATAAAAATGACCCACCTGTTTCATTGTTATGCCTCGCTCCAGAATGACGCAAGTATGCTGGAAATGTTTATATAAAAGCTATCATGAAATTGGACGGGTGACAAGGCGTCCCATCATGAGCCAGATTTGCCAGCATTACGGATGTAATGAGTTGTTTAGGGAAGTAGATGATGACTGCGTTTCTGTGTAAAATGACAAAGACACCACGGATGCCAACTTATAATGGGGATGCTGAGGGAAATGATATCATTATAGAAACTCTCATATAATTAGGAAGAACATGACGCAGTGACTATTCAGTGTGCGTGTGAGAAAGTCACAAGTGACTTGGGATAGTTGGTGGTTTTCGTCGGGTACTCTTTTTCCTATACCACTTACACATGGCCAGTCATGAATTAGCCTGAATATCACAGAAAAGGTGACGATAATCAAATTTCAGTTCAAATTCAGACTTATGAGACATATAACCTCAAACAAACTACACAGGAAACGTCAAATTTAATATTCCTCTAAATTTTAGAGCTCGATATGTTGGTCACTTTCTGGAGGCTAGCCTAGATTTCTAGGCTGCCATGGGCATTCCTCTGCCTTAAAAAAAATTCTGCCAGACACCGAGTAGTCAAGGGGAACATTTATCTCATCGAAACCGCTAGAGATATGAGAGCCGTATGGTGCCATCTATCTGCCATTTCTGACACTACAAGACCTGGTTGGTCAACTCAGAAGAGAATGGTAACTTTTCAGGGACTAGGAACCTTGCCAATCTGAAGGCCTAAAGCTATATCCTACTTTAAGTGCAAAAGACAACCTTCGTTTGATGAATGCTCAATTACCGATTCGATTATCGCTAGATGAAAGCTCGGATAAGTTCATAACTTTATCCTGGACCAGAGATGTTTTACCTATATACATGAAGGTTCCAATATATACTGTTTTTACGGTAACCATGTGTAATAAAGAAAGCTTTAATCATTTTAAGTCCTGTATTCGATTTTTATAATTCAGAGCAGATTGATAAGTAGCGTGTTGATTACTCAAACAATTTCATTTTGAATTAATTCTAGCAATTGTGTTCCTTGTGTCTAACAATGTCAAAACTTCCTAAGTTACCTTGCGTTTGTACACATTGCGATATTTGAATCATTCAGAAAAGAGTGCTTGGTATTTCTTCAAATTTTAAGGCGACACCTCAAATATAAACTTTCGTTCGTGGCAGTACTAATCAAAATCAGAAAGAAATAGTTTATCAATAAAGGGCACTCAGTCAATAGAGTAAAAAATGTTGAAAACAATACGTTTTTAAATAACAATCAATTCGGCATTTTTTCTTTATTGACTTATTGGCCTGAGACTGGCGAAATGAAGACACATAAACATAAACTATTGATTAAAAACAAATGTTTTAGGGTTGAAATTCTAAACTATTTTTCATGTAACAAACGATTTAACGATTTTTAAAAGGCAAGTTAAATACATATGGATATGTGTATACATTGGATAGTGTGTGTGTGTGTGTGTGTGTGTGTGTGTGTGTGTGTGTGCTGACCTCCCACTTTATTTCACGGAAATCCTCTCTATATTCTCACAACTACACATATACGTAGGAGGTGTTCCACTCTGCGCGATTATGTTATGATTCGTGATTGGACATTTGCCAGCTGACCAAAATACACAAATGACCCACTCTCACCGTTGAACTCAAACATGGCCTTAGCAATACATAGAATACCTTAGCAAGGTCATAGACGCAGTGCCGAGTTACTACTAATACAGCCCAGACGTGCAGGCATGTCTGGCCAGCATGAATACTGGATAAGGTCGCTACAAAACAATGGAAGTAGTATCATGTATATATGTGACCAGAGACCAGATAGTAATGTTATGTATATATCATTGTTGTATATAGTACTACAAGTCAATGGTCTTATATGAGAAAATGCAGGAAATGTCAAGGCAAGTAGGTCGGTTAGCTATGGGTGGAAGCGACTCAATTCCCTTACCAGAGATGCTTTTCAAGCCTAGAATCATGCACCAATGGTCTTTTTGTGCGAAGTACCATATTCTATCCAAAGCACATTGGTGACTTAACGCCTATTCAAAAATTGTGCATTTGTGAAATGAGGCAATTTGGAAGAGAAAAAAATGTAGAAAAAAGCTGGTATGCTAAACCACAAACATAATGAAAAAAGTGAGGTACAATGTTATTATATACAGACACCGTTGAAAACCATCACTTGAAATTGGTCAAAATGTAAGAATATCTCGTTATTATTCGTGTTACCTAGAATGAAGATAAGTGGTTGTGGACAGTTATGAAGATTTAATGCACCTATGGGCAAATCTAGCTGACAATGAAAATAATTTCTAGTGAAGAAAATGCAAAATACAATTGAAAGAACCTAATTAACAAATAAATGAAATATGTTTTAAAGAAAAGGTCACAAAGCATATATGGCCGTGCTTGTATTGGAACAGCTTGAAATTCATATTAATACCATTATCTATAAAAAGAAAATAATTTACATATTCGATGTTCGTATTCGATCTTTAGCAGAACTTCCTATATACTAGTACTCTTGCAACCTTCTGATATATTATATAAATATCGGACGGTAAATGGCTGGTATTTAATCCCCTAAATGTGCTTTTAGTAATACATATGATCTTCTACAGATAGATACCAAGATAGTGTATATCTTGGTCTCCAAAATAGCTACTCTGGGGATTTCACTATTAATATAGCACGTATTTGCGACCCCCACACCCCCCCCCCCCCCCCTAACGCACACACGTATATTACCTGTTCAATGAGATATTGGTAAGTAATTGTCTCGTTAGATCGAGTATATCATGGCCCCATTTTAATTGCATTGTACATTGTGTCTTTGGTCCATCTCAATGCATAACGTTCAACGTTCTTTCCATTCAACAGAATTAACTGTATTGCTAGTTAGATCGTAGCGCAGTCTCAGTTTAACCCATTTCACACATATAAAAAATGGCATTGCGATAATGAGTGATAAAATTTGAATTATCGTACATTCTGCCTGACTGAAAATTCATTTACTTACCGTTATCTATGATGAAACACAACTGGCCTACTCCGTGTCCTGTATGTAATGTATGACCTTCTTCACAACAGCAATTATTTGCGCGCAGGGTATATCTATGATTAAGCAAAATGCAATAGATCATATTTGATTGCCCGGTTTAACATACCCTTTGAACTGAATCTGTCCCAACAAGCGAAATGTATCATGGAATACACTAGAATGTCAATTATCCTACTTCCTGTCACCCGTTCTTCTCAATTAACCAACCAAACGGAGTGTCCCCGAAACACTTTCACAATAGCTCTTGAAATAATAAGGTCGATAACCCAAGATCAAAAAGAGGAATTCTAACAGGTGGAATATTATAAGTACAACAATTACAATTACTAAGAATTAACATTCATTTGCAATTGTAATAGAATTTGTTTGCGATCTGGTATTTGTTCTGGTGTGAATGATGCGTTGCAGATTATGAATTATTTTTGTAAAAAATAAGATATTATAAAATGGATCAGATGCAATATAGTTTTATCACATGTTAATTTCATTAACCCTCATGCTGCTGGTGGCTAATTTGGTCAATAAAAATGATGCAAAGGGCCTGCAAAGTGGTTGAAACCCTGGCACAGGTGTATTCATCTGAGAGTACTCGGCGAGAGCTATATAATGAATACCAATATAATATGATAGGATTTAGATGGTTTTCAAAAATCTTTGCGTCCTTGTGCTTTGGACAAAAGTAACCTCAGCATTGGAAGGGTTAATGACATCCGACTGTAAAATATAATTTTTCTGATATCACAAGGCTATTCTACATGGGATTTGAATGATAGGAAATGTCTGCAAAAAGTGTTTGGTACTCTCTATGGCACAAAACACGTATATAAACAGTTTTACATTCAGAAGTGTACGTATACCTAAAACTTTTGTTTGTTCATCGTTTTGCACATAGTATGCACATATTTATTGCATTATAGAATGTCTTCGATCTGTGCCAGACATTGTGTATATCGTCTACGTTTCGATTTGATTTGGTTAGAATACGTGAAATAACATTATTGGAACGACCTTAACAATTTAGCAAAGATGAAAATGTGTATGCAAAAATAAGACAATACAATGCATTGAACTTACTTAACTGGTGTTCCACACTATTAAAAGTCGAAGTGTAAGTTCCTGTAGGTAAAGTTGTATACTCGTGAGCAGGTATACGTCTACGTTTCGACTTGATTTGGTTAGAATACGTAAAAAACATGATTGGAACAACCTTAAAAAATCAGCAAATATAAAAAATCGTATAAAAAATAAGACAATACACTGCATTGCACTTACTTAATTGGTGTTCCACTAATTAAAAGCGAAGTATAAGTTCCTGTATGTTAAGTTGATGGTTGGTGTCTACTCGTGAGCAGGGTCCGCTGAAGGCTGCCAACTTCTCCCGCTTGACATAGATAACAAAACATTGCAGAAAAGTTCCCGTTCGCTAAACCAGCTCTGCCAGGGTGCCATCACGTAACGCTGAGCTTGACCACGTGGCATAGAGGTGACACTTTGGCCAGTGTAAGAATCGAGCGCCATTCAATTGGTCGCGGGTAGGGACTACCTTTTGTGATCCAAACTAATCCATTACTGTATAACTTGTATTTCTCTACAGGCATTTGAGTTTCGCTATTTTCGCGCTCCCCATGATAGTGCCAAGATAATATCCTTCAAATAAATATCCTGCTTTGTATCTGCTTTGTTTGAGTGCTTGAATGCGCGAATTAAAGTAACACAAATATCCTCCAGCAGGGCTGTATTTAAAGCTAAATTTTCAGTTAGTTACTAGTATTCACTTTCAGACAAAAAATGAGGTGAAAATATTGGTCAAAATGGTTTACATAGTTAATGATGATTTCCAGGTCCTGTCATAATACGAGGTACTTGTGACAAGACTTTACACCTAGAGGGGGTTCATATCTGTCATATTCTAAAACAATGGCTTCGAAGACCGCATCGGTATTCACTTTCAGCCAAAAAAAGAGATGAAAATATTGGTCAAAATGGTCTATCTCGAAGGAATCTGCATGGTCGAAGCAGACAGCCATGTCGTCTGGGACCAATTTAACACGAAAGCCCAAAGGGACCCACCTTTTGTTCTCTTGGCCGTACCACAATAGAAACTTGCTAGGTTGAGATTCGTGGCGAGTTGATCACTACTCATGTGTAATATTTTGTTTTGATATCCATTCTTAGGGGCCAGCCAAGGTCACCACCTAGTGATGATTATCTAGGTGTACTAAATTATCACATTCTCTTTCAATTACATTCCCAGCTATGCTATCCCTTAAGGCTGTGATGCTGGTGACACACTAAAAATAAGACATGTCCTAGTTTACCACTCCTATCTCCTTTCTAACAGTGGTTATCTAATCCCTGAGGTCTTGGTGTTTCAACTATAAGTTTTCTTTAACGTTGCTGCTTGAGCTGACTTAGATAGGACCACAGTTTCTATGTTACAGTGTTTTACCTCAAATAACGTTTTCTTGATCAATAAAGGGTACTTTGATTTGTAATCGCTATATGACGACGTGATATTATGAAGGGAAGTCTACAATGCTCAGTTGCGACCTCTTGTGATGCGTATATACCGGTATAAGAGGGTGAAATATCCCTTGCTGTCTCTGTTTCGCTTTGATGTGATCTAAGATGCTGAAATCAAGGAAGAGCTCAAATAAACAATTGAACAAACAAGCAGTTATTAAAAATCGTATTTTAGTCTTGTTGTGTGATATTTTGATCTTATTTCTGGTGCATAATTCATGGTAAAACTTTGTAAGGCAAATATTTTATGATGTGTTCTGTAGTATCCAAAGTATTGGCATTTCATTCCATTCTTTGTGCTCTATAGGACTCACAATCTTGACCGCTACGTATGTTTAGTTTATAGCGATGCGTTGGCATGCGTCGCTGTACGTTTGCAACCCAGAGATATGTGCAGTATAATACACTGCAGGGATGTGTCTTTATACAGAATCAATTCCTGATGATGAGGTTTAGTGTTGCCCTACCCTCACAGACTACTCCATCTTTATGTGATTTAATTAATCCATTTGCATGTCGCACTGTACAAAAAAAATATTTGGAAAAATATATGGAGAGGGATTGTTAGACCCAAAAGGAAAGAAAAATCAGTGTTAGCGGGGTATGCTATAATAAGTACAAAAATTATTCGGCACTGAAGATGAAAACATGCACACTATTCTATGTTATTGACTGGTGTATATCAAAATTTCTCTTTCTTTAAGAATGGTTGGTTTGGCTAAAAAGTTAATATGCGGGACATGCAGGAATAAATTAGTAAATACTCTTTATGTGTTTTACTGATCCATCAAAAACCTTTTGTTTTCTCATGAATCTTATTGTCCTTCGGACAGTCCGGACCTGACTTTGCTTCCGTCGAATGATCGTACGGATATTAACCTAGCTAGAAGCCATTTAAGTGTCTATTGCCCAATTTTAGCTTTTGTGATAGGGGCCCATCATATGACATGTCATGAACAAGTCTAACAAGGGAAAAGCCTAACAAACTCCTGTACTAATGAATGTATAGCATCAGTCAGAACCTTTCAGAAATGTATAGCTTAGTATTGTCGGTGTGAGTAATAAAATAGTTAAATATGTGTTGTGTTGCTGTGAGTAGGGAGTAAAACCAAACATATCTTGATTATATCTAGTCGAAGTATCAGAGAGGTATCAGTGTTAGCTGCCATACTCATGACGGTAGCCTAGATTTCTATGCTGTCATATGATTTTTTTTGTTATGTGTTTTTCTGTTACCAAGCACCAATAGCCTAGGTGTCACAGTGGTCAATTTAGTTTACACTCATCTCACTAGGGGATCCAGTTTGAGTATGACCTAAATCCTCTAGAGATAGGAGGAGCAGGTGGTGCCATCTATCTACACACCTGGTACTACACCACACTGCTTTGTCAGCACAGAAGGGAATGTCAACTTTTTAGGGACTAGGAACCTAGTCTATCATGACGGCAGAGACCTGACTTTAACCTACAATCAGTATTATCTCTAGGGTCAGCAGGGGCTATGTAGACCCACATTTAAGAGAGGTAATGTCACTGCTGCTGTTACTTGTTGTGGTGGCGGAGGTAAACTGTTGTGTGTTTGTGCTTCTCTAACCCTTGGTAAGTAGGCGATCTCTTAATGCTAATCATACATAAAAGGGCTACTACTTAAAGAGTTGGTTACAAACTGATCGTGGGTTATCAGATAAACGCTGCTGGAGCAGTGTGTATTCTGCCATTGGTCGCTATGCCACCCTTATAGCAATCACTGATTCAATGAGGAATGTACTACCAAAACACAGATGTGAAGAGTTAGTGAACACATTTACACCCAGAGCTATAAATGACCTGACACATATACAAATATCGTTATGACAAAGTACCATTTCGAGAAAGAAATGACTAAAAAGTGTCCTGGTTGTTTTGAAACTATTTGGGTATTATACTTAAGCTCGTCCACAAGAGTTTTATCAAAAGCTGTCAGATACAGTCCAGATGCAAATCATGCTTGGTTATTACTTAGTGCAGTAACATATAAGAACATTGGCACTTAACCCACTAATGCTCACAGCGGCCAAATGCAGCCTCACCCTTCCAAGCATATCTTACAAATGAAAGCATACTGGGGAAAGTATATTAGGGAGAAATGTTTGTTAGACCACTACAAACAACT
This sequence comes from Maea johnstoni, assembly GCA_963942565.1. Lineage (NCBI taxonomy): Eukaryota > Metazoa > Annelida > Polychaeta > Spionida > Magelonidae > Maea > Maea johnstoni. Next base: position 15,812,267 of record OZ012694.1, read on the forward strand.
CTCCTTCAAATACTTTGAAAATTTATGCTTGATTCCAAAGTTAAAGTGTAACTCCACCTTCAAAATTAAAAAAGATATGTTGTAGAGCCCAATGTCACCTTTCTCAGGACACCTTGATTATAATTGTACTCCGCAAATTGACTGAGATATTCAAGTTTGTATCTTGCAAAATGCAGCAAATTCACTGCCTCAGCTGGTTCATGGAGGCACCATCTTGGAGCTTATCAGAGACATGAAGTGACATCATACTGCTACATGCAGGCTGGAGCTCTGGAGCTCTCCAGAACTGAATACACTAGCACATGCTCTTATAAGTATATGATTTGCAAAGAGGAAAGTGGTGTATCAGACAACAAACAGAGGCACTGTGTCTCTGTGTGTACCTGTCTATTCTAGAGGTATACCAGGTTCTGTTTGGCAAAAGCAATGAGGGAAAGAGACCTGTAGTAAAAGGGTTATGGATGAGCTTTAGGGCTCAAGAAATTCTACCTGTTTATAAAATAGACTGGCATTTACTATTTCCTACAATGTTCAGACACTGTAATCTTCTGATGAAAGTTTTCAAATTGTAAGCTGTGAGTGTATTGTCAGCGTTAGCCTCTAAGGAATTGACTGCAATACACATTATTCTCAAAGGAATTTAATGTACTCTGGTATCCTAAGCTTTACCCAGGAGGTTAACTGCAATACACATCCTCTGGGCACAACTACTACACATTGCAGTCAGGCTAGCTACTGCTAGCAAATGAATTACAATTATGAAACCAGAAAGCCAAGAAACCACCTACTAATTGTACTGTAATATTGGTATTTTAATACTAATTCATAATAGCTTTCAACTTGATTACTCATTTACAACAGGTAAAGGATTTTATTCATTTAAGCAGAGACATTCGTGGGGACAACATCTATTTGTGTGCCTCATTCTTAGTGGATTTACAGGCAGATATGGAAAACCTCCTTGGCAGTGGCCATTTACTGTGTCACACAAACACATAAAATTATATCAATTGTATATTCAACTTATTTTACAAGATGTTAATCTACATCTACTTCTAAACTAATGCCTACAGTTTACAGAGAAATACAGCAAATATAACACATTTTGAATTTTGCTATTGACCGTATATTGATCATGTTTCAATGGTACATGCGCTTATTTGGAGAATCATAGTTGCATCCAAAAGCTTGACAATTCACCATCTTTGCGCTCAAGTTGTGAGCTGTCCACAGTCTCAGGGTTCATCTTTCCAAGGGGCAGTATGCCCCTAGATTTTGCTGTGGGCTCCTAGATTTTTCAAACTAGGGGCCCAAAATAGTATGTATAATAACTAGAAATCCTATTTTTGGCCAATAGTTTTTGTCAAAAGACCTTTTCTGTCCCCTAGCCAGGCTGCCTGAAATCTAAGTGTCAGACCCTGGGCCCACTCAAAGAGCTAGCCCCTAAGCTCCCTCACTAGGCAGGAAGTGACAGCATTACATCACACGCATCTAATTAACATCACTAATTAGGCTCCCTCTGAATGAACATGGCAGCCCCCATAAAGTTACCTTTAAATGGTATTATCTCAGTTTATCTGCAGAGTACAATTGTAATCAAGGTGTCCTATGAAAGGTGAGATTGAGCTCTACAACATATCTTTTTTAATTTTGAAGGTGGAGTTACACTTTAATGTCAAACGCACCATAGATCCAGAAGAAAATGTGTAAGGGAACTCTTAAACAGTAATGGGTTAAAACATTTAAAGAGTGTTGCCTCTGTCTCCGGTTTTAAGTTTGGCAATAGACGTACACATTGAATGGGTTGCCTTATCGATGAAGTGGGACATTTTGGATTAAAGTTCAAGTCATGACGTAAAATAAAATTGTCACGTGACGATTCTCCTCTGGGCATATATAGGTTCCCGAGTTGAAACGGCGTTACAGATATTATATCATGTAGTTCAAATATTGAAATAAAATGGCAAGTAGTGCTGATGATAATGATGGTGACGAGCACGGTAATGGTGATAACGGATTTGCCATTCGAACCTACTCTTTTTTCAATACGTTTGAAGACATTACAATTTCATTGTCAATGGGAATATTTTGTTATGCGAACTAATTAAATAATGATAAGTGTTCGGTTACCTACCTATTTATTACTTATTTATCGTGATTTATATCATTAGACATTAAATTACGATCCTCCCGAGGAAAAAGCCAAATCCAATGTTATTAAAAGATATTTTAGAATGTGGAAAATCAATTTGCGTGAAGAAACAAACTAAATGAAATATTCAAACGTCTGTGGGAATAAACTATGCCTTTAATTCCTTTTTGTTTCGTTTTTATTATGATCTAGTGTGCATGTATTATGCTATCCTTTACAACAGTATTGTATATAAATACAAGAAGTATGGCGTGGGTCTCCAGGTAGAGATGTCTCATTGGCCTGCTAAGCTAAAGCATTCAACCTCTGACCTTGTAACATTTATCAGCGTTACCATAGCAACGCTGTCAAACATTTCCCCTCAAGCTATAGTATGTATGGTCTAGGCACTGCCGCATAACTAAACATATATATAAAAAGAGATTTTGTCTTTTGTCCAAAATACAGTCATGTCTTTTGTCTACAGTCATCAATCTGCACAGGGTAATGGCACACGGTATTACGGGGTAGAAAAGTCAATGACATGGGTTCGTTTTGTTTGTGTTTTTGTTTGTTTTTGATTATCTGAATTATTTCACATATATTTTACTGTTCAATTAAAATTTGAATTAATGTTTCGATTCTTAGTCACTTATTCTGCCATTTTGCGTATGGCGAGACAGGCCAGTTGTAACTGGTGGAGGAAACCGGAGCACCCAGCGAAAACCACCGCCTAACTATTTTTCTTGATTATTTTGTGTTCCTGAGCAACATATGAAAAGCTGGCTGAGACAGCAAGAAGTGTCTAGTTATATAATCTGATATAAGTTATGAAATCGTTTGTAGATTAGGTTTATAGAATTAGACCACAAAAACGCATTCGATGCACTGATAGTGTATCACCCTCAGATCTGGGCAGATTCTAGAAGCTGATTGGTCAATATGTGTGCCATAGAGAACTATTATGCGACCTTAACCCATTAACACTCAGAGCAGCCAAAAGAGGCCTGACAAATTTGGAAATATTTAACTTACAAAAGTATTTTCTTGAAAACAATCAAAGGAGGAATGTTGATCAAAAGGTAAACAACAACTCTCCTTCAAATATTTTATGAAATTTTGCTTTATTCACAAGTTATTTTCAAAAGTATGAAAGTAGCAGACGATACCTTCTAGAGAAACTCTGAGTGTCAATGGGTTAACAATGCCTCTCACATTTCCAATGTACGAGATACATCCTGCATTCCACAAAACCTTGCAAACGAGGAACACTTTAGAGTGTGGCCCTAGTACTGATTTACTTTAACACATAAATCAAAGTGCTTTTCAAAGTCAAAAAAAGAAAGAAAAAAAAGGTTGAACCTGATTATTTGCTGACATGGTGTCGCTTTGAGAGGCAAATATGTTAGGAAGTTATCCAGTTAGAGTTGGGTATTTAAAGTTGGTTTCAATAAATTCAAAAATCGGGTTAGCCATTATTGGGTTTTGGAGATCTAATTTTGAATTCAATTTCCGGAGATTTGTTTGGTTGCCGTTGTAAAAAATATTTAATAAAGACTAAGCATTGCATGATTTTTTTGAAGTTCGTTTTTCCCTGGTTCAAGTTATTGATAACAATTTGAAGCCTTGGATGAAGAATCGGTCCTCTCTGTTGAAACATGAGTGAATATTACGTATAGCAATACCTCATCACATCATTGCAAAATATAACTTTATTTACCGAGTAACGTGTCATACTGTGCTCTCAGTATGCAAATATGTTAAGGTAGCTCAGGGTTTTTATTTCTTTGACTCAGTTTTACCTCTACCCTGCTCTTATTTGACAATGCAGCCTATACTAAGTAAATAATATACTAAATATTGCCTGAAAGGCTAGGTATTCTGATAATACATAAAACAACAAAAAGTACCCTCCCAGCAAGGCGTATATTTTGTAGGGGAAAAACAACGTTCATAGTGTTTTCAGGCGGGTATCTTACCACAATCATAATTAAACAAGGAACCATCAATTTTCGTGATTTTGAAAAAAAGATCAAGACGGATGAAAGGGTATCATATTTTTTTCTCATAATATTTTGCTCCATTCAAATTTTGTGACCTGTTACCATATCTTACAGAATGTTTGTCGAAAATAAGATTATTTTTTTTCAATTTCGGATTGCAAAATTTGACAGTACGTGATACTACTCCCTCTGAAATACTCTCAGCATTTTGTATGCCAATTTTCAATCAAATCCGTTAACAATTGACATCTAGAAATTCCATCAGGGGAAAAGAGCCCGAACGTTTCCTGTCTGCAAACCCATGTGACGTTCTGAGATATTCTGTCTCCTACTCTGCTAAGGGGTGGCCAAGGCAGTCACAGATGTCTGATTATGAGAATGAGGGTGTGAGCTTTTAAAATATGAATAAAACTTAAAATTACCCTAAATCTTAGATGAGCAACCACAAGTTATATTGGTCCAAGCCTATATTCACAAATTAACTCCATGGGCCATATTTCCTGTACAGTAGGATACATTTTTTCAAATGTTTTTTTTTAGAAAGGGTCTAACTCAATGAACCTTTTTGCAAGGTTTTAGAATGAAGATAAAGTCAGACAGTGTGAGCATGAGTGTCCTTAACTGCTGTCACAATATCTCCCAAAATGTATGCAGCTTTTATCTGCAGCTCCAGAGATGCCTGGATCTAGCAGGAGCGGTCACAATTAGACGTAGGCGACATCTATTGCAATACTTGAGAACTACTATAGACACTATGACGTCATTTATATTTTCTACCAATCATTTGCCATCCCATGCTTAACTTCCTTTGGGGAAAATAGAATGGCGTCCGGGCGGTGGTGGCGAGAAGCATTTAATAACTTATTATTTCTATACATGTAAAACTTAAAACATACCAATTTATCATCGCACATTTTCCAGGTGAGTTGTTCAATATGCAAGCGAAATGTCATGTATTTTCATACGCTCAAATTGTATATTTGCAGCAAGTTCAGTTTTCTCACTGTTCACATGGCAGATATCACGTTTTCAACTTCAACTCGAGTCAAGAGACACAAGTCCGTATGCCAGTGTAAACGGATGAACAGGACAACCCGGGCCTGGTTTCCCGACTGTCTTTCGATAGGAAATGTCAAGAATCATGGGCGGATGATTGTGATAGGTATCTTCAGACTATGTGATATCTGTGTCGATAAAAGATGGAAATTGGAACCCACACCCTCTTGTTGTAAGCTGTCCTTGACCTTGCATCATGACCTGGGGCTGGGACAGGGTTCTGTGGCATGACAGTCATTTTACTGCATCATTTAATCCATGACCTGACAGACCATGGTATACTATTGGTAGACGGTCAATAGGATTGGCTCTCCATATCAGAGATAGAAACCCCATAAGATAGGTAGATGGTCCTTCATTTTAACCAATCAATGAACCATCCTTTTTTGGTCATGTAAAAACAAACATTTTTGACCTCCTTGATCAAGGAGTACAAGATATGCTGTCTGGTCAAGTCGTCCTCAAGTCAAGTAGTCCTCAAGTCAAGAAGTCCTCAGGTTATCTCGTCCTAATAGACCACTCGTCCTCAAGTAGTATTCAAGTAGATTACTACTATAGAGCTTAATGAAGCAAGTTTCAAATGTTATAAATAAAATAAGTAGATATTGAATAATCATTCCAGGATATTGATAGGCTAATAGACCTAATTTTCGCTAGACAAAAAGTCAATTGTAAATGATTTCATTCACCAGGGGCCAGAACCGCTCGTCTTCCTCTTAGAAAAAATACACTTCTCATTTGGAATTAATTATCTATCAAATTCTTTTTAGATTTTTTTTCTTATATGACTACTACTGTCCTCTCCCACTATTAACATGTGTAGCCGCGTCAAACAGTAAGAACTGAAACACTGAGGACGAGTTGGTTATGACGAGTTGGTATGGGTACGAGATTAGCGTGAGGACTACTTGACTTGAGGACGACTTGACCAGCTCCCCAAGATATTCAGTAATCTTTGTAGCATCTAAGTACTTAATTTCTATATTTCAGCTGCCATCATGAAGTACTACTCTACATCATCCCTATTTTCCTACACCTGGGGCCAAGTAGCGGAAGGTTTATGGCACAGATACCCAAACCCTTACAGGTAAGTCAAGTGGCTCTAAAAACATGTGCACTAGAGTGATTAATAACAGGTCACTACTAGTAATAAAATGAGCGCTGCATTGTGAAGAGCTGTCTACGTTGTACCTGTCACGCTGTGTGCATTTGGAGGGAAGCACTGTTTGGAAAAAAATGCAAGAAGTGTTTTCCTTATTCTCTTTATCAACAATTCTCGAAAGTGGGGGAAACCGAAATTGACAACGTAGTTACAGCTTGCCTTGTGAGTATCTACATCACAGGAGGCAAATGCTGAGCAACATGAGTGGTCCAGAATTGAGATTGGTTTACTAGCATAAGCAGTATTTGTCTTTGCAGAATTCAGATTACTTTAATTATGAAAACACTTTAAGACATACCGTAATTTCGCGTGTATAAGACGCACCCGTATATAAGACGCACCCCTTGTCCAGGCCTTTAAAATGATGTATAGACCTTAGCTTTGTGTATAGTGCGCACCCCCCTTTCGGAATTATTGTAGGAAATCAACTCCTCATGAATAACGCTAGAAAGCCAGTAAATAGCATATTGAGATGAGTGAAATGTGACATCACCGTGACATCAATGCGTGTCACCCTGTGTCGGTGCCCACTACCCATTGTCCTAGGCACGTCACATGGATTGTAATCAGTAATTTCTAGCGGAGGGAGGTTTGGTAATTACAATTCATCAATGACGAGGCAAATATCGATGGGCATTGTCTTTGCCACATTATAATTGTATTTGGCGATCTCCGAGTGGCCTGGTAACTCGATGTAAAACACCCTAGATTTCTAGCTTTGTGCATAAGACGCACCCCCGATTTAAGTGTAAAAATTAGTGCAAAAACGTGCGTCTTATACACACAAAATTAAGGTATATACTGTAATACCCTTTGTCCAGTTATTTATATTAAGTAATGGCATCTTAATTCAGCCAAAATAATTTTGGTCATGCTAAACTCAGGCCAGTGAGTGACCATCTAGTTTCACAACAGAATTATATGGTAATTATGTTAACGTTCCTTCTTGTAGTTAAGATGTTTCTAGAACATGTGTTCACTCCCCTTTTTCAGACCAGTGGGTGACCATCGAATTTATAATTATACACTGTATTTTATCATATGTCAACTTGTCAAGTACGAACATTTTCCTTTTGCAGTAAACATGTGCTGACAGAAGATGTGGTGGAGAGGAAAGTGGTCAACAAAAAGCTCTACAGCAAAAGGCTTCTCACAAAGACAAACAGTATTCCCAAGTGGGGAGAGAGGCTATTACGTGGTCCAAAATATGTCACCATACTAGAAGAGTCCATTGTAGATCCCATGCGAAAACGTGTAACAACGTATACCCGCAACATAGGAATGAAATCAATCATGGTAAGTGTCTGGAGTGTTAGTGATTTATATCGGCCACCTTGCTTAACTGTTTAATAGTTTAGAAGTTTGAATACTCCTTTACAAAAAGCTTTAGAATTAAGCGTGAATAGAATTTGAATATGAATAAACTGGGGTTATTAGTGGTGTTCTGATTTATATTTATAACACAAGTCATCTGTGAGTATGGCCTAAAAAAAAAAAGATGTTTGGTTCCTATTACCTTACCCTACCTAGTTTTTGTCCCCTACCCTAAAGTTTTATTTGCCAATCCTACTGAAAAATGAATTGTTCCTACCTAAAAAATTGCCTCGCCATCCTAAATACCAATACTCCAACCATTAAATTATAAATTTCTGGATGAACAGAAGCAGGGGCCTACAATTAATGCATAAAGACAATTACAACAAGGCAAACCTTTATCAAAGCCATCCAACTCCAGGGAATCGTGCTAGTTAAAGAATAAAAAAAAAAATTTAAAAAAATCCCTACCTATCCTACCTATATTTTTTTAGGACGTTATAGGAACCAAACACTTTTTTTTTGGCCTATCTTCCCCTTAATATTTTATTTCGAGTACTATTTTCCATTACCTAACTATTTTGTCTATTTGCTAAATACAGCATTAAGTAGCTAGCATTCCTGCTATTATAAGGACAAAATTTCAATGACAACAACATTTCTGTAAAATTCACCTAAATATTTAATTCTTGCCTACATTCCAGGTTGTTGCTGAAAAATGTGTGTACCGCATGAGCTCGGAAAACAGATCAGAGACACTGTGTGAACGGGAAGCATGGATCGGATCCAGTGTGTTTGGGCTTGCAAAAGCCATACAAATGTTTGGCATGGAACGCTTCAAGAAAAATGCTGTTAAGGCATCAAAGGGACTGGAATATGCCCTGGATAAAATCCACATGAAAAGCCCTGCACCAGAGGCACTGATGATCAGAGAGAAAATCCAACAAGCAACCGCAAAAGCAAAAGACATTGCCAAAGCTAAGGCTCGACCAGTCGTTGCTCAATGCTCAGCCAAAGAGACATCCTAGACTCACATCACAACAGAAAAAAAACTATTGACTGAAAAAAAGGACTTCTCACTGTTACTCAATACAATGGTGACCATTGTCCACACATGTTTAAATCAAGGTATTTCACCATGATGGGAGATTCTTTAAACAGGTGTATGATATGGGTTAATGTGAATTCTGAAATTCCTCTTTTTATAGATTTTTGCTGTTATATGTCTGTACACCCATGCCTTGAGTAAGTGAGAAGTGACTGTTGGTTAATAGATGTCCACCAGCATAGATAATTGTGTGCCAAATCCCAAATGGATATTAAGGTGCTTTACATTGAAAGGATTATTATTAATGGTATTAATTGGTTTTATTATCATCAGTCACTACCTCCTAGTTGGTATACAGGATATCTTCTACACCATTTCATGAAAACTAGTAAGATTTCAAGGACATAACTTTTCCAAACTTTTTTTCGTATTTATTCACATCTATGGAGGCCTTTAGTAACATGACTGCTAGGCCAAAATGGAAAGGTGTTAAGTCCTTGAAATGAGTTTCATGCTTTGTGTTCTGAATACTCCTGTTCATCTATATTAACTCAGTTTCCAACAAAATTTAGAATTTTTTTCTTATTATAAGTCCATATCGACTAGGTAGAGCTCATCACTCTTTTGAAAACTCACTTTCTAGACACATTTTATGTGGCTCTGTGCTGTGGTGGTCCTATCCAAATCAGTGTGGCTTAAAAACCATAACTTCAACGAAGTACTACAAAGAAAATGATAAAGTGAAAAAAAGAGCTTAAAATAATTGCAAAACAATCAGTTTTGTAAGGCTACTTCGAGTATGAATGGTTTAATGTATATATGCATTTCTGCACAGTAGCAAAGGTACCTTCACCTTTCACAGTGATATTAGTTCAACTTTTTGCTTATAGTTACATTCATCCAGTCAACTTTTGCATCTAAAAAAATCGAAAAATTAACCTCTGAACGTGTGCATATGTATCATATGCACACGTTCAGAGATGATATGATGTTTACAAGTAGTACATTATTCCTTACTTTGATATGGAGTATCTCTTGAATATTATATGTTCCTAAAATATATATTGAAGGACTAGTGCTGTGTGCATGTAAATCTAAATGGATACAGGTTTATTGTGACCAACATATGTCTCAACGTTTACTAAAGGAAAAGAAAAATGTTCACGTGGTAGTCAAATACGGTTACTACTGCTATCCTTGCAAGGTTGCATCTCTATTGCCTTTCCCTTCTAGTGTATGATGTAAATGGTACCTCTCCATTTAAGGTGGATTTGTTCCTGGAGACATGGCTCAAGAAATAGCATCAGAGATATTCCATGCTTCTGCTTTTGTAGTGTGTGCTAGACGAAGTGAATGATATTTTTGCTGAGGTTGAGGGTATAATTGTTAAGTATCTTTGTCAACTTCGTAGTGTGGATCAGAGGCAATATGAGTGGGTAAATCCAAATTATATAATCAATGGACGTAATCAAATTATATAAACTTGGAGCCTTCATAACATTTCCACGCCATTACGCCAGATTGCTTATTTCTGAGGAATAGGTGTGGCAAAGGGTATGCAGGTGATCCGTGCCCAGCAGACAAAGTACAGCTCTACTATCATTGTCTGCACATTCCATACAATGCTCGTGTATATCAACATTGCCTGAGGAAAAAAATGTGAACAAACTCTCCTCTATGACGGGGAGTCACATCACACATTCATGTAGATTTATGGATGTCGAAAATCTATTTTACCTTCAAAAAATTCAAAACTACATAAAAAAAGAAAAATAGAAAATGGCATGTGCTGTATATTTTATCATCGGATAAAATATTGATATTAAAAACAACTAAATATAAAATAATAATACTAAAAACAACTAAACATTCTTTGTGCCAATTATTTAATTTGAATTAATTTGCATATAACAATATGTTGCTCGAAAAAATAGGAATCATTACTGTTTTTCTCAACCTGCAAGGTATGAGTCTACAGTTTTAGGTGTCCAAAAGAGCATTGGTAATAAACAGGACACTCAAAAATGTGTTACCTAGAAGGCTCATTAAATTAAGAGGTGGATTATTGTGCCTGCAGTGTGAGATAAAGAAAAATGTTTTAGACTCTTCGTGAGTTCACATGGATGTTAATCCTTGCCTCAAATGATTCCATCTGTCGGAAGGATTCTAAAAATGGCTTGGCTTTAGTATTACTTACTCAATTCCACATCAACGTGGCTTGTATGGTGAAAGAAATGCTACCATAACTATCTGTTTGATTGATTGTACTGTCATGAGATGTTCAATATGACTGATTTACCAAATGGCAATTGTAAAAAGGCAGCTTTTAAAAAAACATTCATTCAAATAAAATTTGCAATTCGCTACATAATTCAGTGTTGTTGTTTGTGTATTGTTTCTTGTTTATTATCTTATTTCCTAACTACCACTCCCGCCCCCTTCTTTATGGTTCTCCTAAGCCTTTCATAGAAACTACATGAAAAGGACCTCTATTGAATAAATTTGGATTTTGTCCAAGTAGTTGCCCTAACTTGATTCTTCCTTGGTTAAGCCCAGCAATTTTCATATTTTTCTAGAAGCTACGAAAATATATGATCTCTTGTCACACCTGCAAATTGAAGCCAATCAAATAGAGTTAATGGCGCTGCTGCATGTTGAAAAATAAGGAACTTGTGACTCCTTTCCCAATGTTAGTATCACATGTCCAACTAAATAAACACTCCCTGGCTGGAACACTCAAAAATGATAATTAGAAAATAAGCCATCATTTATTACCACAATTTGTCTTCCTTATCAAAATGGTTATCATGGTGAAAGGTTAAAGCAGAGACTTCCAACTAAATAGACACTTCCTGGTCATAGGGCAGAGGTACTGTCATAAAATTCTACTCAATGATGTGGCGCCATCTATTGTGCAGACTGGTAACGAATTTCCACAATGCGCATGCGTAGTCATCATCAATTGTTTACTTCCGGAAATTTGAAAAAAGGCATGGAGGCAAACCAAGCTGACGGCGGAAAGTGAATAAATGCCTTAATTTGACGACTACTTCGCGTTCTTGTACTGCTGACATACTGTCAGTATATTTGGTAGTATCTCAGGGACATGTTGTGATTCTTTTATTCTCCCGAAATGGTTTTTGGAAAGCGCAAGCAGCCGTTTGTGTCCGAGGTTTGGAGTGAAAGTGGAGCTGTCAGTGTCAATGACAGCGGCATGGAGTTGGGTCATGAGGCGGATGTATGTCAATTTGGATCTGATCTTGCTGTAAGTTCTGAAGGGAAGCAACCCGACTAGTACAACTATTTCTTTGATTTGTTATTTCAATAGGGAGCATTCCACTGTTTTCATGCTTTAAAAGAGATGTATTGATCATTTTGATCAATAAAAGGAAATTGAATATTCATATAGAGTTGTTACCAGTTATGAGTTATAGCTGGAATCATGACTGCATGGATCAGATGGATGGGATCATTGACCGCATAGATAAGTGTTGCGGGGTCGACTACCCAAGGAAGACCAATGGAATACACTCCCAGGTCACTGTCTCACTATATGATCCCTATCCCCCCCCCCCCCCCCCCCCCCCTCAGGCCTAAAAAAATTAATTGTTTGTTTCCTGTAACAGTCAGGAAAAAAATATGGTAAGTAGGTCGGTAAAAAAAAAATTGCATTATTTTTTTGGTCAAAAATGTGTGTTTTATGCATGTTTTACGTTGATTGGGAGTTGGACGGGCGATAAAAACTTTAGGGTAGGGATTTTTTTGAATAAAAATTAGGTAGGGTAGGGTTACAGGAAACAAACAATTATGCTTCCTGCATCAGGTCTGTCCCTAGCTCTCATATGCGTTGTAGGGCGCCATCTACTGGTGGATGTTCTAAGTTGCCCAATTATCACTCTCCATTCCGCGTTCACAAATGTGAGTAGAACTAAATAAAAATTTCGTTGTGCTCAGTTCTAGTGAGCGCGCTGCAACATTATTTCCATATTGGCTCCTGTAAGGACAAACTGCCTCACTGGGCAGTAAAACTAATTTTGAGTGCACCCTGGACAAAATTTGAAGTGAAGAATAATTCTGGGGAGGCTGGTTCCAGCATTGTGAATGATGTCGTTTTATTTCATTAATGAAATTTTCTTATTGGCTAGCCTAGCTGGTTAAATGACATTATTTATTATGGCAGCCATTTACCAGACCTGATCATCACCTCAGACACTAAATGAATGAAAATGAGACTTTCTTTAGAATGCTTTAAGTATTTTTTGACACTGACTGGTAGAGCTAGTACGATCAATCGGCGGCTCGAGCTATTGCTCGTATCGTGGCCGGCGGCGAGCACTCGAGCCGCCATTACAGCTCGCCGAGTTCGGCGAAAATGTAAATAAAGCCACATCGTCAATTCCGCCATCTTTTTTGTCTTGCTGACGTCTTTCCCACGTGGGATCCCAGCGAGATCGCACAATAGCAGGACGTGATTGGCTTAGGCAGGCATGGGCCTGTTCTAATTAGCATGATTGACAGCAATTTACGTTGCTCATTGGCTTAGGCAAAGCATGGGGCGGTTCTTAATTAGCGTGATTGACAGCAATTAATTTCGCTCAGCAGTTGATTTCACCGCATGTGCAATGAGTTGTTAGGGCTCTTAATATGTCGATTAATCGCTCGGCAGTTTCAGCGATTGATCGAGCCGTTTTTTAGCGGCGAATCCGAGCACTACTGACTGGGCTGTAGGGATATATGTCTGAGAAGGCAATATATCATAAAATGTAAGCTTTAGACAGCACATCTGTGTGCCCATGGAATTGTCATAAAGACAACTAAGACCCCAATAGATCAGGGCTGAGAAGTCAAATTACAACAACAAGATCTACTTGCCAACAGCAAGATCTAACAGGGCGAGTCTGTTCCCTCACTGGCTCAGGCCCTCCTCTGTCCTCCTATCCTGTACACATTGATTGAGGCCCTATTGACTGTTGCAGAGGGTGATATGATATTTGCTATAAGCCTGAAGGCTGACAGACTGGTTCAAGCGCCACCATAGCGTTATTGGGCAAATACGTATCGGACCAGCTCTACAGTGTTTGTGGTCAGTGAAAGGACTGAACATCAATAATTTTCTGTTTAAAACATATTTTACTTTTCGGTTTCCCCCAATTGACACATTAAAGGTAGTCGATGTCAGTCTGTAATTTGTGAATACATTTAAAGTGGAACCTTCAAAATTGCTCTTCCATAGATGACCTCATTCATTCCTTGCCCATTCAACCCCAGAAGCCATTCATTGAAAGAATATCATTCATTAAACCATTAATGCTTAAGGCTTCATTTGGAAATTGTCGTCTGGAGCGATGATACTTTTGATAATAACTTTTAAATTAGGAATTATTTTACAAAATATTTGAAGGAGAGTTGTTGGTAATGTTCTGATCAACATTTCCCCTTCAAATTTTTGGCCAATTGTGCTAAAACCTGAAAGATTTCTTCAAAATTGTCAGGCTGGTTTTGGCCGCTGTGAGCATTAATGGGTTAAAGTTCCTTGCATTTCATTATCCCAGCTGTGGTGACTTACATATTTGTGGGCAGATATTGACATAAATGACATCCTTGTGGAATTTTTCATTGTCCATGTCTTAGAGGTGTCGTGAGTAGAAGAAGGGGTTGATAAAAACATTTTTACAAAAATATCCAAATTGCTTTTCTCTAACACAATATGCTGGTGTCTGCAATGACTGGCAGTGTGATGAACTTAATCAATTGGGCATATCAGTTAAATTTAGAGAGAATTCGTACCATCCATGATAAAGAAAATTGGAGTTATATGTTACCTAAAAAGGCTAGAATATTTAATTTTGATCAAACATTAAAATCGCAATGAAAAAAGATGGTGCCTGTCTGATCTCAAATAGAGTATAGAGTATGTTAGGAAGAATCAGACAATTATTTTAAAGTCTGTACTCCTGTCTTGCAGCTTCAGTCATATTAGTCTGCATATCCCATTTCAGAAAAGGTTCTGCTTTGGACTTGCGCACCCAAACTTCCAAGCAAAGAAGTCTCAACTGATGGACGATTCAAGTGATATGAACCATAACCAGAAATGCATACAGGATCAGTATACTGACCATCGGTTGCAGAATGGTCCACCAGGTGGAGTGATGCACACACGAGAGATAAGTCCAATGCTCACAGCGCCACCTTGTGTGGTACCAGCTGAACCAAGGAGATGTCAGAGGTGCCTAGCAGGGGAGCCTGTAAGTATGTGGTGGGAGAGATAGTGAGGTCCCCTAAAGAAGAGGGCTAGGGAAAATTGAAAATTGTAGGCTCCATCAATGGACCACACTTAAATACCAATAACCACTTGATATAAGCTGTATGCTGCTGGTGGCTAATATGCAAGTAGCCTTAGCATTGGTAGGGTTAATTGGTTATTTCCAATTATTCTTTCTTAACCCTTTCAATGCTGAGGCTACCTTCATCCAAAGCACAAGGACGCAACTTGTTTTGAAAACCATCTAAACCCTGTCACACTGTCATTTTGGTATCCTTTTGATAGCTCAAGCTGAGTACTGTCAGATGAGTACCCATGTGGCAGGGTTTCAGTCATGTTTCAGTTTTTTTCCTACATTTTGTATTTGCCAAATTAGTCACCAGCAGCATAAGGGTTAGAAACATCTGCCTATATCAAGAATATTTGGAAATTTTGCCAAAGATAATGCTGCTATCTTCCAAAATCTGTTTCAAAAGTTAAGTAGAGTGAGAAACGCATCTATTAACTTGTTGGCTGGAGCATTTCCTTTAAATCAGATTTTAGATGGGGTTTCCAGTAGTGCTGGTATCGAGACGGACAGAACAACTGTGATTCGAAGCAGTCACCTTTGTTCGATCCGGCAATGGCATGTCAATACAACTCGATCCTAAGATGAGTACTTCTAAATGGTACTTAACACTGGAGAGTAACTATAAAACTCCCATTAATATGGCCCTCTCAGCTCAAACACCCGAACAAGCTGACACGCCGGCAACCAGGAAGTTTATATTGTAGTGTCGGCACACTCACTCCAGGAGACCGGCTCTCACTCCGGGACACCCGGCAGATAATGGCCCACCCCGGCAACCAATTACGCAATTAGTGTTTGCCGTATATGAGAATAAAGCTTAAGAGTCACATTCGTTTGTATGCTGCCGGCATTCATTCACCTATCATTGCATATTCACTATCACTTACAGAGAACTTTCCCCCAAAATATGGAAATGCCAATGCCTTGAAAAAGGATTTACATCCATGTAGACTGAAATGTGTGAGATATACATTTTTCTATTCATTAATAGCCTAACCATGTATTTTACTGTATTAACTTCATGAAATAAAGATTATTATTATTATTATTATTATTATCATCATTATTATTGTTGTTATCATTATTATTTGAAAACTCTAATACCCATATGCCCTATAACACGTGACAAAGAATCTTCAAATGTATATAAATATATATAATATGAATCTGAATTAGGATTTAATTGAAAATTAAAGTGGCACCTTCTATCTTATCATTCAAATGAGATTGCCATGGGGAAAAATACATATCTGTATTATGAGACCCTCAATGAAAATCAAATCATTGTGGTAGATGTAAATAATGTATGATGATGATGCATAGATGTAAATAAATCCCAGCAACTCCCAAAACGATGCTAAGGCTCGGAATTGGGATCGGTATCATAATAATAGTGATGCCAATCTCGAGCCTAAAAATACCAAGTCAATACCAGTCCTAGTTTCCAGCAAAGGAAAATGTCCTCTATAGCGTGTCATGA
The DNA here is from genome assembly GCA_963942565.1 of Maea johnstoni. Taxonomy (NCBI): domain Eukaryota; kingdom Metazoa; phylum Annelida; class Polychaeta; order Spionida; family Magelonidae; genus Maea; species Maea johnstoni. The sequence goes on from OZ012694.1 coordinate 15,828,793, forward strand.
GCCCCTTGATGTGAGCTATATTGGAAAATAGCTGCTTTTAAATCGTCTAACTTGATTAGGTCCAAAGTTTTACTATCCCTTTTGATTGATGACTTTTTTGTTTAATTGTCTAATCAGGGATGCCTTTTGAGTTGTTGTGACATTATGTTATGTCATTTCGTAACATTTACAGTTATTGTAATGTTAACAATTGGCAATACTCTGTTTCGTTAGATTTTTAGCAGTCTTTTGTTTTATTACATGGGCAGTGTGATTTTCTCTTTATAGTTTCTTAAGACTATAACTTGAATTAGCATATTGCACCATTTTCACTTGTTAACAATAAAAAGAAACTAGGCATTTGGACTAAGAAGCTAAAAAATATCTATTTAAAGAAAGTTTTTTCAATGCACTTAAGAAATCTTTATTTCTGTCTGTTTCAGGGTCACATCACCCACGTCTTATCCTGAATTCCACCAAAAGAGGGCGCCAGATATCTGCTGAAGAAGACACTGGAGACGCTAGTGTATTTTTTTGGACATGCCATTTCAGGAATGGCTTTGTAATTTTTGCAAAGTAATATCTATAAGTAGATGTATAGAGACCTTAACTGTACACCTCCGAGATGTGTACACCTCCTACAGTGAACAATTTGTTCCTTATTCATTGCGGAAAGACCATGGAAATGGGAATACCTCCTATTATGAGCACTTTTCACTTGTCCTGAAGTGTTTGTGAGGTTTTATTGGATGCATTAAGACTAATTGGTTTTATTGATACTATGCAGGGTTTTAGCCAGCAGGGAATCTAATGTCAATTGGACACCCATACCCTAAAAATCACCCTTAAGGACAACCTGTTTTTGGATGAATATTTGGAAATGCTAATAAACAAATAATTGAATATTTTCATCTCAGTGGAATTCAAGTGACCTGTCATTACGTTAATGGGCCATTTCTTAAGAAGTAAATACATGTGTATAGTTGATATTTGTATATATTGTAGTTTCCCTTGAAAAATAGGACTCCCAAATAGTTTACAGTTGCCAATATATGGCTACCCAGTTTCTTACTCCTGGCTAAGACCCTGATACTAAGAACTGTTACCTTCAAGTGAAATCGCTCTTGAGCAGGTAGAAGGTACATAAAACATGGTGTTGCAGGTCATTCAGGGAAGGTACACATTTAGGACAATATGCCAGAAAAGGTTGCTAAGTTCTTAAAGAAGTTGTTGTTTTTCAGCATGTATAAAGCAGCTTCAAAGAAATATGATCATTTAGTTTGATTTCACAATGGGCTTAGCTTAGTATCTTTCTTATGATAAGCCAGCATGTTTTGTGAAATATTTAGTAAGTTCTGGCCCAATGGAACAAGAATTTCAGATCCGATGGCTGCCATTCTGTATAGGTCACACAAAGATTAAAAAGGACAGTTACTAGTAACTTATCTCCCCCTATAGAGCCAATACTTTAAATATATATTAAGCAGCATTGTACACTTGCATAGCTATACAACTTTTATACTACGCTGAGAGGTAGCTCCATGCTCAGGAAAGTTCTACATTTAGCCATAATGGTTATTTAGGCTACATTTGAAAGTCTTTTAATGAAATCCACCTTGTTCATTGTAGTTTTGGATTTCTTAGAGGATTATATCAAGAACTTTAATTGTGATTCATGTTTGTATATCTAAACATTTTATGAAATTCCTCATTCTTAAATTACAATGTTTCAGCTTTAAAGGTGGACAGGATGATTTTTAAAAAGGTTAAAATTTGCCAAGAGGCGCACTGAATGAAATGTTTTACAATAAATGTATTGTTTTATTATTGTCATATTTTATCCCATTTAAACCCAGAATGCCCAGGTTTTCTTACACCTTTGGTACTTTCCTCTACAGTTAACCCTTTCGCACCTGAAGCATAGCATAGTCTGACACATATATTATTGAAATAGCTTGATTAAAATCAAGATTTTGAGAAGTATTTTAATGGAGGTTATTGTTCCTGATGGTTTTAATAATACCTCTTTAAATACCTTTCAAATATTACTCCAGTTGAAAAGGTGTGCTCGTCATACCACATTGTCGGACCATCTGTGCTCTCCAGATGCAAATGGGTTAAGAAATGACCTCGTCATTCTGGGTATAAGTGAGTTAAACATTGCATTACTGTATATCCTAGTCTGTCATATTTTTCACTGTCAATACTTAGACCAAGTTCAAGAGAAAACCAACATGTCCTTGAAACCACAATGTGGTTTTGGTGATTTTTATCATTGCTTTTATGGCAATCATTATGGATATTGTGAAATTTACAATTTTGTATAGTTTCAAATAATTTTAAATCAGTTGGACATTCTTTATCTCTAAATACTTGTTTTCCACAAAGTTCCCATGGAATTAGTGGAACAACTCTATGCATGACCCGTACATGCACTCGCATTTATATTGAGCATCTGAAGTTCTTTTTATGTGAGAAATATATTCTTTTGCTGTGCAAAATGTTTTGATAGAATTTAAAGAGCTCATTTTACAGTGTTTACCTATTTCTGTAGGTAATTGGTTGGTGTTGTGAAGTGTGTGTAGGTTGTATTTTCTCAATTAGAAGCTTAAATTTTAAGAATTTTATAGATATTTAATATTTTCGCATTGACCCTTGTGTGCTCATGGGGCTTGCCTTGTGTGATAAAAAACATTTGGAGAAGTTTAATCAGTATTCAAAATGACATTTTTCCCTTTCATTAAAAGATTAAAAAGGAGAATCATTCCTTAATTTTAACCCTTCCAATGCTAAGGCTATTTCCATCCAAAGAACAAGGATGTAAAGATTTTTGAAAGCTTTTTAAACCCTGGTATTCATTAGATAGCTCTCACTGAGAACTCTCTGATGATCACATATGTGCAAGGGTTTCTGTCATTATTGAGGTTTTTTGCATTATTTTGTTGTGGCCAAATAAGCCACCAGCAGCATAAGGGTTAAGAGCAAACCCCCTCCTCAAGGATCTGTCCCTGATGCTCTTGCTTTCTTGGTGTCAAACATTACTTCCATTCGTGTCAATAAATCTTACATAAATAGCCCTAGCAAGCAGGGTGTTTAGGCATTGTTTGGATACCCAAGTCTTTATTGAACACACTGTTTCATTTCATATTTGCAAAGATGTAACTTAGAATATATGCAGGGTTTGATAAAAAGACCATATATTTGCATATTTCCTAGTTGGCTTCATCTATAATCAATTAAGGTGATATATGTGAAATAGAAGCATTTTTGATCCCCTAAATACGATTTGAAGTATTAATATTTGTGGCAGTTGTTTTAACCCTTTTGCATCTGAGTGCACACATGGCTTGTCATCTTTGAATATAACTCATCAAATAGGCTATTATTTGAAAACTATTGATTATAGCGTTAAACCAACGAATAACAGCAACTTTTGGTAATCTTTATTTTCAAAATATTGCGTTGTTATAAAGATGTTTCCCAGACCATGTGTATGCTCCAGATGCAAACCGAATGCTCAGTTGAAGCTATGCTTTTTGCCATATGTATGTCATAATATTATTTCAAGCCATATTATTTGTCAGAAAACTATTTATAGCCATTTTATGTCATAAAACTTACTATTTTAAGCCAAGTCGTATGTCATTTCATACAATGCTTTATGTCATCAGGTTAATGTTTGTTTCAACCTAAAGCATTTATTTAGATTTAGTAATTAGATATGTCATAAGTTTACAATTAGTAAAACTTTTTGTTGTCAGATCTCAATTGAACCTATGGATTGTATGAATAAACCTGAAAATATGAACAAACTGAAATACTTTTTGTTGCATTTCTTAGAGGCTATCTTTACCCACCCACATTTTCTGAACCAGCAATGGAATGGATTGTATTGCAATATAAACTCAACTTATTGGTTTTAAAGCAACACCACTTAGTTTTAAAAAAAATATTATATCTTAATGACCTTTTTGTTGGGTTCCACTTTGGAGTCATAAGTTGAAGGAATAAATATTAACGTACAACATTCTTTATTGATATATGGATTTGTGAAAGGATCCCTGCTCAAGACAGCCTGATACAAGTACAACATATCGAAAAAAAGATAGCAGGTATGAACAAGTAAAAGAACTCTTGTGTCCAATAAACCACTATTGAAGGATAATCAAATCCCAGGGTTTTACCGTAGATAATAAATTAACATATGGGCATGTTTTAACCCCACCATTCAAAAAAGCTTTGTTGCTAAAAATAACAATTGACCTTGGCACTCATATCAAGGACAAAGTACAGCACTGACCTCAGCTTGCTTTTAACCCCTCCAGTGCTGAGGCTACTTTTGTCCAAAGAAAAATGACGCAAAGATTTCTGATGACCACCTAAACCCTGTCATGTTGGTATTCATTAGATAGCTCTCGCAGACTCCTCTCAGTTGAGTACCTATGTACCAGTGTTTTACACATTGTTCAGGACTATTGCATCATTTTTGTATTGGCCAAATTAGCCACCAGCAGCATACCGTAAATTCTCGCAAATCTAAGGGCTAATTCTTTTCAATAGCTATGACCTTGATATGGACCAATATGCGAAAGATTCTTTATATCAAAAGAAGCTTTTTATGATGGGGTTAATAACACTTCTTGACAATTAGAATTATCAATAGACAGGAATTTAAAGGTGTCTAAAGAATTAACACCTATTTATTTTACTTAAGACAAATGCATTTGACGCCAATATAGACTAATTCAAATATTGATAGAGTTAACTTACGGAAGTGGCAGTTACTTGAATGTCTTATGGAGGATAAAACTATAACTTAATTACCAATTACCAGATATGTTGGTGCCATCCATGAGATTATAACAATATTTACATTTCTGCCTGACCAGTCCCTAATTTATGAAATTAACATTTACTAAATTGCTTTGTAAACAACAGAAGTTAAAATTGTATCAACATTCACTGATGTGTTGGTTTCATTTAGGTAACCATTACAATATTCACTTATTTGGTAAAATAATAAAAAATATTGCCAATATTTGGCTTTGAAGAGGTAAAATAATACATGCTTATTGGCCTAATTTCATGTTTTGGGCTACATTAGGGCATTAGTAATCTGTGGTGAAAGTAAGTAGCGGTATTCATAAATATATCTTTGGCGTTGGGATGTTGAAAGGTAGGGACGCTTCGGCATTCTTGGTCCAGCTTTTTCTGAGGGCACAGCAGATTTTTTGTCTTGGGCCATAGTTTTTCTTACCTACAAAGAGGAACAACCATCTTAAGGAATAGACTTAATGATAAGACTTAAAATAGAATTCAAGTTGATATTGTATTACGAAAAGAAAGTGTTCCCCAAGTGTGGAAATTTTTTAAAATTACTACCCCCATTCCCAAATTTGAACTTTGAGAGTATAGTCTGAATACTGTTATGTTTTTATAAATAACCTCACATTCAAGCACATAAAATGTTTACATATTCTCAAAATATTTTTCCAAATATTTTTGAAAGATATCTTTCTCAGAAAAATATCACTCATCTAGTCTAATATTTCTTGGGGTCTCTGCGAGATTATGGCAGCCACACACCAATCGAATATCTTGACTAAAAATTTGAATGAAAATATATTCATGAAATATTATCTTAAGAACAAGTAGATCATATGGACCTCTCAAGCAGGATTATTCCTATTTCTGCTTGATTTCCTCAATATGGTAAAATCTATTTCTTACTCATTTTCTATTCTGCTTTATCCCTAATAAGCCAGGTACCATTTCCTTTCGTGACAATTTCAGAGTTCCATTTTTACCTGTCACAAACCAAGAAGGACTGACTATTTTGGTGATATCTCACTTAAAAGCATCTTTCAGAATATAGTTGAAAAGGAAGTTGTAGTCACAAGTCAACTGATTTTACTCCTTCAAATATCATATGAATTCATACATAAGTTCTGGTTTTATATCATTAAAAGTATCAAATACAAATGACAATTTCAAAAAGAACTCTTAGGCATAAATGGGTTAAGTAATTTTCTTATTTGCATTTTTCTAATTTGGAATTTGGAAATTCTCTTATTGTCACTTTTTGCCATATTTAGGCTATATTGTGACTTGCCAGTTATAAGTGGTGGAGCACTGCTTAGCTTTAAATCACTTCCAACTTTCTCAAATGCACCAGCTGGGATTCAAACCAGGGCAGTGGTTAGAAACTTGTACAGTCTAGTTGTTTTTGTTCTGATCCTGACAGGAAAATACTTGACTACGTCCTCAATTCACGTTCACAACTCAAATACTTTATATGCTTGTAACAGAATTCCTTTTTAACTCTTTTGCAGCTGGGTGTGTGTGTGGTCTGACAGCATTGAGCATTACTCAAGATCTTGGATAAAGAAAAGAATGGATATGTAGCAAGAGATCTATTACTATATGCACTATAGTGAGATGCTGGACTCATGCCAGGAGTCGCTGACTGGCAGCAGCTCGAGGTCACATGGGAACAACGACCAATCAGGGCTCTCATATCGATTACATTACAGAGAAACCTGATCTCCACCATCAGCTGGGCACCAATTTAGGGCTATTAGGGGGTTATTAGTTGACGCTGGTTGAGGCTAGCATGTTCAGGTTGGCCGGCTGGTTTCGAATCCACTTGTGTTTGGTCATCTAAGTCAAGATATAGGATAATATTTTAACACTATGATGAGAGTGCCCAACTAAAAGAAAGCAACAATTTACAGTAATATATTTCTCAAAATATTGCTTTGATATTGATATATTTGCATATGTGCCATTCTGTATGTGCAATTACAGTGGAAATGGTTTAAGGTATGTTTCTAGCTTTCCTAGAAATTGCAACACCGGATATGAAACTCCACATCACATACAATGTTAGATATGCGGCTGATATCATGTAAAGGGGGAGGGAGCCTTCTCAAAGGGGCCCTGTTGTCCAAAAAAATTTGATTCCAACACAATCTATCGGTTTGTCTCCTTCAAATATTTTGAAACTTTATGCCTTATTTTCAAATATCATGAATCCAGATGACACTTGCAGAATTTGATATTAGATGAAGGGGTTGCAGAGGATTCACTGGGGTTCTCAAGAGGATAGGAAAGTAACAGGGTCTTCTGGAGAAGAACAAAAACACAAAAACCCATCAAACGTTCATAAGTGTTGTATATTTCAGTGAAGTAATTCAACAAGGGTATACAAGGTACCATTCCTAGGAATTGAAGACAAATGTGCAATAAAAGACAGTCAGGTAAAAAACATAAATAACACCGAACTGTTCCAGTTTTTATGTGCAATGGGAGGCCCCTGAAAATAACTGAAATATAGCAGGGGAGAGGGGAAGCAAAATAATCTAGGATATGGAAACAGATGACATATTAGTAACCTACTATATTTAGAATAAGGAGAAGAAAAAAGTAGAATATTTTCAAAAAGTCAAAACTTTTTTTAATGGAAAAGGCCGAAGAATAATCTGTGCAGTTGACTCAACGTTATCCCAATATTTTGATAAACTTTGTAAAAACCTTTTATTCATAAATATCCTAGCATTCAGAGTATACTCTAATAGAACATAACTTTGTAACTTCAGCAGTCCCACTGATTATGCACATTCATACATTGGATAGAAATGTATGCTTTAGAGCATTGAGAAGAGATTCAATATAGGAATAATTCAAAACTGAGTTTCATATGAAAATAAAGACACACTTCTGCTATTTCTTATTACACACATTAGTTCTATACTTTACTACTTCAAATTGAGATCTTTAACACAAGAAAACTTGTCATTACTGGGAGTGTGCAAAAAATGAGCAAAATGTATTGGATCTCCAAGAAACATCTTCATTTAAATACAGAGGAAATAGGAATATTCCCAAGCTCTTTGTTTGAAGGTATTAAAAGGAAGTTTGAAAACCAAATAGTGTAAGTAATTTCCAAAGATAAGTAAAAGACTTTCCCAGAAACAATCAGAATCAGAATTATGTATAGAGTAAATATGGAATACATGATCTTGGGCAGGATTTTGAAACTGGGTGCCCAAAATTGGCAAAATATGTGGGTGTCCTGGGGTGGTTTCTGAGGGTTTGGGTGACCCAATGGTGCCCTGCTGGCTAAGACTATGATGGAATATCAAAAGAGAATATCTGACATCACCAAGGAATGTCTAGTCTAGTTAATAACACATTTAAGGCAAACATGAACTCTTATGACAATACATGTATCTTCATTGGTAGCTACGGGTATCTTCAGAAAAGGGGTTCAAAAATATAAACCATTTATGGTGTGTAAAAAATAGTAAATGCACCAAATAAAGAATTTTCTTGAAATAAACTATCATATGAATGGTCAGCCTTGCTGCTCCAGATGTTTGCTTAATTTATTGGCCTGCAAGCAGTAAACAATGATGACCAGAAAACTTATTGATCTTTTTTTTTAAATAGAAACATTTTGGAAAGTTGTCAAAAATGTTAAATGTTACTTCTTTTTTTTCTCACACTATAAACTGCATAATCATTAAGCAATCTGAGCAATCAAAATATGTTTGGCCATAAACTGTTCTTTTTAGAATGTGTGCAAAAAAGTGCATAACTTTGAAAAAATTAATAAATGAATAATTCTTCAAATATTAGAGACTAGGCAAAATGGACAAACTTCTTTCTAAACCTTTCCCAATATAAATGTAGATGCACATTGGGGTAAATTATAATACTATATGAGGTATGAGGAAAAGGCCCTTGTTATTTGGATGGGGTATGAGGAAAAGACCCTTGTTATTTGTAAATGAGAGTTCCTTCATAATCCTATAAGCATCTGGACCACACAGTGTCTGACAACTATGAACATCACTCATCAAATAGTCATATTTGAGAATATTAAATAGGGATTGTTAAACCCAACACATAATTACAGTCAACGACTTCTCAATACATTGCTTTGTTATCAAGATAATACCCTTAATGCCAGACAGTGTTTGCCCCAGATGGGAATGGGTAAATATTCAATAAAGTGCTAAAACACTCATGAAAAGTCTTTCCCCCTAAACCCAAACCCTACAAGTCTCCCCCCCCCCCCCCCCCAAGGGTAAATGTACTAATCTCTATAAATACAAAAACTCTCATTATACAATTTTCGTTCCATTTCTGCTGGCATTATTTGATTGGACAAGCACCTCTGGTATGGATTCACTGTTTTCGTTGTGCGTCAGGGTAATATATGGCCGATGGGCGTGCGCTCGCTCCAAAGAGGGGTAGTACTGTCTGTAGCTGATGTACGTCATAGTAAAACCAAGTATGGACCCAACCAATACATCTGAAAGAAATGACAAAAGAAAACGAATGAATCTTCTGAAGCAACCCTCATCTTCATTTAATCTAAATAGTGCACAAATAAAGGTTTATTGAAACCTTAAATGTCCAAGGTTCAAGAGTGATACTCTTTATAAATCTTTTTGGATTACTTTTCAATGATAGATAAATTATCTGTGAAGAATACAATGCCTTAAATGTAGATCTTAGTGTCATTTTCAAATGAAAGCATAAGAATCAACAGACCTAACTTCAGTTCAAAGGTATACAATCCATTCAATGATTATGATGCACTATGGTTCACGAATCCTTTATGAATAACGTTTGATTACTTTCCAATAATAGATCTCTTTGTGTTAGTCAATATTTTTTCATGTTTTAATTCTAATTCAAATTGTTAGCATTGTTTTGCACTTGACCAGCTAACACTAACCTTTTGCACATCACATTTCTTTATAATGGTAATTATTCTATGATGTAATTGTACAGACAGACGCTAGTTTGTATGTCGATTAAGTGACATATACTGAAATGACTTTCAGAGTGCACAAGGGGGAAGGAAGGGTATGGATTCTGATATTCAATGCCATTCCAGCATAACAGGTTCAAGGGATTCCTACAAGACCCACCTTGCCAGTGATGATGGTAGTCAGCTGTTCGTGATAGCGCTATCACCATGGCGCAGACAAGTGGCGCAGCGGAGACAACGAAGCGCCATGATTGGCCCCTCCCCTTGCTATTAAATATGTGTAACTTGGCCGCCAGGTAAAGGGCCACAAATCCTAATCCCGAAAAAGCAACTGAAAAACACAAAGAAACATTTCACAAACATTTTATAGTGATGATAAACGCATGTAGTTTAACCCATTAATGCTCACAGCGGCCAAAACAGTCTGGCTATTTTGGTGAAACATTGAAGGTGAAAAAAGAAGTTGAGGAAATATTTTAATGAGAAATGTCACTCAGAAAACTACCAACAACTTTCCCTCAAATATTTTGTGTTAAGTAATTCTTAATTTCCAAGTTATTGTCAAAATATCACAGATCCAGACAACAATTACAATAAATACATTAAGGAACTGTAAAAAACAAAACGGTCAATTGGTCAAACCATAAGATACTTTACTGATCTAAGTCTAATGACCTGAAGTGTCAATGCTCAACCAATGAAATGCATCCAGCCAAATATTGCTATATTCTCACATTATGTTATTGTGGTCATAGTAGTAGGTGGTCAGATCTAAAAGGTGTTATTTTTTTTCTAGTTTTACCACCATACAATATGACAGGTGTTTATAAATCAGGGCTCTGACCAGCAGGGCGTCATTTGGCAAGAAAACCCTACACAGTCACACATCAGGACAACCAAATTTCTTTGTGAGTAATTCCTAAAATGTCAATTTAAAAGCAATTGATTGAAAATCTTCACCTCAGTGTATTTCCCATGACAATGCATAACAATATCAGGCCTTTACTCGATAAGTAAAAACATGTTAAAGGACTTAATCCGAATATGTATTGAGCTCTGTTAAAAAATTGTACATACAAAACTTTACACCTTTTTAAAGAACCTTGGCTTATCCATTGTTTGATTATTTCCATATTACACTTGCCAATTCTGGTTGCCTAGCTTCTAAATACTAGCTAAGACCATTTTATAGATATAATCCTCATCCTAACAACTTACATGATGAATGCCCGCTTGGAAAGCTTTTGTAGCCGTTGGTCACCTGTGCGGGATCCCCTGTACATTTCATATCATCCTTGAAGTTACCATCGGGAAAACAGCGGAACAGGAAATCTGGCCTGGGTCTGGAAGGAGAACAAGCATTGATAAAAAATCATCTTGTGAATGGGCCATTTGCCCAATCTCATCATAGCATATTTGCTCTCGATAAGTGTTAGTGGGGATAATGTGTAAATATCAATTATAATAAAAAATATGAAGAGGTAAGAGTGTAAGCAAAAAGTTACAGTAAACATAAGGGTGAGTGTAAGCAGAAAGTATATATAAAATGTAGGTAAGTAGAACACAGAAGTAAAATGTGAGTAAGTAGAAGTATAAGAAGAAACTATTTTAAGTAGATATGGAGATAAGTAGATACATGTATAAGCAGTAAGAATGACTCAAACTGTGGAAATGCAGAAAAAGATTCACTGAAAAAAAATGATACAACGAAGAAACTGATAGAACATTATAGGAATGAAATCCATAGGTATGAATGAGCCAACATTCATATAATGCTTCGCAATACCCTAGAGTCTAACTAGCCTAGCAGCTAGATTCCAAAATATATACTATGCCTAATATATTTTTACTACCCCTGGGCTAGGGGACTAACTTAGCTGTCCTGTAAATCATAATTTACCTACTCCATTTCTCCACACTTACCTGCCTACTGCGAGTTTTATGATATTTGTAATGGATCCCGTAAGTCCTAGAGACAGGGTTATACCTGAAACAAACAAAAAGAATGAAAATGAATAATTTTCACTTTTTCTACCTTTCTAGGCTTAATTCTGTCTAGCTAGTAAAGAAGAAACCACACAACCTGGAGAAATAAGGGAAGAAAACACCTGGGAAGTGGGTACACGTTACTGACACCAAATATTATCTATTGAAAAATGGATGAAAATCAATAAATGAATCATGCAAGTAATCTACCATGTGATATATTTTAATCACTGGTTATATGTTTCAAGACTAATGCAGTGTTTTATTTTGTTGTCATGTGACCTTTGGTCTGATTAATCAACAGTACATATCTTGAGTCAAGGTGGCTCCTTATTCCTTAACCCATTTACACTCAGAGCGGCCAAAACCGGCCTGGCAATTTTGAAAATATTTTGCTTACAAAAGTATTTTCTGGAAAATTTCTTAAGTAGAAATGTTGATCAGATGCCATACAACAACTCTCCTTCAAATATTTTGTGAATTTTAGCTTTGTTCCCAAGTTATTTACAAAAGTATGAGAGTAGCAGACGATACTTTCTAGAGGAAGTCTTGAGTGTGAATGGGTTAAGCAGGATGCTATAATACTGGATTAGACCCTCATCCAAAACCTGTATAGAAATCGGGTTAAGTTGACCAATAGCATTTGTTAGTGACCTTAATTTGGGGCAGGATAACTGCACTTGGTGACTCCTGTCACCCTGGAAAATACCTGTACCCCAACGATTCACTCAATGAAAGTTTTAGCATGTACTGACTAGGGAAGTCAACGATAGTCGACAAATCGATAAATCGACATTTTCACTTTGTCAATTAAATCAAATCGAATGGTTGGGTATCGAATCGAAATAATCGATATTCTGTACACCAATAATGACTTATGATTATTAATAAAAAAATACACTTTTCCCAGACATTTTCCTGTTAAACTAATGCAAAGTGAAACTCTGACTAAATATTGAAGTATTTTTTATGGCTTTTGTAAGAGAAATTGGAAGGAATGGTGTGCTTTACTCAGGCATATGGCCAAGACACAGGGTATCCAACCGAAATAAAGGGATATCAATGACATCCCTATAAATAATAGTGCCCTACGAGCATGTTACGGCATATCGAATCGAATCGAAAAATATATCAATTAATCGAATCGATAAAATTTCATATCAATGACATCACTAGTACTTACCTAGAGCACTCTGTTTTGCATCTGTCTTATCCTGCCTCATCAATGACAGGGTTACTACCAGTAGACAAGGCATGATGATTGCAAAAACCTGAAAACAAACAAATCTAAACATGAACATCTTTTTGGTATATACCTGAATCGAATCTGAGGGTCACAGCGAAAATCAGATCCTGTATTTGACTGTGTTACCCTCTTGAAATAAAGACTATTATTATTATTATTATTATTATTATTATTATTATTATTATTATTATTATTATTATTTTCATTAATTATTATTATTATCATTATTATCATCATTATTATTATTATTATTATTACTATTATTATTATTATTATTATTATTATTACTATTATCATTATTATTATTATCATTATTATCATCAATCAAAATGCAACTCTAGGGACACAGGTAGCCATAATACTAATCATTGGCTCAAGGTAAAACAAATGAAATGATAACATACAAGAAGAAATATTCTTTTACTTTAAATAATGTATGCTAGATTTCAGTAAAGATTGAGCATTTTATGATAAATTTGATGGCATAATATGACAATGACTTGTAGAATACACATGACCACACTAATAAATCAGTGACCATGGGCAGCAAGAGAGAGGAGAATATCTTGGGCAAAATGCTGCAGCTGCTGTAGCTTGCAGAACTCAGGTGGTTAGAGTCCTGATGTTAATTGAAAATAAATCTCCCCCTCCCCCCCTCACACAAAAAAGAACAGAAGAAATGCTGATATTTTTGTATGTTGTTGTTTTGGGATGCAATTTTGGTGCAGGCTATAAAATCACAATTTCCTGACTTTGTATTTTCATGTCATTTGTGTAGCTAGTATGGAAGAAACCACATAACCGAGAAAACAACTAATCCTAAGACCCATGCAATTCTTTATGATGCCAAACAAAGATCCTTAGTTCCTTACCAATCAAGTATAACATATTCCCTAGAGAAACCCCTTGCCAGCTAAAACAGATACAAATATATGGAACTCTAAAATAAATTCTAAGAAATATTAGATTGAATAACCTTCATTCAAATACTTTTGACTTGCCAACTTTAACTTTAAAATTGACAGAGCCCCCAAGTGTTGAAGTGTTCCTGGTATCAGATTAGCCGTTACAGTAAATTCTCGGAAATTTAGACCACCCTCAGAATTTGGGCCACTAGAATTAATTTGCAAAATAGTTAATAGGAAATCTGGGCAACCCTCAATCTATCGCCAATTACCATTTCACTTAATATGAACCTAGCTGTAAATGTTGCTGGCAATATCAAGGTATTTTCAGAAAACATGGGCCTAGGGTCTTAGCCAGGATTTCAAAAATGCCTGTCCAAAACAGTAATTTCAGAATTTCTGCCCGTCCAGATTTAGCTACTACATACTCTACTTCAAATCCTTATTCCAGCTACAACTAATAGCTTTGTGTGTCAAAAAGAGCAATTTGCACTTCAGCTATGTCCTAGAAGATGGTTTGTTAGGAAAATATATGCTTATTACACCCCAAAAGTCATAATTGAAAAATCTTCATAGAAATTTTTGCCTGTCCAAACAGGAGGTTTTTGGGAAACTACCTGTCCAAAAGACAGGCCTCCCTGATCCAATAAAAATTGTAATAATTAAAAAGTGGTCCAAATTACTGAGAATTTATGGTACCTCAAGCACACACAGACAAGCACATTCACTCCGCCAGTGGATGAAACCATATTAACCTACTTTACAGTACTAAACCAGAATCATGTCAGAATCACAAGCAATATATTTAGCAAATGGCTGTGCACAGACGTTGGCAAATCATAGATCTCCAAGATTGTGTGTGAAGATAAAAATAGAGAGAGCTTGAATTTTTGATAATAGGAAATATGTGACAATACATAATAAGTTACAATGGAAATTAGGACATTGTTGGATAAAAGAAATTCAATCAATGTGTCAAATGGTAATGATTGACTTAAAATCCAAGATGTTAAATGTGTTTCATAAATGAAAACATGTAGCGTATGCCATAATGTTCTTTAGATTCAAATAAGGAAGATCAAGCATCTACAAACTAGATTTTGCAAAATCATTTCTCACAATCACTGAGTGTGAAGCAGGACCATAACCAGCAGGGTGTCTGGGCATTATTTTGACACACAAGTTCTTGATAAAAACACAGGAAAACCAAACCAAAAGTTTTGGTTGTGGCTCATGAGTTTCTTACTTCCATGTTAATGCGAGAACATCCCATGTTCTAAGTCAGTAGATGTGTATTATTGTGATTAGCGGTTTAATTTGCAGTCTCCTCCAAAAAAGATACCTAACTTTTTAGAATCAAACAACATGTAAACCCAGTTTCAAAATCTTGGCTAAGGGTCAGGTCCTGTCTGAAGTTCACAAAATTTAAGTGACGTGTTAAAGATTTTCTAAGTCTAATGTATCCACTTACCCACATTCCCACAACATTCACATAACTTTCTGACTGAGGGTTTTTGTACAACCACATTTCTTGGGGGTGTATTTTTCGGTAGAATGGGGTGGCGGTGTCGGTGACACTGAAAAAGGTGAAGCAGGTTATGATTCATGCAAGATTAGTGTCTATAGGTAGATCACAATAGGCCAATCAGTCACAAGCTTTCAAATCACTCTATAGCAACATGTGCATTAAAGGTCAATGGTATGTTTCTGTGTGAGCTTTATGTGTGTGTGTGCCTTAGAACAGCATTCTGTCTTTGCCCAAGACATTCTCCCTTTGCCGCCAGTCACGCTTCTGAAAAGCAACAGGAATTCTTAACCCCTTCACCACCTGATAACTAATTCCAAACAGCCTTTGGAAGACAAAACAGTATTGCTATGCATCAACAACATATACCAACCCATTCCTTTAACCTAAAACTACCAAATATATGGTGCCTGATCATTAACCCATTCAAGCCTGTAGATCTCCTTTTAAAACAAATGTCATCTAGACCTATTTTACTTTGAAAAATAACCTCAACAAATCATTGATTCATAAGATATTTGAAGGAGAGTTGGGAGCAGGGACTTAGCCAGGACCCGTCCTACCTGTCTTTTGGACAGGTAGTTTCCTAAAAACCTCCTGTTTGGACAGGCAAAATTTTCTATTATGATTTATCAATTTTGCCTTTCTGAGTGTAATAACCAAATATTTTCCTAGCAAACCATCTTCTAGGACATAGCTGAAGTGTAAATTGCCCTTTTTGACAAACTAGGCTATTAAATGTAGCTGGTATAAGCATTTGAAGTAGATAATTAGCTTAATCTGGACGGGCAGATATTTTGAAATTGCTGTTTTGAACAGGCATTTTTGAAATCCTGGCTAAGACCCTGGTTGGGAGATGGATTCTGGAGTACACTTCCCCTTCAAATACTTCTTAAAATTGCTGATGTTGCAGAAATATCACCATTAATAATGGTCAGGTGGTTTAGGACACTTCAGGCCTGAATGGGTCAAGCAATAAAGGACACTTAAGTGTTAGTAGAAAAGTGAGCTCAGGTAAGGGTTTTCAAATATCAGGTGAGCAGAAATACAGTTTGACCATGCTATCAAAGGCATTCTTTCCAATTCCATTCCTACCTGCAACACCTATAAAAGGGGACTCACCGCGCCCTGCAGAACAGGGACATAGCTCGGTGTGACAGGATTTTTATACAACCAGTACTCTTCTGGATGGATTTTTCTATGAAAAGGAGGTGGATAAACTTCTGTGATCCTAAAAATGAATAAAAATAGAAATCAGTCTGAAGTACTACATACCCTTCTATGATGCTGGATTTCAACTGAAAACACCTTAAGGCAAGTTCCTTGACAATTAAACAGTGAGACAATCTTTTTCAGTTGTTCAACTTAAGAGGTGACTCAGACTCAAACACAATGTGAACAATACGGCATCAGTGTGTCTGGGTGTCATTGGAGTCCCAACCCTTAAAAATCACATTTTATGATGTTCATCCAAACATTTTGTCAATTTTAACTGAATGGTTGAAATTTTCACATCTGACATGAATAATAAATGCTATGAAATATAAATAAAAAGGTTTTATATATAATTTTATCAATATATAAATGTTTCCCTCAGAATAATGGACAGCCAAAATTTCTAATATGCCCCATGTTGGCCACCAAATCTTGAATTCCTGCATAAATCCCTAGTGAATGCATGTAGCACAATTACAAAGAATAACACTTAATGCTTTATTTCATCCAGAGAACTCCTACAAAGAGTACATAAGTACACATGCATATTAGTGGGTTCAATTTAGAGGAAGATGATGACGATTTCTTAGGCTGTAATGCCCAATATGCCCCAACTTAAGTCATTCTTTATCTCCTTTTCTTCTCAGCTATATCTCTTTTGTTCTTATTTGTCCATATTCATTGTAGGGATTATATTTGTAGTGCTTCAACTCAAATCCATTTTAATGGCTTTTAAAAATCTCTAATGAGATGAAGCAAGACTCAAGAATGATTAAACTTGTGCCTGAATAAAGATAAACAATAAATGTTTGAGCGACTAAATTTTTTTTAAATGCTGGGCGGATCGTCACGGGCCACTTGACTTGAGGAGGGTTTGCTCGTGCAGTGGGCGCACGATTCGTGGGCAGAAGATGGGTACTTCGCCACGACAAATAGCCCAAAAGTTGTGTTCTGCGCATTATGGCGCACAGGTTTCTCTGTAATGTAAACGATACGAGAACCCTGATCGGCCCTTGCCCAGCCCTTCACTATAGGGCATATAGTAATTGGTCTCTCGCTATGTATCCATTATTTTATTCATCTAAGCTTTACACAATGCATTTATTTACTCACCCAAATATAATGAAAAGTGTCAATCTAACACATACTTCCGTCCAAAGGGAAGCAATGTTATGTGTCGCATACATCTTCGTAGGAGCTTTTGGTCAGAACTAATCAACTCCGATCACACAGTACCCTTTCCCTGTTTTCTCAGCTGTTTTTACCAGTGTTGACAGTCAAGCGAATGAATGGAAGTCGAGTAATCCAATCATATATCCTTTAATGTTACTTTTCAGACAATTTAGTATTTCTTAAACTTTTAGGTTGTGAATGTTTCACGCTTTCATAACATATCAGTTAATCTCAAACGGCCGTATAAAGTATATTTTCAATAAATATTTACGGATCCCAGCTGACGTGTCTTGGGCGCAGACATCTTGGCATCCCACAATGCACCATCACCCACAGGGAGTAATAATTATTTATATCCAATTTACCACATACACCAAATGGCTCCAATCTTTCCTGTACTATTGGACATATAATTCGCATTCATCTTATGGATAAAACAGTAAATTGATGTTTAGGATAAACAGATAATAGTGAGATATATTTCAATCCAGTTGTGGCTGTAACTGGATGGAATACAATGACACCTCCCTGCATAGGAAAACATCATCATGGCCCCCAGAAGGAAGGTGCTGTGATCCTCAAACTGGAATGGTGTTTGGTTTAATTGAATGCTCATTTTTCTGAGACAGGTTACCATAATTAAACAATCATGAATATGAAACTTGCACCCAAGACACTGACTGGTGTTCTTAACAGCCAGAATAAGGGTGCATTTGACTGGTAAGTGAAATATAGTCATTCTCATAATTCTGATTTCCTGTTTAAAGTCTGAGAAATCAATGGAATTATTCTACTTTCAATAGAAATTGGAGACATGTGGTGTCAATGACACTCAAATTTAATGCAATGCACTTCTTAGGGAACATGTATTTTATTTATATTTGCTTTGCATAGTAGTAATTGGCATGTGGTATGTAGCTTTGAGATTGGTACAAATAGTATGCCATATCCCCCCATATGAGCATTTAATTTATGTTATCTGTCATTCAGAAATTAAAGTTGGGAGAAGAGGCAGGGGAGGCTGAGTGGTTAGTGGCTCGTATTTCGGCAGTCTTCACAAGGAATCTGATCTACTTCATGCTATTAGTAGGAGAACATAACTACGTGTACTGTAAAGTACCTATATATTGCACCTCCCCAAGTCACCCCCTGACAGCAGGGTCTCTAAGCCAGCTAGATTTCAAAAATGCCTGTCCAAAACAGCAATTACAAAATATCTGCCCGTCCAGATTTGTCCACTAATCTACTTCAAATCCCTATACCAACTGCATTTAATAGCCTATTGTGTCAAAAAAGCTGAAATTTACACTTCAAGCAGACAGCTATGTCCTGGAAGGTGGTTTGTTAGGAATATATTTGGTTATTACCCCCAAAATTCAAAATTGAAAATTCTTTGTAGAAATTTTTGCCTGTCCATGCAAAAAGGAGGTTTTCTGGAAACTGCCTGTCCAAAAGACAGGTAGGACGGTTCTGGCTAAGTCCCTGCCTGACAGTGCATTCTGTGTATGGCTTAAAGTTATGTCAAATGTCTTGTTCAACTCTTCTTCCAGAATGCCTCTGCTGTGCCCAGGTGCTGTTAAGGACAATGTCAAATTTCATGTGAATGTCAAATAGGGCATAGTTCTATTTCAAATACTATTGTTTATCTTTGCTTGTATATTTCAGGGGCTGGCAAGGATTGATAGCTTATGGCTGTCAGAGCCTGGTCGTGGTTGTAGATCCCAAAAGCATTCAGGTAAATAGCTCAAGCCTCGCACTATGTAACATTGTAATTAACCTGTAATTAAACATTACATTCACAGGATGCCCTGGTGGCTAAACATTTTCTTTTTTCTGCTTCAACCCATTAAGTATGCCTAAAACCTCAGGACTCTAGAAACTAACTATCATCTGGATCTATGATACGGATGAGAATAGACAATGATTTTACAAAATATTTGAAGTAAAATTGGTGATATTGTTCTGAATAACATTTGTCCATTTTTTTCCAACTTTATCTTTGCCTTCAAGATTTCATCATAATTGTCAGGCTGCTTTTAGGTGCTCTGAGCATTAATTGGTTTAAATGATATTTGAGAATATAAGGAATATCTAGATGTATATTAAGCGTTGTCTTGATATTTTTCTCTGTTGGAAATTGAGTATAAATGCAGTATGTAATATTGACATTCTTTAGTAATTTTTTGTAAAATGTACCTAATAAGGTACATCACAGTGTTTTAATTAGTAAAATGTCATTAAATGACCACTATCCTAAAAGCAAGAATTCTTATTCACACTTTGGTTAAAAGATAAATAGATACTTTCTGAAAGGAATGTTACTTATCATCACTGTCAGTTAAACGAATCAAATAAACAAATAATTTTTGTTAAATCGATTTAGATATTCATATAACTGCATTGATCTATGCATGTTTGTAATCTCATATTTATTTCTGTTATTCTTTTGTAGGTTTTACAAACATTAGATCGACATAGAACAAATGTCTGTAAGGTAAGTGAATTATGTATATATTGGGATAAAATAAGATAACTATCTTATTTTGTATCCTGTCTGAGAATGTAATAAAGATGCATCTTTTTCTTTTATGTCAAAATACTTTTTTTGTAGATGATTTTTTTTGAAAATTTTCCCAAACCCATATCACATACTATATTGTCCCTTATAAGTAAATGAAATAAAAAAAATAAAAAATGATATAAGAAATAAAATCATAAATAGTCATTATAATAGATGATAAAAATAGATAATCGTTTATGCAAATGCACAGTGGTACTATTTTTCTCTGGTCATGCCTATTGTATTGTGTGATTGTGTTTTGTAGGTGAAGTGGGCCAGGGAGAACTACCACCATGATGTGGCCAACCCGTACAGCCTGCGCCTGGCCTCTGCCGATATCAGTGGCCGTATCGTGGTGTGGGATGTCTGCACAGCCACCGTCAGGGCACAGTTTGCTGATGGAAACAGACCTATAGCAGGTGTGGTAGACCTTCATGTAGTCCTTGCCATGTGCTTGTGGGTAGGAATTAGGGATAAGTACTGGTACTTAATACAATACCAAATACTGTTATTGAATGGGAAAATATTATTATTTATGAGCCAAATTCCTGAGGTTAACTAAATCCAACAAAATTAGGTCTTGGGAGGCAGGCATAAAAATATTGTTAAGATATTGTATAGTTAAGGAAATATTTATATCATATGTTACCATGAAAATTTTAAAGGTTCCAATTCCTAGTAGGAAAAGGGGAAACAAAGAACTTTCTAAACACAACTGCAGCACATAGAATATTCAGTGCTCTATACTTACACTTCTTAAACCATAGTGAGGGCAAATGGAATGCATACAATTCTGGAATATTTTATCGGGTTTGACAACACAGTGAAACCCACTGTAAAAGACTACCTGTTGACTCATAAGTGGTCTTTGAAGACAGGGGTATTTCCTCACAGGTCAAATACAATATGTGAGTGGTCTTTATAGACAGGTAGTCATTGTGCAGGTGTGACTGTATTTACTCTATCTGTGTGTTTCTAGAGATGGAATGGCTGAGCACACAGGATGTGTCACATGATCTTCTGGTCGCCCTCCATCCCCCCTACTCAGTGATACTGTGGAACGCGGACACCGGACAGAAGCTGTGGAAGAAAACCTACACCGTGGATCTACACACATTTGTCTTCGATCCTTTTGAACCCAGCAAAATGGCATGTAAGTGAATTTCATGGAAAAGATGCAATTACCAGTTTCCTCACCTGCATTTTTTTCAAGTCTCTGAGAAATATTTCTTTGATTAGATTTTTATTAAGGTGGCTATGCAAGTTAGCGGAATACTTTTCACGAAAAGTGTCTGTTTTATTTCTCAATTGTCACAAGCTACGCGTGCTTTTCAAAAGCTGTTCCAACCAGAAAAAAATCTTTATGAAGTTGTATGTCTTAGGTGTAGGGCCAAAGCTTTAATTTTAATTTAAATCATAAAAAGTATAAAAGTATAAAATACAAGATGTGTATTAGTTTTTTCTACTTTTACCTTGAATGGCACTTTATCTTTCATTCACTAGGCCACTCCAATTTAATTACTTGTCTTACGAGCTCCAGAGTCTGAAAAAAAAAGTTGAAAAATGTTTTTTTTTTTATTATTTTTTTTTTTTAGAGTCTGCTTACTAGGACTGGTAGCGAGATGTTTCTAACAGCCTATTCTCAACTAAATAAAATCAATCAATCCTGTAACCTGAAGGCTGGGAGATATACATCCTCCAATCTGAGGCTCTGCTACAGCATTGATAAATCCCTGTAGTTGATTGAATCAACCTTACAATGAAAATTCTTAAAAGTTGCACTTTTTTTTTCTTTTTTTTTGGAGTCTGATAGAAAATCTCCAAACCACTTTTGTCCATAAGACACCAAAGTCGACTTTTATTTTTATTTTCTTTGGAGTCTGACAGTATTTTTTGTCCACAAAAAACTTGTAAGACAAGTAATTAAATTGGAGTGGCCCTATACATTTTCAAAATGTATCAGTGTTGCCAAACAGATAAAGGGAATAAAATTAGAATAAAACTTCACAGCCAAACAGATACAGGTAACAAAACTTCACTGATCCCAATCTGTAGCAGAAAAACAGCCATTCTTGCCTACTGTGTGTATATCTTCATGTTTCATTTCAGTTCTGGGCCAGGAGTGTATTCTGTTCGTGGAGGATTTCTCTATTTCTAAAGTACCCTCTAGCAATGGAAAGCGTTTCTACATCTCCAGTCCCTCACAAGGTGGGTAGTCTAATTATGTCCAATTTTAAAACCTAGTTTCTATTGATGAAGATTTTGCCACCTTGAGAAGGTTGCCAAGACTTGGGGTTAGTCGGAAAGCAGTTTAATGCAGGGGCCAAGTTCCATTAGATAATCTAGATGACTAGGATTAGGCAGATAATCCAGATATCCTATTTCAGGGTGATTTATGGTATTTTTGTGTCTCCATTTCCTTTGTATATTTTAAAGGCAAATGGAAATATTTTAGCCTATTTATGCTGGCATCAAAAATCTCCCAGGCAAAAGTGTGGTTTTAAAAAACATTTGAAGGAGAAATGTTGATCAGAAAGAATTCTAACTAACCTCCTTGAAATGTTGTGTAAGATCTTTCTTAATTTCTAGTTATTGTCAAAATATCATAGATACAGACTACAGTTTCTAAAGATAACTTACCTCCTTGAAATGTTTTGTAAGATCATTCTTAATTCTAGTTATTGTCAACATATCATAGATACAGACTACAGTTTCTAAAGGAACTCCAAAGCATGAATAGGTTAGAGATGATGAGCTTGAATAAATACACTGGCAACCAATATATTTTGAATTTCATTTAGAATATGTTTGTTGAACCTTTCAGTGTGTAGTATAGAAAGAAGTACAGTATCAAATTTTTCAAGGGCGATCGAGTAGTCTATATATAATCTTAATATGAGATTGAAATTACTTAACTAAAAATTCATTTAATTTAAAACAATAGAACTATGCTAAATTGTGTTCAAATCTTTTTTCAGCTGAAAGTGCTCCAGGTAACTTTTGTCTATATCATTTGTTTCCATTTATTGGTAACGGTTTGTTTCTTTGACTTTTTTGTTTCAGTTGGACCTATTTCGACCCTTCCCGCATGGTGACAGTTTAATTTCAGTTAAAATTCTGACATGTGCTTTTTTCACTGACCAATGCATTATGCCATTCATGCCAAAGGCACAGACTGCAGTTTGAAAATCATTTTCCAGAGAAATAAGAGTACCAAGGTTAATCATCTGAGGAATAACCTACAAATGTTTTTGAAATATTTCTCTCAAAGTAATCAGAACACTGGATGGAATACTAAATATATAATCCTCATAGTGCTGGTGGATAATTTTGCCAATACAAAATGATGCAAAAAGCTGAAACCTGAAACCCTGGCATATAGGTACTCATCTGAGAGTACTCAGCGTGAGCTGTCCAATGGATACAAATATGACAGGGTTTAAATGTTTTTCAAAAATCTTTGCATCCTTGTGCTTTTGACGAAGGTAGCCTCAGCATCAGAAGGGTTAAGAATTATTTCATTCAGAGAGTTTTGATATTTTACACTAGTACAAATTGCTGTAGTAAAAAAGCATTCGTTCATTGAATTATTTAAAAATATATTAGGCTACCTACATGTTGAATGTCAATGGGTTAAACAGACCTCTCTTGCCTGTAGCACTGCAAAAATGTTCGGTTGTTTTGATGATATCTTTTTCTCAAAAGCATTTTTGGAGTAATGTCAATTGAAATCCTATTAACAAATCATTTTTTAGATGTGTGCTTAATTATTTAACTTATTAACTTAAGTTATTTTCAAAAAGAAATTATATCCAGTCAGCAATTTCTTTGGGATCTCAAGCATTAGTGGGTTAAAATAAGTGGCTCTGAAAATTGATCAACGGTATTCAAAGATGATGCATGCTTACACACACACACACACACACACACACACACACACACACACACACACACACACACACACCAGGGTGTTCAACTGTACATTTTCATTTTTCCACGAAATGTCATTATTATGATGTTAAAATGTCTGTATTTTACTGTATATACCCCTCCCTTAGACGATTCATTACTGTCCCAATTTGTTTTGCATCTGTATCTGGACTTCATTTGATGTGATTCCTCAAGCATGAAGTTAGTTAAATCTTAAAACACTGTTATCAATGGTTTAAGTTTTGATATGATTTTTATATGATGCTTTTAAAGTTTTTTGATAAAAAAAAATACAAATATTTTAGTGACTTTGATTTGTGTTTGTAGAAGGACCCAGAGTTCCCTGCCTCGATAGCTGGGTGGTCTAGGGCATTGCACACTGACTGCTTGTTGCCTCTCACCACTTTCAAAAGTCCAAGTTCAAATCCAGCTCAAGAACTTTTGAAAGAGGCCAGTGGCTTGGGACTATAGTTTCCTGCTCTGTAACAACTAGCTTGTCATGTTGTATCTTAAATATGGGGTGATAGATTAAATTCCTAATTCAAAACTTATTCTGCATACTTTGGGGACACCTTTTCAAGATAGTATCAATGGAATATATTTAAAGGACAAATGTTACATTGAATACAAACGACAACATCTTCTCAAACATAAATCAATTTCTAGCTTTATTCAGGAATGTTTTTGTGGGTATTAAAGCACATGGACAATGTTTTTCTCAAGGAAATGGGTCACATAATCTGATACATGCTAGTCTTGGCAGAAACTGCATGACACCTGCCTTCCTTTTAAAATGCTTTGGTCTTGAGGAAGATTAATTGTGTAATGGAACTGGCCTCAAGTGATAGCACAAGGTTAAATATTTTTCATAAAGCTTAAGATTCTATAACAAGCTTGGATAAGTAAGCAGAGAAGTCACTAACAATCTACTCTCTACAACTTGAACCCAGTTGTTTTACCCTTATTCTGTTGGTGGCTAATTTGACCAATACAAAATTATGCAAAAAACTGAAAAATGACTGAAACCCTGGCACATGAGTACTCATCTGATAGTACTCAGAGCTTTCCAATGAATACCAACAAGACAGTGTTTTGATAGTTTTCAGAAATCTTTGTGTCCTTGTGACTTGGACGAAACTAGACTTAGCATTAGAACTGTTAAATCTTGGGTGAGCCTGTTTTCAAAATTTTGTTTTTTAAAGTGGGAATATCACCCTTGATATGACCTTCACAAAAAATCTTCCAACTGCAGTATTTTATCAAATCATTAAATGTATGGAAAATGCACAAAAATACCAACATGTTATTTTTCTATCAATAGGAAACAACAATGGAGGTAACAATGGAAATCCTCCAGAGAGGAGGCAGTCGAAGACCACTCTTGGAAAACGCATGAGCAAGATTCTCGTTGGTGATCAGCAAGGGAAGAAGTAGGTGGTTTTTTATTTGATTTTTAAGATGCAAAAAATAAGCCTTACACTTAAGTAGATATGTAAGGTTCCATTAAATAATTTTCTGATATAAAGGGGACACATTGTCCTAATCAGCTTTTCATGGGTACTAACTCCTGATCTAAATATCAACAGCTACAACTTGATTCTGGTTCCCTTACATGTTTAGTTATGACACAAGATTTTAATATTTAGTGAAAATAATCTTAACCCATTAATGCTCAAAGCGGCCAAAAGCATACTGACAATTTTGGTGAACTCTTGCAGAAGTTGCAGGCAAAAACCTTGTTTGAAAAATATTTTATGGAGAAATGTTTATCAATACACTACCATCAACTCCCTAAAACACTTTGTAAAAATCAATCTCAATCCTTAAGTTATTGTCAAAATTGTATAATATCCTGATGACAACTTCTGAAGGAACTCTTGGGCATCAATGAGTTTAGCCCTTACAAGGGGTGTTCTCTGGGGCTTCACAACGTGTGACAAACCAAAAACCTAAAGCTCTGTTGGAAGGGCAAATGCACCATCAGAATTATTTAGGTTCAAAATGAGCTCATACATTATTGTTGTTGTTTATTCCAGAAATAATGAGGACGAGAGCGTAGCCCTGAACGAGTGTCTCCAGTTGGTGTACCACCAGGCGTGTCGCCACCACCTGATCCTCGTCTACTCTCGCGAGATCCTCATCATCGACCTCGACATCAACCAGACCGTCGGCATTATTCCCATGGAGAGAACAGGCTCTCCTTTTGTACAGGTTTGTTATATATAATGTCTTCTTTTTCATTATATTACCTGTGGTTTTCATCATTGGCAATCACATTTTTCCAAATGAAAACATTTTGACATTGTTTGGCTGTTATAACATATGTATATCTTGCAATTGATATTGTGTCCTGTTATAGTCGACATAGACAAAATTATCCAACATATTTTCTATATTTTACGGTCATTTTGGTAGCTTACTTAACTTTAGATATTTGTATTGTTTTTAGATTATCACCTGTCGTCAGAGGGATGCTGTGCTGTGCCTGCATGAAAATGGAGCCGTGACATTCAGAGTGCGTCGCCGTGCCAACACTCTCGGTTCTCCCGCCATAGATCCAGCTGCGAGCTTCGGAGGATCAGGTGAGAGACTAGTGTATTCAGTTTTGGCCTCCCTGCCTTGAGTTCTCCATGGCTGCAACAGCCAAAATCACCTGACTGTTTATACTGATATCTCCTAAGCCATACATCAGTCTGTATCATAATAAAATTAAAAACTAGTAATTCAATATCATTCTCAATATAGTCACAAATAGCCTTATCAGTTTAGCCATAACAAAACAAAGCAATTTAAATCCAATTTATTGGGCATACCAGAAAATAGATGTGAAAAACAGTTATGTATAAAATGGAAGATAAGAAAGATTGGAATGATATTTGTTTAAATTCATCACTTTTATTAATTTACTGTATACTTAATGACAAAATGCTTCTCTTGACTGGCATGTTTTTTGTACCCTATAACCAAAACTTGAGTCTGAGTCACCCTTTGATCTGACACACTATTAGATATCTTATAACTATTTGGTATTTGTTTTTGACAGGACAGTATGTTGGACTCTCTATGTCCTCTAGCTATTTGTTATTATTCTTTGTCAGAGGAGAGTATGTTTGACTCTCTGGATATTATCAAATATTCATTCTATTTCCTCTAACTATTTGGTATTTTAGAGGACAGTATTTTGGACTCTCTGGATCTTAATATCAACAATTAATTCTATGTCCTCTAGCTATTTGATTTCTGTTTTTTCAGAGGACAGTATGTTGCACTCTCCGGACGTAGCGTACGATCTGCGCTGCCAGTCGGACCCTCTGAGGGTGACTAAGCACAGCAAAGTCTTCGGCATCGTCACGTGTCCCATAGGCGAACAGTCCGCCGCGCTTCTCATGAGTGACAGCAGACTGTTGCTATGGCAACTCAAGACAGTAGATTACCAGGTAAGTTCAGCATCATGATAAAAGTAAGGAATCTTTAGATATTTCCATCCTACCTAATTTTTAACTTATAAAACGCTCAAAGAGTCTATAAACTCACAACTTTCCCAGTCACCTCAGAAACTTTTAACCTATAGCAGTCTTTAGGGCCCAAAATGTCCTGACTATTTTGATAATATCTTTTGAACATAGAAATAATTGACCATAAATATTGATATTACGCAAAGTCAAAAACTCTTCTTCAAATGTGTGATTATGTGTTTAATTCCAAATTTCAAAAGTATTACTTTTCCAGTTCTTTTTTGTTGAGGAGATATAAATGAGTTACAACTATCAACTCCTGTGGTCATTTCTGACTTGTAAAGTCAGTGACTTTTTTACGCACTAGACAGGATATATTTCAAATGTTTATTTTTTTATGTAATTTGATTGGCAGGACAATGTTGCAGTAACCAATCAGATGTCTCCGTTATACACTCCCGGCTACAGTCACGGCTTTGACTTCCCACCTCTGGACTCCGGTCTACCAATCACATCCAACGTTCCATACCCAAAGCTTGTATTGGGAGATATGATTGGTCAGTCCCAGGCCTTCGTTATGGAGCACCAGAATGCACGCCCCAAGCATGGAATACTGTTGAAGTTTGTTTTGACTGGCTTGCTGAGTGGAGTGGCCCCACCTCCTCTAGTCATCAGAATGTGCCCGCCACTGACAACCAAGAATTGGAATGTTTACCAACCTCTGGTTGCACAGGGTAAGGCCATAAATCATTTTGTATTATAATGAAATGAAATGGTTTGATATCATTCTCAGTGAAGTCACAAATAGCCTTACCAGTATAGACATAACACAATTATGCAATTTAAACCCAATTTATAAGGCATAACAGAAAATACATGTGGGAATCAGTTACATATAGAACTGAAGATAAGAAATGTCGCAATAACATTTGTTTTAAATTCATCTCTTTCATTAATTTACTGTATACTTAATGACAAAATGCAGCTCTAAACTCTGGCATGTTTTTGTACCCTATAAACAATATTTGAGCCAGAGTGACCCTTTCATCTGACACACTTTTAGATTTGTTTTGAATTGAGTTTTCACCTGTGTCTTTGTTGTCGCTTCAGGTACCCAGGCTGGCACAGTGCAGGTGTATAACCTTTCCAGTGGTCAGCTGTGGAGAGAGTATAACTACCACAGCTGTGCTGTCAGGTGAGTCTATTATTACATCTGAGTTTTATATGTCTCTTTTTTTTAGCATTTCATTGCTTTATTCTTCCCAAATGGGTGAAATCCTCTTAGAACTCTAATTTTTTTTATGAAAATCTTTGGAAAACTTTATTTAAAGTATAAGATTATGATCTTAGGCCCTACAAGCATGAGTGTGGTTAAAAAGAACCCAGACCTCAAGGCCCAGCACTGTGATCATTGCTATTTGTATTGGTTTTTCAGAGGTAGGTAGTGTTTCATGGACATATACTGATCCCAGCCCCACCACAGACACCAAACTCTAAGATCCAGTATGTGCCAGATACTAATTGCTATATGTATTGGTTTTTCAGAGGTATTGAGTGGGTAAGTCTGAACAGCTTCCTCTCGTGGGCGTTCCCTGCACCCAGCCCCACCACAGGCACTGTAAAGAATGAACTTCTCATGGTGGACATTCAAACAGGTAGAGTACACCAAGCTTCAACAGGAACCCAACTCTAGGGGTTTTTTTGCGATGAGAATTATTCTAGGACTTTTATTATGATATAAGGTGTGTGCCTCACTTACAGATGCTGCTTTGAAATTATTGGTAATATTTTCTATGAAAATTTCCTCTGAACCACTACTATGTAGTAGTGATGTCATTGATATGAAATTTTATCGATTCGATTAATTGGTATATATTTCGATTCGATTTGATTCGATTCGATACACCATAACGTGCTCGTAGGGCACAATTTTTTGTAGGGATGTCACTGATATCCCTTTTTTCAATTTGATTAATTGCTATACTCTTTCTGATATATATCGATTGGTTTGGATTCAGTTTGAAAACCTGTGTCATGGCCATATGCCTGAGTAAAGTACACCATTCCTTCCAATTTCTCTTACAAAAGCCATAGAAAATAGTTCAATATTTAGTCAGAGTTTCACTTTGCATTAGTTTAACAGGAAAATATCTGGGAAAGGTGTATTTTTTATTAATAATCATACGCCGTTATTGGGGTGCAGAATATCGATTATTTCGATTCGATACCCAACCATTCGATTCGATTTAATTGACAAAGTGAAAATGTCGATCGATCGATTTGTCGACTATCGATGACATCCCTACTATGTAGCGCTACTGGCTGCAAGATATTGTATTGATAATTGCCATGCTGTCCAAGAATTTTCAAGTTAGAATGAGATATTTGGATATATACTAACCATGTTCATCAAATTTCATTCGGTCTTATCTCTGTTTTGCAATGGGAGACAAGAATGTCAAAGCTAAAGCTCCATTTAGGTATCTAACTTAAAATGTATAAAAGAAATTGCTGAACTTAAAATGATTTTTAAAAATTGTTTGAATAAAATTCACCTCAATATTACAGGCAAAACCACACAGTTCCGACAGAATCGTGATGAAGAGTCTCCTATAGAGGGCGTCAAAATATCCCAGCTTAAGTAAGTATATGATATATAAACCACATGAAAGCTATGGTGTGCTATACAGGGGTGTCCAAGTATAGAAACCCTTGAGCACAATCAAGCAGTCCTGGAGCACAGCATCGTTAGTGTCCAACTTGCGGCAAATAGTTCAAGAAATAAAATGTCACCAGGTAGTACTACTGTGAAAGTCCTCATATCGATAATAAAGGCCTGGATCAAGATATGCAATATGATGAAATTAATATGTTTTATAAAATATGTATCAAAATAGAACACAGGTAGTATTTAAAATTTATATTTTTACAAATTAAATTGATTTATTGATTTATAACTTGAAGACCTTATACTGCACTGTTTAATATAAATGAGACTTACTGAAGTGCAGATGGTTGGTACTGGAAATGCTTAGATTTGTTGTTTGTTTATTTTCAGGCAGTACTTTGTGATTGTGTTTAAGGAGAAGCCATTCGAACTGTGGGATCTCAGGTCTGGAACGCTGCTGAGGGAGATGCCACGAAACTTTCCCCATGTCACTGCCCTGGTAAGTAGTGTTGGGCCGATCATCGATTGATTATAACCGATAATCGATCGGTTGCCTTATTTCTAACGATTTATTGATTACGAAAC
This sequence comes from Maea johnstoni, assembly GCA_963942565.1. Classification (NCBI taxonomy): domain Eukaryota; kingdom Metazoa; phylum Annelida; class Polychaeta; order Spionida; family Magelonidae; genus Maea; species Maea johnstoni. Next base: position 15,859,804 of record OZ012694.1, read on the forward strand.
TAGCAATCGATGATAATCGGAAAAGGTGACACCTAGCGACAAAAAATATAACTAAATGACTGGCAAGTTGTCAGCTTACTTGCTTTGAGACCCAATAAACCTCAAAAGAATGATGATTTTAAATAGTGAATTTTGTTGAATTCTTGTTTTTTGTCTCCTAGAAGTGGTCTCCATTTCTTTACTTTGATGACTTTTAAAGATTGATGTTTTTGTATTACGACTTTCTGGTTTTCTGGTGATTTTTTAAATTTCTGTCTTCTAGGAATGGTCTCCATCACATAACTTGAAGTCATTGAAGAAGAAGGCACCACCTGACGCCAGCAGTTCTAGCAACAGCACATCAGTGGATCTCTCAGCTTCCAACATGGATCCTGTCACAAGGTAGATGTTTAGGTGTTTAGAGTTAAACAGAGACGTGTGTGTGTGGAGGGGGTTAGTAAGTATATATACAGCAAATCAAACGACAACTATTTCCAAGTCACAGGGTCACAGACATGCTTGAAAATGCTTGAAAATTTTTCAGATATATTACCAAATCAGCCAATAGCAGTGAAAGGGTTCAAGAGCTGAATTAAACAAAATCACTAAAGAAAAGGATTTGAAGTACATGTATGTTGATTTAGCTTATAGGCACCAAGAATATCTTTTAGCTTAAGATATCAAGTGTTTAGTCTAAAAATTTATTCAGTTTCTAAAGTTATCTCAACAGTCTTTAAAATTGCAATGCATATATTTTGTACTGTTTGTGATTTGCTTGGTAAGGGTCATCCCTTAATGATGTTATTATTAAAAAGCTTTTTGGTTAAAAAAAAAATCTTCAACTTCTACATTTCTCTTAACTATCATAAAAAAAGCTTGCACTGTGGGAAGTGCACTGTGTATATTTAGTGCTGTTGTCATTTTGATGTGTAGGAGTTTTAAAAATCCTTTTCGGATTGAAAAGTTATTAAACTTCCAGTTTTCTCGTAATTATCCTAAAAAATCTTGCAGTGTGTACATTTTGTGCTGTTGTTATTTTGGTGTTTAGGAGTGACAGTAAGACATCCCTTCTGATGGGTGTTCAGGCACGAGAACACTTCGTCTTCACCGACCAGGATGGCTTGCTCTATCACTTCATTGTGGAGGGAAACATGATCAAGGATGGCTCAAAAATTCCACCAGATGTGAGTGTGTTTTGTTATTTATACTGTATACCATGTTATATATTGCAGAAGTTTAGTTAATGCGTCATTTGCGCTCAACTGGAGTCCGCATTTATTAAACTGTGCACCATGATTTGGACATCGGATCCCTATGCTAGTATCCTACAGCACGCTGACATGAAAGCTTGTCATTCTGCACCTGTATGGAAAAAATAAAAAGTGCATTTAAGGCATGAGGGCATTATTTTATATGCTCAAAATTAACATAGTATACAGTAGTCAAACTCATTTTATTATCAACCTGTCATACCCAGTCAGAATTCAGCTTGAAATTGCGCTAAAGCTGTTATGAAACTCAGGAATTTAGCATGGATGAGAAAATAATTTGAAGAGAGTTTTTTGGATAATTAAAGATTTTTTTTTTAAATTTAAAAGTATGGTGTTATGGTACATATAAAGTGTTAAAGTGTATTGCATACAAAAGAAGATACATTACAGCATTACCTTAACAACCCCTATTATCTTTTTGCATTTATTTCTAGGGTGGTAAATTGGTAAGTAAAAATTGTTTTGCTTGAGAAGATATATTGTAGTGTTTACTTTGCAGTTTTGTACGTTGTTTTTTTACAAAATTTTCCAGGGTTGCATGGGAAGCATAACATATATTATCAAAAAGGAGAAACATTGTAGAATTTTCCTGAACAGTTTCTTTTGTCTTTTTGCTTTGTTTCCCAGGGTGGCATGGGAAGCGTAACATATTATCAAAAAGGGGAAACATTGTAGAATTTCCTGAACAGTTTCTATTGTCTTTTTGCATTGTTTCCCAGGGTGGCATGGGAAGCATAACGTGCATTGCATGGAAAGGGGACACTATGGTCCTGGGAGATGTGGACGGGAATCTGAACCTGTGGGATCTCAAGGCACGCGTCTCCAGACCTGTCCCCACGCATCGCGGCTGGGTGAAAAAGGTGAAGTTTGCACCGGGTCGCGGCAACCAGAAGCTCCTAGTTCTCTACAATGATGGTCTGGATATCTGGGACGCAAAAGATGTGAGTACTGTTGCTTACAATTCATCATTACATTGCATGGCTATCATTGGTCAAGATATATGCGCTAACCAAATGGCCCATTTCCCGGCTAAAGGAGTAACCCTTTCATGCCTCTAGTAATCAAAAACAGCTTGACTATTTTGGTAGTATCTTTTAAACCAGAATATACTTTGAAAATATGTAGATCAAGAAAGAAGAAATGTAGATCCCAAACCAATTTCCAGTTCATCTCTTAAAATTAATGAAATGATGATAAAGTTCTAAAATCATATCCAAAAGTGTTTTAGGCCAGGTTGACAAATGTCAAGGTCTCCAGGCATAAATGGGTTAACCTGATCCCTGGTGGTCAGGTTCAGAACTTCCAAAAATGACCCAAATTTGAAACCACACAAAATCTGCAGTATAACTTATATTTCTAAATACATCATTCCCCTGAAATACTTTGAGTATGTATCAGGTCCCCTTTGTCCCTGTAAGTACTTGTGCAAGTGTGTTTATTCTACATGAATTAAAACAAGTTGATATGAAACGAGCAAATAGACCAAAAAGTGTGTTCTGCACATGTTGGTGCGCAAGTTACTCTGTAGTGTAAACAATACAAGAGCCCTCGTTGGTCTTTGTCTCCTAGTGATGTCACACTTAGGTCAGATTCGAGACCCCTGGCCTTCACTATAGCGCATATAGATATAATTGGTCTCTCGCTACATATCCATTCGTTTATTCATCTAAGGTTTATTTCTTACTCACCAGGTGGAGCTGGTCAGTACGATTCGCAACTCTAAGGAGATTGGTCGTATCACGGACGTGGACTGGGCTGCCTCCGATAAACCTGTCATGGCTACTATGGAGGGCTGCATTCGCGTCATGGACCTCAAACTAAAGCAGTGCTGCTCGCCAATAGAAGAAACTATCCTCACTGGTAAGAATACTACTGGTTCAGTGTTAGTCCCCTAGGAGTAGCCACTACAGCAAAAGATGTTTATCAAATTCACATAAAATGTCACCATATTTGCAGAGAAAGTTCTTAGTCCTTACATTTGCCCTGCCCCGTTTATGGTGTACAAGAGGCATATTTTTTACGGTACATGTATTCTATTTACCTAGAATCTGGAATTGAATTTAACATTTTCAGGTAGATACATATATGGCTCCTAGGATTTTATATTTCTAAGAGCAAATATATTCCTTTGTGTGCAGCACAACAGTACACTGTCCAAGCTAGTGGGGTCTTGGAATATTTTGAAAAATGCACTGCAATGCATTTTGGGGCACAATTAGGTAAAATAAGGGGAGATAAAAGATTGATAAAAAAAATTCGAAGTTTTCCCGTTGATAATTGAAATGTTCATTTGCAAATTTGGCTTGTATAATTTAACATCTGGTTGCAAAATCTCATATTCCTGGGGGAAATGCCCCTAAATGACCATTAAGGTCAGTCCCTGAGAATGTCTTTCTATTTTTCAGAGAAAGTGTTCAGTCCGCACATGCTGCCCCCGAAGGCGTCGATGACGCTGAAGTACCTGCTACAGCATCAGCCGTGGAACAAGGAGTACTCCCTGCAGCTGGAGGGGCTCAGCGAGGAGAACATTGAGATACAGATGCTCGTCAACGAGCAACTCGAAATCATGGACAGGTAAGTAATGAACCAAGTTTGATAACGCGATAATGATGCTTGTAAATTAACAACTTTTTAACTCTTAAATCAACTATGAAGATTAATTAAGATTAATACATGGTTAAAAACTGAATCAATTGAAGGCAGTACTGTACAATCGGTACTATTTAGAGGCATTTAATTTTTTTTATTATCACGCTCCCCTTGATAGCGTCAAAATAACATAGTAATGAACCAAGTTTGATAACAACATAATGATGCTCGTAAATTAACAACTTTTTAACTCTTAAATCAACTATGAAGATTTATTAAGATTAATTAATGGTTAAAAACTGAATCAATTATTTCAAGGGACTTGCAGCCAGCAGCTCTTGTCACGTGATCTGGGGTACGGGTAACAGTAGTATATCAGCTGATATACCCACCTTGCAGCCAATAGGCACAATTGGCTGCTAATGATCTACTGCAGCATTAATCACATTGCAGGCGTTTCAGCTGCATTGGGCAACACGGGTATGCCTTATGTGATTGTATGATAATTGGCCCCTCACTGCCTCTTCCTTGTATCTACCTCTCTGATAAAAATAACAACCATACCATCTAGCTGCTAAATTATCTTGAACTTTTAATAGGCACACTTGAGATAGATGCTACATCTTAAATTATTGATTAGAAATGCCTTAGTGTAGTGATGATATGTGAACCAGTATTTCCATTTCCTTATCTTGCAGTGATTTGAAGAACTATTTGCCGCACTGCCAGTTTGGAACTGCACAGCGATGTCTCTTAACAGCAAGGTGAGTAAATAATATGTGAAATTAGAGGTCTCAACAAAAAAGTGAGTGTCCTGCCACACGATGGCTTAAAGTGAAACGTGCTTAGAACACAGATCATGCGAATACACCTAAAATAAACTAACACGTTTATGACATCACAGGAATTGGAAACATAAGTAACTAACTCTTTATTGCCTCACATGATACTCTAAAACTTCCTGCTGTTGGTCTGCCTAAGTGTGTGCTTATTTTATATGGAATCTATACGGTACTTAATACTATGCTGTTTACCCTGCTAATTTGATTGACAGCTTTTATTGTTCTACCATAGGTTGTTTGGAGATGAGGCGGAGCTTAATTTCTGGACTGTCACTCTCCACTATTTGAGAGCAGAAAAGGCAGAACCCATGAGCAAGGTGAGTGAATTTATTACCTACAGAATTCCTGTCTCACTCAGAATTTCCATAAATCAACAGAATCTTCAGTTAAAGGAAAGAATCGGTGTTAGAACACATTGGAGGATTATGAACATTCTTGATAATAATGGTCTAACCAAAGAACCTTCTGGCAACTTGTGGTCTGGAAGGACTAGAGTCAATATTCAGCCATTGGGAGGCCTGCAGCAAGATTGGATTCTGGTTGTGGACCTAGGGGAGCTAAACATATGATGTTGCTGGTCTTACTGCAATACAAGCCTCACATCCTTTTATTATAGGTTCTTGAAGTTACTTGCTACAAATTTAAGATGAGTTTTTTTCCAATGAACCTCCTTTCATTACCTCAGCTGGCATGAGTTTAACAAAATAGAAATTTAGGAAGATAACTCTATTTTACAACTACTCTACCTGAGTTTGACTTTCTTGAGTTTCTGTTACATTCCAGATCTTTTTAGAATACAGTTTTAGAGGTCTAATGATTCTATAACATACTGAAATGTAGCTCTAGGTTGAATATCTTTTTCCAAATGTTTATCTAATGTATAGTTCCTTTGTATGTTTAATCATTCTTTGCAGCAACTGGATGTTCGCCGTGTGTCCAGCACGGAGGGCGGAGATTTATTCATCCCTACGACCCCTGCCAAGGAGACGAACGACCTTCTCCAGTTTGATGATAACAAGAAGGAAGACGGGAAGGAATCACGTTGTCATCTGATGAGAGACAAACCCCTGGAGACTTGCTATGATGTTCTCTGTGACAACAGTAGCTTTCAGGTAAGACAAGGATAATGAAGAGGAAGAGGAGTTGCAATAATATCAACTTTCAGGTAAATAGACAACCTCCCCAAAATGAGTGATGCAAATGTCAATAACTGTTTTCCAAGTGAAAATGATGTTAATTTCCTCAAAATGTATGAGGCAAATGTCATAGAAAAAGTTTTGGTTTAGTATTACAATGAATGATATTCTCTGTAACAATAACAGTTTCCAAATCAAAAAGATGTTAATATCCTAAACATGTATGATGCAAATGTCATAGAAATAGTTTCGGTTGAGTGTTACATTGAATGATATTCTCTGTGACAATAAAAGTTTTAAAAGACATGAATAACCACAGAAATGTGTCATACAAAATTTCTTAGATATGGAAATCGATTTCGTAATGAACTTGAAATTACAGGCAACTACGTAGTTAGACTACTAGTCATAGAATGACAGCTTTATTCAATAGACTGGGTGTGGCACTAAAAATGGTACAGGACTTGTTTAGAATACTGGTACTGGTCCAGTGCTTAGCATCACTACTGAAATCAAATTAAATATATTACAGATTTGGTTGAGTATCATGATGAACAGTATTCTCTTCTAAAGTCTTCTGGTCTTTAGGGGCAGCTGATCTCTGCCTACAGGATCTCCCACAGTAGGTTTGATGGTTCATCGCTGATTGAATTTTCATTTTCCATTTTGACGGGTCTTACAGAAATACCAGCTGGATCGCCTCGCGCTCCATGACAGTAAGAGGTCCACGTATGAGCACACGAGGAAATGTGCCGAGGCGCTGATGCTACTCGGACAAACGGACCGGGCCGTGCAGCTCCTCCTGGAGACAGAACCTGACAACCCCAATTACTATGTGGACAGTCTCAGGTAACAACATCCCTAATTTTTGGTTGTTAGGGTTAGCATCTAGTCTAGATGTTATCTTATGCTACATATTGAAGTACCGATAGCCTGCCATAAAATACTATTTATCTGCTGCAAAACCTATTTCATATGTTAATCAAGGACCTTAAAACACAGGACACCCAAATGTTTTTTTAAGAATTATCTGTGTGATTCAAGAAAATTATGAAGAGGTTTCCCCTCAATGTAATTATCAGAGGCTCAGAGTATTACTTTAAGTTGCCATTTGCTTCAATAATCATTAGATATATGTATATGATTGTTTTGAAGATCTGTCTGTCTCTCTCAAAAATATATGACAATCAAATTCCATGCTTGCACATGTTGAAAACTTATTGTCAAAATCTTAGCCTAATTCTCTGAGAAAGGTCAAATAAAATTGTTGTTGTCTTGTTTCAGAGCATGCTTGGTGGCCAGTATCAGGTCATCTGGAGCGTCACAGAGCACCATAAAACTGGTGGCCACCAACCTCATCGCTAATGGGAAACTATCTGAAGGGGTCCAGCAGCTCTGTCTCATAGATAAAGGTCTGGACGCCTGCAGGTACCTACAGACATATGGAGAATGGTACCAGGCTGCATGGCTGGCCAAGGTGAGTAGTAAGGTACAGTGTAGGGATGGGGAGGCAGGGGGTAGGGGTAGGGGAGATTATATGAAGGGGTCCAGCAGCTCTGCCTGATAGATAAAGGTCTGGACGCCTGCAGGTACCTACAGACATATGGAGAATGGTACCAGGCTGCATGGCTGGCCAAGGTGAGTAGTAAGGTACAGTGTAGGGATGGGGAGGCAGGGGGTAGGGGTAGGGGAGATTATATGAAGGGGTCCAGCAGCTCTGCCTGATAGATAAAGGTCTGGACGCCTGCAGGTACCTACAGACATATGGAGAATGGTACCAGGCTGCATGGCTGGCCAAGGTGAGTAGTAAGGTACAGTGTAGGGATGGGGAGGCAGGGGGTAGGGGTAGGGGAGATTATATGAAGGGGTCCAGCAGCTCTGCCTGATAGATAAAGGTCTGGACGCCTGCAGGTACCTACAGACATATGGAGAATGGTACCAGGCTGCATGGCTGGCCAAGGTGAGTAGTAAGGTACAGTGTAGGGATGGGGAGGCAGGGGGTAGGGGTAGGGGAGATTATATGAAGGGGTCCAGCAGCTCTGCCTGATAGATAAAGGTCTGGACGCCTGCAGGTACCTACAGACATATGGAGAATGGTACCAGGCTGCATGGCTGGCCAAGGTGAGTAGTAAGGTACAGTGTAGGGATGGGGAGGCAGGGGGTAGGGGTAGGGGAGATTATATGAAGGGGTCCAGCAGCTCTGCCTGATAGATAAAGGTCTGGACGCCTGCAGGTACCTACAGACATATGGTGAATGGTACCAGGCGGCATGGTTGGCCAAGGTGAGTGGTAAGGTACAGTGTAGGGACGGGGTGGGGGGCGAGGTAAGGGAAGTGGGAATTGACCAAAGGGGTCCATCAGCTGTGCTTGTTAGATGAAGGTGTATGGTACCAAGCAGCATGGGAGGACAAGGTGAGTATGAACCAATTAGTTTCTGATGTGGGTAATATCTGTGACAACTGCGAATGTAATTATTCAAATAGAGTAATATTCAAAAAAAAGATTTAAAGAGATTTTTGAACCTAACAGTGACAACAACTTTAATTGAATATATTTCAAAAAAAAAATTCTTTTCAAGATCTGTAGGTATGTTTTGTGTAATTACCTACCTATTTTATCATCATACAATCTTGACAACAGTTATGGTTAAAGAGGAACTCTAAGTTTGAATGTGTTTATGACCTGGATTGAACTATAGTTTGTATCTACATTTGTTGGTCTGATAATGAGCTTCAACTTGTGTTATTGAATCTCCAGACTGAAGTTATGATTTTGAGGTTGTGTGAACTGTTATATGTTTTGGGTTGGATACCATTAAGAGGTACAGATACCGTTTCTAAAAGTACTGTGTCGTAATATCTCATTCCTTAAAGGTACTCTTAATTGATATTTTACGTACATGTTCTCAATTGGGGGTCTATAGGATGGGTCTGGGATACTTCGGTTAGCTGTAAGGCCGCAGTCATTTGATTATTTTGAGGGTCATTGAATTGTTGTTTTCATTGATATGTTACCAAAATGAGGTTTGATCGGTATAATAAAACAAATATGACATCCCAGTTGGGATGTCATATTTGTATATTGTCCGAGGTCTAAGGCATGACTGTGCACGACAAAATTCATAAGGTAATAATGCAATGAAGTACCATTAACAGTGCTGTTATAATACTGTATCATTTCATTAGTACTTATACCATACCATACTGTTTCGTTCTTAAAGTTATCCATCCCTAAATGTGTTATTCTGTGTTTCAGAGCACGTTGACTTTCTCTGAGTGTGCGGAGGTAATGAAGAGATGGGCCGACCATCTTTGTAGCCCGATGGTCAATCAAAAGGTACTGCAAAGTTCATTTTTCTTCAGAACAATCAGAAATGATATGTAATGTTTTATATGGATGCTTTGGTTTGTCAAATTCCCTTGCATAATTATTAAAAAAAATCATTATGTCCAGTTTTTCTGTTTTGCTGAAAATAAACCACATTACTTATAAAGAAACTATTCACTATATATTATATCCGGTACCCCTTGTTTCAGGTAACAGTATTTTAAAGTTAAATGTAAATATATGAAATAGATAAGTAATTTAGTGCAGGTAATTCCTAATTTTAGCTGTTATTTAAATTTGCTTAAGCAAAAATCTTGACAATTTTCTTTTTTGTGCTCCTTACTGAAGTCTCTGTAGAAATTCTGCTGCTGCCCCTACCACAGCAGTTTTAAGTAAAATCAAGAATGATCCCTCTGTTTTGTCCAGAGATTATATCCCCAGTATTAGATAACATCAAATTTAAATGTGATGTTTTATCCATGTTTTCCAGAGCAAGGCTATTTTGGTGATGCTTTCCCTGGGTCAGTTCTATCGTGTGGTAGAGATGCTGTACGGCATGAGGCACTTCGACCAGGCAGCTCTCTTTGTAGAGTCCTGCTTCGAATTTGGACTGCTGAAATTGACTGAAGAAACGAGTATCCTTTGCAGTGATATTAAGTCATATATATATATATATATATATATATATAGAGAGAGAGAGAGAGAGAGAGAGAGAGAGAGAGAGAGAGAGAGAGAGAGAGAGAGAGAGAGAGAGAGAGAGAGAGAGAGAGAGAGAGAGAGAGATTTGTATATATATATATATATATATATATATATATATATATATATATATATATATATATATTTATATATACATGTATATATATAAGTGTGTGTGTGTGTGTGTAAGTTTGAGTGCATTTCCTATTTTAGGCATCTTTATTACTTTTGCGTCCCTTAGCAGGAACTTAGTTTGAATTGATTACTTGTAAGGCCAAAGAATCTAATTTGAGGGTGCTCATTTAGTTTCTTGAATAGTTTCTGCCTACCCACTCATAGAGATTTCACCTGGAGTTTCTTATGGTCATATTTCCCCTATTGGCTGATATTGCACTTTTTTGTATGATACCACCTTAACCCCATGATCAGCACCGCTAGTAGAGGCAGTCTTCTTGGAATACGCCAGACTCTTGATGAATCTTGGGAACAGAAGGGGCTCCGAGTACTATTGTCTTAAAGCCGGAGACAAAGGACAACAGCTACTGAAGGAAGTTCAGTTCCTATTCGATTAGATTATGTTATGAGGAGCACTATCATCAAGAATTGTTTAACCCTTATGCTGCTGGTGGCTAAGTTAGCCAATACAAAATGATGCAAAAAAACTGGAAAATGACTGAAACCCTGGCACATGGGTACTCATCTGAGAAAACTTCGTAAGGGCTATCGAATGAGTACCAACATGACAGGGTTTAGATGGTTTTCAAAGATCTTTGCATTCTTGTGCATTGGACGAAAGTAGCCTTAGGATTGAAAGGGTTCAAGCCAGAGACAAAGGACAACATCTACTGAAGGAAGTACAATTCCTCTTTGATTAGATATACCCATCTATTCACATACGGAGCACGCACACAGTCTCTCAATCTAGAGAAGAAAGATTTCAACTCCTCATCTAAAAACAGGAAAGGATGGGAATCAGGCCTTATTATTACAGGTTTCCTCATTGCATTCATTGCTAAATATGATAAACAATGTCAATTTGTCAATTTTCAGAAACAAACATTCCAAAAAGATTTTTGTAGAGATTGTACTATTATCCATGTAAATACTTCTAAGAACCTCAATAGAAAAGCAGTTTAGTGTTATGAAAATTTATTGGTTGTATTTTGATTTTATTTCTGACCATGATAAAAAATTCATATAACAGAGGCTAAAAATGAGAAATCCTTGAAGGACAAGTATTGTGTTATTGGATGAGTTATTCATTCATGTTGCTATAATAGTATAGGTGATAAATGAATCACAAAATTAATTGGGTAGAGAAGGTAAAAAATCTTTTTTTTCAAGAATTTTATGAAGAGAGACTTGGAGATACTCAAATAACTGTAGTATTGTATATATACCTTATCTAACCCATTATTGCCCACAGCTGCCAAAAGCAGCCATACAATTCTGATGAAATCTTGCAGATTAATGCATAGTTGGGAAAATATTTGATGGAGAAATGTTGATAAGAACATAACCAACAACTCTCCTTCAAATATTTTGTAAAATCAGTCTCAATTTTAAAGCTATTGCCAAAAGTATTTTAGGTCCAGACAACAATTTATGGAGGAACTTGTATAAATGGGTTAAAATGCATTAGTTCATTCTTTCTTTGAATGTATTTAGTACTAGCGCACAAGGAAAAGATGCAATAATGTGAGATGTACTTGGTACTAGAATTAAGCACGAAGTACCTCTCCAGACAACTAATATCAAAACAACTACTTGGTCACGTTATTAGTATAGTCCAAGATTACTCCTTTACTAATATTTGAAAAAAATGATAAAAGTTATAGAAATACACAGAGGAAAAATATTATTTTAGTGAGTAACCACACACTTTATTCAAATATGAACTTAAAGTTACCTTAGCTGTCAAGATATTCCCATGTAAATCAGAGCACCTGTTCACGAGAAACATGAATGTGTTATGTAGTATTTATTCATTTCATGTTGAATGTGTGTATGGTGCTGCATTTACCCTTTTAGTGGAAAAACAACTTCTACTTAGAGTAAAAAAATTGGGCAGATGCAAAAACAGATTTGATCATTAAAACCACTTCTGTATATTAATATACTAAATAGTTTATATATTTAGAGTATTTTTATGTCTGATTTTGATTTTTAAAAAGAAAATCAATTGAAAATCAATTTTGCAAGTTAAAAAAACATTCAGAAATGTTTGTTATTGAGTTGATACCTGAAATATCAAGAGTTCATGATATAATTCTCATCAATTCCTCTGCGGCATTACGTAACAAAAAATCTAGATTTAAACAGAGACTTATCTCTGCTTTTATTGAAAGGTAAAATTAACAAAATCTGCTTGTAAAGATTAAGTGAAATGCTAAAATGTAATTTTGCTTTTGTAATTTGCTTGCTGTTGAATGTATTTATAGTCTGTGACTGTGAAAAGAATATGGATTAGTTATGTAAATATGTGCTGTAATAAATCAATATAACTATGCGCTTGTGAAGCTATAAACAACATCAGTCTTGCATCTTACTTGTTTTGTTCATATGGTTTTCTCTCTAAGCCGAATTCAGACGTAAGAACTTGTGTGGGAAGGACAAAAAGTAATACAGGTGAATTTGGATATGACAGACTCAATGGGACCAGGAAAATTGGTCATCATATGCAAAATTTGTCGTATACATATGACTAATACTTGATATGCATCGGACTGGGACCAAGCATATCGTCTGTCTTATGCAAAAATCTGTCGTACAGTGGTCCTTCATATCCAAGTTCACATGTAATATAAATAGCTTTGAGAACAACTGCATTTCACACTGACATCTTTTATTAATTTCTGCAAAAAGAATAGTTTTCACAACCACACGTGGGGGAACATTACATTTGTGTATACAGCCAAAACTGACACCCCTTATCGAACCTTTGTATGAAGGGTTGCCTTTATCAAGGCAGCTTATGGGGTTTATCTTTTGGACTGTTGTTCCTCTACCCTGCTTTCATATGATGAGTAAACCTAAGTAAAGTATATATTGCCTGAACGTTCCTCTAATGAGGAATACATTAACCCATTCACACACAGAGATACTCTAGAAAGTATCGTCTGCTACTCTAATACTTTTGAAAATAACTTGGGAATAAAGCAAAAGTTAACAAAATATTTGAGGGAGAGTTGTTGTTTGACTTCTGATCAACATTTCTCCTTCAAATGTTTTCCAGAAAATACTTCTGTAGGTAAAACATTTCCAAAATTGCCAGAACTGTTTTGGCTGCTCTGAGTGTTAATGGGTTAAGCATCACAAATGCACCCTCCCATCAGGGTGTCAGATATGAGTGGTAAAAAGTTATGTTTTCCAACAGAGCCTTTATGCACAATTTGTGGAGCTGGTACTTTCAAATTACACAAATGTGTAGAAAAGATCAATTCAGAGGGAAGGGGATCATTTTTGTCTAATGAGGATTAGGGTGTAGGCTTAAAAATTTGTAGAAATCTCAAAATGGCCCTTAATTCGAAAATAAAACCCATAAGCCACCTTCAAAGGTGAAATACCATGCATTTGTTTCTCGAAAACAGGTGATCGATCTTTTAAGTGGTCTCTAAAGCAAGGTAAATAGTGTTTATCTTTATTTCTGGGCAAAAGTTTTGGTGATATCTCTTCAATAAAAGCATATTAGGAAATAGAAGCAATCTCCCTCAAACATTGTTCCAGTTTATGATTAATTTTCAAATGGTGTTGAAAAGCGTAGTAGCATACAGAAGAGTTTCGACAAATTTGGAAGTTCAATTTTTCATCACTTTTCCTGCGGCTAAGTCATCACTGGCGCAGGAAAAGGAGTTACCAGTGAAAACCACTGCCTAACCCTAAGTCAATGGCAACCTTCTCACATGCAGTATGCATGAATGCATTAAAAACAAAATTATTAACCCAATATGTGCAATATGTAAACCACTCTATCTAAGTAAATGTTGGCATGAAAGAAGCAACATGTAAAACTAACACACATCTTCACACCAAGTGGAATGTATGGAGTAATGGAAAAAGTTTGATAAAAATTCCTATATTTAGCCAGTGGGTTAACCCTATTCTATGTTTATACAACATTCAATTCTACACACATTTGCATGATAAGAATAACCAGACATTTTCTTCAAAACATTTACGATGATATCAGATTAGGACGGACTAGGTTGAGAATCCTTTGAGTCAATTTCATTCTCTAAAGATTTGGCCAACTCAGCATTACAAATAAATGAACCCATTCATGCTTGCACTACCCAAAACAGCCTGACCATTTTGTTCATATCTTTCTTACTAAAGAATTGTTTGAAAGCATTTGAAGGAGAAATACTAATAATAAACCAAATAAGAACTTTTTACCAAATATTTTTGGAATTTATGCTCTATTCAGTGGTTATTTTCGAAAGTATCCTAAATACAATGAAAGTTTTCAAGGGAAATCTAAGCATGAATGGGCTAAGCATTCATTCTAATATATACATCATTTACATGACAACATAATACAACAGCTGTTTAGAGTTAACTCCATACCTATTTGTACACACACACACACACACATATATATATATATATATATATATATATACATATATATATATATATATATATATATATATATATATATATATATATATATATATATATATATATATATATATATATATATATACATATATATATACATATATATATATACATATATATATATACATATATGTATATACATATATGTATATACATATATGTACATATAAATATATATGAATATATATATATATATATATATATATATATATATATATATATATATATATATATATATATATATATATATATATATATATATATATATATATATCAAATTCTTCTCTCAGAAGAACTCAAGTTTTCAGAGAGATATGGTAAAATTGTGCTGCCATCTATGGTTTGATAGAGTCATCAAACCTACATACCATCTAGAATTGTGTTGGAATTATTCCTCTCTCAGCCTGAGAACCAGGCTAGATCGTGCCTTACACTCCCTTTGTGAATGAGATAAATTACTCGGACATGTTCTAGAGGTAGTAGTTTCTGTCCATGATGTGAATACTTAGAAATCATGAATATGTTTTGGAATGCTAAGAACATTTGGGAAGGCTGTGACCTGTCTCACATGAATATTGATGTGTACGTAGGAATCCTAGCTTTGATAATTGGGACACATTCCTGAAATAGAGTGATAAAATAATATGAGTCCATAGATAGTCAAATCAGTATACATAGTAAGAAAAAAAAACTATTCAATAACATTTAAACTAAAGTGAATGTTTATAGAAACAAGATATTGCAGGTTTACAAAGTCCTTGTCAATAAATATGTATAATTCCAATAAGAAATGTACAAATAATTCCAATAAGAAATGTACAAAGAAACTTTTGTAAAGAAATATGATCAAGAAGAGTATTGAAATAGATTGCATCTTATATATATATATATATAAATATATATATATACCATTTCCTAAGTTATCAAATAATTAATTAAGGCACTCTGTGTATGAAACAATTATAAAAATAATTGAAGGGCTTTTTTCAGTTGAGAGGGGCAGTTTCTACTTATCAAACCAGAATAAGAGAGGAATATCATACCTTGCCTCCATTTTGCTCTATCTCATGCAAAGCTTCTGTGACTGTGTCACGGTACTTTTTGTCCATCATTTTCTTGGACGGCTAAAATCAAGGACAGAGAATGAATTCAATGATGACATGGAATAGATTTTAAAATGGAATACCAAACATGCTTGATGAAATACTGGAAATGAAAAAGAGAAATGATGAAATGTCAACATTGAATAGTAGATACTATAATGAATTAAAACATGATAAATGAAAGTAATTGAATTAATGATATTTGTATGAGTGAAAGACCATAGGATATGGCATTAGGAAAATGATAAAAATTCAAAGAGTTGAGAAAAATCGAAGTCTAAAAAAAATAGTGCTTCAAGTTTCTATGTAATCTGCAAAACATGAATTTATATTTCAAAGATTTTCTATAAAAAGGCTATAGTAAAACGACCTAGAACACACACTTATGCAGTACTTACAGTGACTAATAACATCTTGAGGTGGGGATTCAAGGCTGGTCCTGCTACAGTACTCAGCTGAACTAAAGCCTCCAGTCCTCCTTCAAATATTCCGTTATCACCGCTACCCTGAAACCACAATCAACAGATATCACACTAGAAGTTAGTACAAGAAATTGTTACTCATTCATGCATACTTTTACTTGAAATAATAACCCTTTTGCTGCTGGTTTCTAATTTGGTCAACATGAAATCGCTGAAACCATGGCAAATAGATACACATCTGATAGTACTCAGCGAGAGCTTTCTAATGAATACCAACAGGGTAAAAATGATTTTCATATTTCTTTTTCTTTTTTGTGCATTTGACGAAAGTTACCTCAGCAGCAGGAGGGATAAATGCCCTCCTTGTCCCCAACAAATGTAAACCTCCACCTATTACCTTGTATCAGTTGCACATTCACCAATACTTTTCAACTTTACCAACCATCTTCAGAAACAAATATTCATTCCTACGTTATACCAATACCTTGAAAGAACAAAATGCTTCTTTTACGAAGGTGGGATTCAAGGCAGGTACTAAAACCATAAGAAGAATCCACCATTTCATACTTAATAGATGCAGTTTCAGGCATAGAAGTGTGGTTGAATTATAGATTTGTTGATGATAAATACATCATACTGTAAATTCTCAGTAATTTGGGACACCTGTTAATAATTAGTATTAATAACAATTTTTATTAGTTCAGGGTGGCCAATGTTTTCTGAAAATACCTTGCTGCTGTATCAGCAAGATTTATGGCTAGCTCCATATTTGGTGAAATGGCAAACTGGCGATTGATCAAGGGTTGCCCAGATTTCACATTAACTATTTTGCAAAATAATCATAGTGGCCAAAATAGTGGTCTAAATTTACAAGAATTCACGGTTCTATATAACTTGATTATAAATTTCCTCACCAAGGCAGCCCTGACAAAGGGTACTAGTTTGGGAAGGAGGGGTATGACCATCTCTTCAGCACCGGGAACTTCCAGCAGCTCCTTAAAGCCCTGCCTCGCTACAAAGTTATAGGGATGCTTGCCCTCTTTCAGGCCCTACAATGAAGAAAATGCAGTGGTAAAGTACTATTATGGTATGCACACATGCTCTGTAAACTTTGAAATTCGTAACAATAAATGGCCCATGGACAAAGCTTCAATGGATATTTTCATGGCTAGAATTCCATGCAAAAAGGTGAGGCCTGAATTGAAAACAATTTTAAATTTGTAAAAAAAACTTGTAAGTTAAGTATCATATTTGTAGTTATTTGAGTGACGTTTTTCCTTCAAATATTTTCTATAAATGCTTTTAGTAGAGAGTTAACCGAAACTGACAGGCAGCCCTTTTCAATGACCTAACCCGTTCATCCATTCAGCACTCGAAAAAGTCCTTAACGATACAATATTTCTAACAATATTTCCGGCCTTCCAGCGACTGAATTTTCTTAAATTTAGCACTATCAACTTCCAAAGTTTCACTTATAAATAGCCAAATTAAGTTGTGTGGAGATATGCAGGTAGCAGTTAAACCAATGTTATATCATTAAACAATATTGGTATGACAGATCTTAATCAATACGATACTTTTTCCTATCAAATATTGGTATTTGGTATTGTATTGAGTATTGGCACTAATCCCTATATGATAGCATTTAGCATCAATACCAAAGAGAACTCTATACAAGAATGGATCAACTCACCTCAGCTAGCGTCACTAGCACCGGGTCAAATGACACCACCTCCGGGGCAGTGTCCCACGCGAGCTTGTGCTTCACTGAGCCATGGACTAATCTACAACAGAGACAAAAAAAATCCTGACTATTTTGGTGATATCTTTGTAACAGAAGCTATATATGAGAGAGATATGTTCATCAGGGCACAGCCCATGACTCTCCTTTATATATTTTGTGAATTCCCAAGAAATTTTTCCAATAGGATCATCAGTTCAGGTCAAAATTGGCTACATCTTCAGGTATGGATGGGTTGACATTGGAGGAAACCAGTGGAGGAGGGTATCACTGGCACATTCAATGTCACTGTAAGCCTTTTTGCAAACCACAGGTAACCCCACAAACACAGCAGTAAAATCAAGTAATATATAATATGTATTATCTATAGTCTGTATAATCTGTTTGATCACATGATGTGCTTATAGGGAAGAAAAGTGCACAATGAACACTCATGCACATTGTTCAGAGAAAGTATTCCTGTGCATTTGGCATAAGCAAGTCGGGAAGGAAAAGGGAATGAAAAAGTGCTGAAGGTCATGTTATGTAAGGTAAAACATTATAACATCCAAATGTTGAATTATTTTGAACTTCTTAACTTTTACACATGTCCCAAACAGGACAAAAACTTTGCATCAAAGTTGAGAATAAGTTTGTTGTCATTCTATTTTGAATATTAAACCTACCTGCAGGGCACTCCACCATTTGAATAGACTGCAGCAAAAGAAGATTTGGGCTTTGACGAACTCGTGAACTGAAAGCAGGAAATCAAGATGTTTTCAGGAGAAGCATTGATCATCGCTTTAAGGACTTAGATAAGTACATGTCATTTTAGAAAAAATTGGGATTTTCCCAGGAACCTTCCATCCTTCAATCCTATGGACATGATATCCTTTAGAACCACACTGTATTGCAGACATTCGGATAAATATACAGGATCTAGCCAAAGGATGTGGTAGATCCCAAAGGATGTGTTAAGTAATCTACGCTCAGATTGTGCTTAAAGGATCTACTCACAAGATGTTCTTGTAGGACCCACTCACAGGATGTGCTTTCAGGATTTACTCACAAGATATTCCTGCAGGATCTACTCACACAATAGACTTGCAGGATCTACTCACAGGATCTACTCACAAGATGAATTAACATGATCTACTCACAGCATGAATTAACATGATCTACTCACAGCATGAATTAACATGATCTACTCACAGCATGAATTAACATGATCTACTCACAGCATGAATTAACAGGATCTACTCACAGCATGAATTTACAGGATCTACTCACAGGATGAATCAACAGGATCTACCCACAGGATGAATTAATATGATCTACTCACAGGATGAATTAACAGGATCTACTCACAGCATGAATTAACAGGATCTACTCACAAGATGAATCAACAGGATCTACCCACAGGATGAATTAACAGGATCTACTCACAGGATGAATCAACAGGATCTACTCACAGGATGAATTAACAGGATCTACTCACAGGATAAATCAACATGATCTACCCACAGGATGAATTAAAAGGATCTACTCACAGGTTGAATTAAAAGGATCTACACACAGGATGAATTAAAAGGATCTACGCACAGGACAAAATAAAAGGGTCTACGCACAGGATGAAATAACATGGTCTACTCACAGGATGAATTAAAAGGATCCACGCACAGGATGAATTAACATGATCTACTCACAGGATGAATTAACATGATCTACGCACAGGATAAATTAAAAGGATCTACGCACAGGATGAAATAACATGGTCTACACACAGGATGAATTAAAAGGATCTACGCACAGGATGAATTAACATGATCTACTTACAGGATCTATTGTTTTTGGGTTGAATCTGTCTGAGAGTTTACTTGTGCCTGCACTTGAGGGTTTTTTGGGTGCTGTGGTCTTGCTAACAGGTGACCGACCACCAATGCTACCTGCAGATCCCAGTCCCCTAGACCCCCTGGCTGAGGCCATTTCTAAAAGAAAAGAGAAATGCTTATAATAATGGTTGATCATGCATCTTAATATTTTACTTAACTGAATAACAGATTGGCCTTCCTGGATTTATTAAAAGATTGTTTCAGTACTATTGTCCAATGTCAGTAACAGTCTTATTTATATTGTTTTACTGGTTATCTTGTACTTTACAACCTCAATACTGGTACCCATCAGAATTGTGCAATTCTCAGTTACATACCAGAATTGTTTATCACATGTAGCAATTCTAGAATGTACCAGAATTGTACAATTAAGGTACGTACTACCACATAACCACAATTGTCTGAATAGACCATTTTCATTCCAGAATTGTTACTAAAATTCTGGCACATACCAGAATTGTCCGTGAATTGTCTTCCTGTGATCTAGTTCGAGCAACTCTAATTATGGTACCGGCCGCTGTTTACTATATGCTGTCTATTGGCCTCATCACAGTTAGAGATCCGAGCATTTAAAATTTGTGACTTGCGCCGAGAAAACTGGGCGCTCATATTTATAGCTTGAAACACCCACCAAAACCAGTCACGTTCGTATCCTACCATGTTTATTTGTATAATTCTGACTTTATTTTATTGAAATCCATTGTAAGATACCTGCATGCAACTATTTAAAAGTTGACGAGGAAAAAAATCTCGGGAATCTGGCGATATTTTACTGACTGCGCATGTGCATAATGGAGGAAGGTCGCTAGATTCCCGAGATTTTTGTCCACTTCAACTTTTAAATAGTGAATGACACCGTTATAATGTCTGACACGCTTTTTCCACTTTTTTAAATGACAAAACGTCATGCATAGTTAGCTTTTCAAATAAACGGGTTTGGATGCTGTCAATTTCCTTTTATTTTTAGACCCGGTTTGTGTCTCTATCAGGCCATCCTTTTTCTTTATTGATGTTTCTGCTATTGGCCTTTCCGAGACACGGTACCACACAATAGTAAAAATCTGCTGTCAGTCCGGTGAATTCACCGGAGTGAATTTCTCGCATTTATAGGCGAGTGTAACGGCCAGACTTATACCAATGAATTAATTTAAGTACATCTTTGACTAGAGTATTTGCCCTAAGTCGGCAGGTGACAATGGTTGGAATGTTTTATAATCTTAGAAAGAAGTTCTGAAGCGGCAATTTCCGCCATTTTAAAATTCCGATGTATGCTTAGGCCTGACTAATCGAGCACCTGCCAAGACATTAGGAGCATCTGTTATATGCGAACAGACACTCCTAATGTCTTGGCAGGTGCTCGATTAATCAGGACTAAGCGTACATCGGAATTTTAAAATGGCGGAAATCGCCGCTTCAGAACTTCTTTCTAAGATTATAAACATTCTAACCATTGTCACCTGCCGACTTAGTGCAAATACTCTAGTCAAAGATGTACTTAATTCATTGGTATAAGTCTGGCCGTTACACTCGCCTATAAACGCGAGAAATTCACTCCGGTGAATTCACCTGACTGACGGCAGATTTTTACTATTGTGTGGTACCGTGTCTCGGAAAGGCCAATAGCAGAAACATCAATAAAAAAAGGATGGCCTGATAGAGACACAAACCGGGTCTATTTTATTTTGATCAACAATATTTTCATTTGTTTTGCACCATCCAGAAATTTAATGTTATGGTTTTCACGCATGTTGGATGTATACGTGCCCTGCACCTATGTATTATATGGAACCTCTGATATAATACATTACAATGGACAAACCGGCTATATTCTAGGGATGTCTGATTACTGATTGATTTGATTACTCTTTAAGTAAATTAACACTATACAAGTGAAGCACCTAAAATGAACATCATGAAAACGGTATGTGAATTAGGACTACCTTTTTAACGAGTGAAGCGATGTATAGAGTACACCCTCAAGTAGAAAAGAAGATAGGAAACGACATACTCCTATACTGTTGTGCTATTCTGTTAACTTAACTATGTGGTTAGAATTGCTGGAGCGTCACACTTGGAGATTATAATCTTGTCACCAAGGACTCTTTAATCCTTCCATTCCGGAGTGAGAACTCTCCAACTGCGGAGGCGCAGAGGAGCATCGATCCATATGCACCGAATCTAACAAATGTGTCGGCCGGGCGGTTTTATCTTATCCGATCGACCACCCATAATTAGTTCAAAATAATCCCGATAGGAGCAGGTAACACTGCCTGCTAACCCTGCTGCTGCTAACCAGCAGTGCGCGGACCGCTGACACTTGAATGATGTGTCAAGCCGAGGACAGTCCTGCGTAGAAATAATATTCATAAGCATATAGTTTCATTCAAAGTATGGCCATTTTTACTTCATTTATAGTTCGCAGATAATTGGACTTTCTAACACATTCATGTAACTTATAGGGTTTTACGCATTCATCTATTCATTCATTTATTCATTTATCTATTTATTTATTCATCTATTTATTTATCATTTATTTATTTATCATTATTTATATATTTATCTATTTGTTCATTACTTCGTTCATTGATCGATTGGTTGATTGAATGAATGATTGATTCATTAATTGATTTCATTCATTCATTTATCTATATATTTTTTTTTAATTGGGAACTGTTTTTTTGTCTGAGTCATTTGTTGATTGACCATTCATCCTAGGCTCTATACAAAAGATATGTTCCTGGAAGGTCTTCTGAACAGGAATATTTAATCACCATTCACCATATATTAAGTTAAGCGAATGTGACAGCAAGGTAAAGGTTGCAAGGGACAAAAGTGGAAGTTATTTCAAAGTTCGCTTGCTGTGGATAGTATTTGTATCCGTATAATGGTCCGAAAATTGGTAAAAATTGTTACTATAAAAAATAAATGATACGAACTTTCAGGTTTATCCGAGCACTGGAAAGCGAGAAAAAAGACTTGAAAGTATATTGCCAGGACTTGTCTAAATATATATATTAGACAATTCCTGGCAATATACGGGTACAAATACCTGTGTGTGGACAGTTGCAGACAAAAAGCTCAATGGTGAGGAAAGATCCAGATGAGGGTACGGAAAGAATTTCAGAATTTTTTTATTTAGGCTTTTTTTCATACTATTGAAAAAGAGCAATTTTGAGAATTTTATGAAATGTTTAAAGGACAATTCCACCATGTATAAAACAGAGGCCCAAATAGTTTTTTATGGTATTCTCTACTTAAACCCAAGTTCCCACCAGTGCCAACCTTCATACAAGAAGTATATTGCTGTTTAAACACCTCCAAATAGACACTAAATAGAGGCACTGGGGGCGGCCATCTTAGCCAGTTAATAGCCTCTAAGCAGGCGGTTGGTGCAACTAAGTCATTAGCAGTTACCATACTGCTAGTGACTAATAAACAATTTCTAATGAACGATTTTCTTTTATTAGCATTGTTTATACTGGAATAAAATTTTACATCACGATTTTTTACTGAAGAAAGTTCTTTACTGAACGATTTTTTATCAAACAATTTTGCTGACTGATTTTTTTTATTGAACGAAACACTACAGGACGAAATATATATTTTCTGAACAAGTTTTATAGAATGAATTTTCATTTCTGAACAAAAATTACTCAAAGAATACATTTGCTGGATGACGAAAAAGACGAAAAGTGAGTGAAGATATAAATAATAACTCTATAAGCTGTTTTTCAATAAACTTATGTAACATTTCAACTCGGTCTACGGCTTTGCCAGGTCTACCTTTGCAAACTTCACTTACGTTATCTAATCAGCTTTTACCGTAGTGTCTGATTTGATAAACATAGAATATGCACAAATATTTTAAACAGTTCAAAGGAATTCGCATAGGACTGAAAAGCCTAGATGTGCACTTCTTATTTTTATTCATGTATTGCGTTACGTTGCGCATTAACAGAATCTTAAGTCTAAAGACTAGATTAAGTTCAATTGGGTAGAATTACACTTTTCTTAGGATATTTGCACAGGTTAGAAAATATTGAAGAATGATATGTTTTCCCTTCCCGTAGTCAACTTCCTAGTCAACGTGTAATGGGAGAGTTGGTCTCTCTCTCTCTCTCTCTCTCTCTCTCTCTCTCTCTCTCTCTCTCTCTCTCTCTCTCTCTCTCTCCTCTCTCTCTCTCTCTCTCTCAAACACACACACACACACAAAGCAAATTCGAAAAAATAAAACAATAAAACACATAGTCATTACAGTGTGGTAGAAACACGTTTATTTCAACAAGTCATGAATACTAGAAATTATAGATAGTGTACATAACTTAAGATTCGCAAAAACTAGAAGTCATGTGTGCTCTCCGATGAGCACTTCTCTTTCTAGAATTTGCCCGTGCTCAAAATACCCTTTCTTACGCAAACGAATACTAGTATTATACACGCAAAATTACGGTAATCACATAATCAGGCTGCATGTTTTTTTAAGTTCCGTTCTGTTTCATTGTACAATTTAAAAAAGTGTACCAAATGTGAAGCTTCCATGCATCTGTTGGCAGATGGCGTTTTTCGAGATGGTTCACACGCTAATATTACGATTCGCTAATATGGAAAATTGGATCAATTCGCTAAATTTAAGCACGCCAATATTTCGAACTTTACAGTATTGATTTCCTAAGGGAAACCTCGACTGCATAGTGGCAGATAGATCAAAAACGATTATATATATATATATATATATATATATATATATATATATATATATATATATATATATATATATATATATATATATATATATATATATATATGTATATATAATTATATATATATATATATATATATATATATATATATATATATATATATATATATATATATATATATATATATATATATATATATATATATATATATATATATATATATATATAGTACACATTTGGTACACATATGGTTTAACAATTTTGAATAAAACTCAAATTAGACTAACATTTTAAAGAAAAATGAAACAAAAAAGGTAATGAGAACTGTTAAACCCATCAGGAATGACAACTTTCAGAAAGTATTTCTCAGATTATGGTAGCGCTCTTAGGCCACGGGTTCTAAAGAGTGTCTACCATCCCTTGAATTTCCGGCGCTGTTTGCCAAAACTGCAGCCGCCCCTTTCAGGTCTCCCTAATTCCACAAAGCGGAACTTGAGACGGTTGTCCGTACACGTGTTGAAGAGCACCAGGTTGGTACCCACTGTTGGGCATGTCGCTCCACGTTCCGGGTGTATGCAATAGTCGCGGGAATTTTTGTTATTCCGCAGATTGCGCATGTGTTGATTGTGACTCCAGAAATCCAGCGGTCCGCACGCGCCAAAGTGGAGCAGCACATTATCATCGATCCGGGACACATGGAGGCATTGGTCTCTGCAATTTTAAGCGAGTTGATACTAACAAACATATTTTGCATGTTGAACGAGCATCATGACACATAAAGCAACCAGATCTATGAAGGTCAATACGCATTGATTAAGATTTTGTTGATAAATACCGCAAGTTTAGTATCCGTTGCAACCGATTTAATTTCGCGCTTTCTGCGCTTTGAGGAAGGGTACAAAACCAAACCTGCATGAACAAATTGGCCTGGAGTGGGAAGGATGGGGTGGGAAAATTTGTACAAGTTTTTTTCTAACATTTTTCCAAAAAAAATAATTGATTCTTTCTTCTATTTCGGAAACAAGTTTTGGAAAAAAATATTTGATTTTCTTTCTGACTGTCACGTATGCTCTTTCTTAGTTTTCCCATGTCCCATGTTAACATTTTTGAGGTTTCATATTAGTTCAAAGGAAGGTATTAACTAGGTTGTTCGCATCGCAGCAGGGGCACGCTGAAGATGCTGGATATGGATGGTGGGAGAAAGATATGGCAAGCCGAATGGCAAAATATTATAGAGTAAAAAATAGATTTTCGTTTCATTTATTTCATTGAATACAGTATGTTTTTGTGAAGTTATTGACCAATAATTTTTACTGAACGGAAACTTTTCAAGCATGAATTTTGTTCTCTGATAGGGACATGTAAAACTGAATGAAATTTACTTTAAAGGGGCCCTATAGGCTCACATACATATCAGCTTATTTGAAAGTAATACACTTCAAGAACAGGATGCTGCCCTTCTTTTTCTCTCAGTGATCCCATGAGGAGAGATTTTTCTCTTTGGCTTGCCATAAATAAAGTCAACCCGACATTCCAAAGTTAGAACATATCTATCTTCTCTCAAAAAAATCTGTTCGGCAAATACGACTTAATATTGGTGTTTCCATCAAAAACATAGCCCATAATCTATCATAAACATAAGGACAAAGGAGGATTTTGTTTTAAATCTTTTTACCCCTAACGTCACGTGTATATTCATATTTAAAATTCTAAAGCAAAGGACCTTATTTGAAATCGGGAATGCATTTTTTTGCATACAGTGTTAAGTTTGATTACACTCAATATTTCCAAACCACTGTATTTAGAACTTTCAAACATGTTTTCTTATGGGAGGCATATGCCCAAACAAATATAACAACAATATAGTGAAATGATTACTCAGAGGGATGTTTGAGGTATTGTAAATATCTTTGTTTATATATGTTTTCTTTTTTATTGTAACCTGTTTTATATATGAGTTATACAAATAAGCGACAATGGTTTATCCATAGTTCATAAAAATAAAAATAAAATGTTTTCTTATGGGGTGCTTCCCCGTGACGAATGGATTTGGATTTTGCATTTTTGTTGGTCGTCACTTTTCTCGTCTATCGCCTTTTCTGACAGCGAGCAGTCATTGGCAATGCCTTAGACCACTCAGCCTCTGGGAGAGGCCTTGTGTCTTGTGAAATACATCTACCAGGAGATCGTAATCGAAAATCATAAAGCTGAGGGGGCAAATGTAATCATATTTTGATATGTCAACGTGAATTCTAACATGTTTCTGTTTTTTTAATGACTACTTAACCGAATCCATTCCAACTGACATCATATCGTTATAATGTTGATTACTTCATTAGAAGTATTTTCTTGGTGAATAAATGTATTTGTGATGATAAGATAGTTGTGTTGCTTACGAAGCTTTGTGCTTGAGTTGGCCTTCTGTAGTGAGCTGCATCACCAGGTTCGGGTTGTTCATGTCACAGCGCCGGAGGGTGGCGTTAGGGTACACACACAGCCCGCCAAAGTGGACCAGTAGACCTTCCTCCGCAACTGCAACAAAAGATAGCAAGAAGTTTGTGCGAAATGGTTTAACATTTTTAAAGGGGCGTACTATTTGATATTTTTTCTTCTTAATTGGTGACTTCTCAAATTAATTTTCAGGGCAAGATTTTTTTCTTATCTTTCAGGGCGAGAATATTTTAATTTTATTTTCAGTGTAAGATTTTTTTCCGGAAAAATGATAAGTCTTGAATCTGGCCTCAGTGTCACATCACTAGGAGACAAAGAACAATGAGGGCTCTCGTATCGTTTACATTACAGAGAAAGCGGTCATCTTGTACTTTACGACCTGAATTCTGGTAGTACCAGAATTGTTCAGAATATTTGGCAAATCTGGTAGCGGCAAAGTACTTAACTTACGGCGCTATTCAGCAAGCAGCAGAAAAATAATTCACAGAATTGTAGTAACAATTATGGAATAAAAACGTGTACCAGAATCGTATAGTTAGACAATTCTGGTATGTACTTGAATTGCGCATGGTACTACGTACTAGAATATTGAAGTCGTAATTAAAGTACAAAATACCCGAGAAAGCTGCGTAACAACATGCGCAGAACGTAACTTTTGGGCTATTTGCAGCAGCCGGATTGTTTAAGTTGACCGGCTGGTTTCATATCCACTTGTTTATTTTAAGCTAAAACGTGTCACTTTGAATCTGGCACCACTGATCAATGAGATCACCACCCCCCCCCCCCCCCCCCCCCTCCCTCCACCCCACAACTTTCCCCAACCTATAGTTGCTTCATTTATTGCACCCTTTGAAGCTAAAATGAAATGATCTCTATGTCGCTCAGCTATGAAAAATAGTCAAAGCAATCACAATAACTTTTATATCTCGTCATTTGCGTTCAAGGATACTTAAGCCCCTTTTACACTAGCAGAAATTTTGCTGGCAACGTACTGGCGACCATTGGCGACGGGGGCAATAAGTGAGTTAGTAAGTATTTATTGACTTTATCTTCGATATAAAAGATACATTGTTCAAACTTGATTCAATAGAAAATTATGGGGGTAAAAATGTGGTGGCAATCCCCCGCAACCATCTTTTGCCACCACGTTGCGAGCAAGTTGCCAGCATAGTGTAAAAGGGGCTTTACTTTCAGACGCTTGCGTTACAGGGGCTTCGGTAGGTGGTGGTTCGGTTGTAGGCGCTTCGGTTGGTGGTGGTTCGGTTGCAGGGGCTTCGGTTGGTGGTGGTTCGGTTGCAGGGGCTTCGGTTGCTTCTGTTCCGTCTGTTGGTTCATCCTGCCTCTTCACATCTGCAACGATAGTTTCAATTTTTCAACAGACATTGATAAGAAAAATACATGTATACGTGTCTTTACTCTGTTCGACGAAAGCTAAACTTACCATTGATGCTTTTATTCAATAGAAAATGTCCATGTTCCTAAACTGAACCAAAGTACAATAGAGTCCCATGAAATGATTTGCCACATGTTCCAAGGAAGGTATGGAAGACGTGGAGAAATGATTAGGGAAATATTGATCTACATGAAACACTCTAGGATGAAGTTTTTTTTCAAATGAATGGATCCCACACAATCATAGATTATTTTCAGTATCATGTATAAAAAGAGACATGCTAATATTTACCCAAATGATCATTCGGACCATATCCTGAAAAGATAAAATAATTAAGACAACATGGAAAAACGAGATATAAATATGATATGATTTTGGGTTTGAATAATAATAAACCATATATGATAATCAAATTGTGAATTCACAATATAACCCCATATGCCCCCATAGGTATACATACTTATATTATTAGACCAAAAGTTTTCCTGAAACGTGAAAATGTAACTTACCGGTTATACACGGGTAAAATATACGCAGAGAATACTATACATATCAAAGCTGTCATTCAGAAACACTATAAAGAATAAAACTGCTTGGGCAGACAAGGGAGGGATAAATATGGAGAAAATCATACCATAATATTGTTTGTTTATCCAGTGATTATTATTAATATTTTTGTATTTCAAATTTCACACCGCTACTGTCTTATGTAAACGTATTATTATTTGTTCCTTATTCTCCTTTTGTTTGTAAAGTGGTTATTTTTTAAACGACATTTACAATCATTAACTATACGATATGATATACGATACGATACTATACCTCTAGCGCTGACCAGGACCACTCCCAGCAGGAGGAGAAATAGAACCTTCGACCAACTCATATTGTGCTACGAGACCTGCATTGAGAGTTAATTAACGAGACACATTACAACGACAGCTGATAATATGCGATGTGAAATGTAAGCGCTGAAACTGCCTTTTTGTGGTCTGCAATGTTCCCGTAGACTTTTATAAAGTACTTGTAAAGAGTTTTTAAACATATTAGTAAAAAGGAAAAAGAGTAAAGTAAAAAAGTGAATATTATGATTTTTATCAATATAATCAACAGACGCACATGTACTAAATTGCCAGCAATGACGTCATATGCAACTAACAGGATCAAGCCGAAACTACTTCGGTGCACCCCGATGGTCGAGTGTTGATTCGGCACAGTATGTGTTACAAGGTGTCACGGCTGAGTGGTCTGGTGCATTGCAAGCATATTTCTTGATGAGTTTCTCCATGTTTAAGGTAGCTGAAAAAAGTTTCTAGTAACCAGCAACATGTCGGTGGTTTTCCCTGGTTATTTCAGACCCCCCCCCCTCTCATTAATGTGTGGTTAGTCACGACATAGCTTTTTGTTATGGCAAGAAGTGACGATTATGAAGATAGTTAATTTCGGCAAGGATAGCTTTCTGTTCAAAACGTATTGAAGCATATCCTTTTACCCACAATAAGTATCGAATCACTCACTCCTGTCCCCTCGAACAAAAACCAGTTAATAATGTCCACAAGGTATTTTCTAGGAAATAAAACGTTTCCCATCATCTTTGCTTCTAATATTTCTAATGTCTGAAAATTCTTAATTCTTCAAGACTAAAGTAATGATAGCCTATTAAAGCAGATCAACAGGTAGACTAGGGGACCTAAGGCAAAATAGTGCACTTTTAGCTCGAAGTTTGGAGGTATTTCCACGACCTTGTGATTTAGCAAAGTAACATTAGTGGTCATTTTAATGTAAAAAAGTGCAAATGTCGCTTAATTTTTGTGACATGCATTTGTGGTTGACTCACTTAATTGTGCAAGTTTCGGCGTAACTAAACATGCGAATAGTGTTATCATTTTATAGCACTATAACAAAACGCAATGCAATGACGATAGTATTTAATCATCATTGACTAAATGAATAAAAGGTAAAGGTATTCGGTTTATAGTCCTGTATCCACCGAAGTGCTCACACGACCTCCCTCCCCTAGCAGGCACTGTACATACAGAAACCATTTCAATCCCCCGGGGGATATTCCAGAGCAACTGGCAGCATATGGCGCACACACTCTGAGCACTGCCTTATTTATGCTAGGTACCCATTTTGCAGCTGGGTAGACTGAAGCAATATGGAATAAACTGTTTTGCCCAAGAACGACCAAAGTGCCCGGAATGGCCGGGAATCGAACCAGCGACCCTCTGATTACTAGTCCGACACCTAACCAACTGAGCTACTGGTCAATGATGGTCTGACGTTTGAAAGGTGCAAATACTTTCGTTTTACAAAAATGTATGTGGTTTAATGATGTAATTTTCTTTCATGAGAAAATAAGCACAAGTTTCTTCTATGTTAATCGCATAATATACCAATATTTTATGAAAATGTTTTGTTCTATACGTCAGACCATCTAGAGACTCAGATCATGAAAGTTATAATGGATAAACAGTACTTACCCAGTTATCTCTAGATTCTTGTTCGCAGATCAGTCGCCCGCACAAGTAGAAAACAACTGACTCTAACTGAGTTGCTATACACACGTATTTATCCTAAAATCTTCCCAACCCCCCATTTGGTGAAAGACACATGACGTGATTAAACTAGACAGCGCACAAATTGTTTGTACATAACCATATATGGATGAATGCAGGAGTGTCCGTAAATGAGCACAATCCAATCTTTCAATGGCGCAACATTCCGCGGATAATTGCAAATCATATCTATAGTTGCATTTATCTCCACTAGGTGGCACTTGGAGCATATGTATGGCATGAGGTCCAAATACGCCAATACGAAAAAAGTGGTATAATTAGCCCCATTATCTACATAGGTCAAAATATCTGGGGTGGTAAGTAGACACGTATAGTGGCTAAATGCGAAATGATATCCTAATTAATAAAGTAGTCATATAAATTGGCAATGGGCATCGTATGTCCATCACATAGAATGGCATATTCGATACAGCATCATTATGATGGTTGTTGGTGTGTTTGCGAGGGTACACGCTTTCCTCTTTTAACCCATTAGTGCTCAACAGTTCCTCTATAAATTGTCGTCTGATCCTATGATACTTTTGACATTAACTTGGAAATTTATAATTATCTTACAAAACATTGGAAGGAGGGTTGTGGATAGTGTTCTCAGTGACATATCTCCATCAAATATCTTCCATACAATGATTTTGCCAGCAGGATTTCATCAAAATATGTCAGTCTGCTTTTGGCCATTGTGAGTACTAAGGGGTTACTGGTAACCCATTTGTATATGGGTTACACTATGGCCTTACAATTCTCAACATAACCCATCAAATGGTTTACTATTGGAAAACTTTAATGGGGATTCCTGATTAGAATTAATATCGACAATGTTCCGTCAAATATTTCTAAACTATTGCATCGGCTATCAATATAATCTCAATATACCCAGACCATGTGAACACCTAAGATGTAAATGAATGAGTTAACATGTTAATTATATATAGACCTATGGATGGCTCAGTGCTACGCCATTGACCCTTACTATCCTGCAGTCGTGGTTTAGCTGTATATATTTTCTTCTCGAGTGCACACATGGTCTAACAACTTTTAACATAACTCTTCAACTAGAATGATATGAGAGTAATATTTGAAGAGGGATTGCTAAACCAACACGAGCAATAATTTTCAGTAAGATGTTTCTCCAACTTTTAATTCTTACTCCAAATAATTCAGTTCTTCATGTTTGCTCTGAAGTCTGTTTTCATATCACTTTACGTGAATTTGACATCGGGTTTGGTCGTAATGTTAGTCAAGAACTTATACGGGATGTATGCATAGTTTGAAGTTCAAGGGTTATGATTTCCCATGGTATGTTCCCATTTTCTTAGACTTTTCCTTATCACTAGAGGGAAGAACACCTGAACAGCATGCAAGTATGCTTTTTAGGCAGCATAACCATGGTGGTCCCTTAAAATGACATCGAAGAATTTCAGAACTCAGCCACCATAGATAATAAATAATTAGGTCACCATGCACCAAAGTCTCCATCAAAGCAACTAACGGTGGGTCCAGCACTTATTTCAGTATCAGAATGTATCTGTACCAAAATGGTGTTTGGCATTTCTTATCTCTGATATAAGTTTGCCATAAGTTGGCTACACTGATATAATGCAAACTTATTCCCAAGTGCCATTTTGGAAGAAAAAAAACACTAAGCAAGCCTAATGTAGTGGAAGCACATGACAAGTCCCAACACCAACATGGGTTTATGTACTAACATCCATAGCATTCGTTCTAGTTAATAGATACAACCCGGTGAATGGTATTATCCATGATAACGCTTAACTCACACCGGGCAATAATGCAATATGTAAGTAAATTGCAATACATCAATCTGCTTAGCGTAGTTGACCAACTTTTAACTTTTACAAGTTATTCAATTGAATAAAAGTGCTCTACTATAACTTTATCAAAGACATGAATAGTTTAGAATATTGCTATTCGAAAGAAAAATTCTTTATGCTGTCACTTTGTAAATCTTTCATACTCTTTTACACATCTGTTGGTGATTCCTTTTTTGTTTTATGGCTGCCCATGAATACTAACTGACCAAAGTTCTGCACTTGATATTTGTCGACCGTGATTGGGACCCATTTTCGAAAGTTATTTACGTTTCCCGTGCCACGATATAAACACCAAGTTGCAAGTAGGTAGTCGTGTGGTATCTTTATCTATGCAACCTGGGGCCTATTTCACGAAAGTCGGATAATGGGTTAGCTAGCTAACTGGTTAGTGATAATTGTTTTGTATGTCATACCTTTGTTGGGAAGTGTTAGAGCTGGTGCCTCATCTCGTTTCAAGGCAGACACTAAACTGTCTGGAGAAGATACAGCTGGGAACCACTGACTTCTCATGAAAATGTGTTTTAATATAGAGGCTAATAATTAGTGTCACAATGCGTCACAATCCAATCGGAAGTCTATGGAGAATAAGCTCTGCCACATCTGAATCATACTCCCCCTCAGACCCTGGGGGCTGGTGGGCATATAGGACTTCCTTGTAAAATGGTCAACTGTCTGTTTGATTATGCAGATTCCTTCGAGCTAGATCACGTTGACCAGTAGTTTCATCTCATTTTTGGCTGAAAGTGAATAACCATACAGACTTCCATGACAGGTATGATAGGTATGAACACATTCTAGGTCGAAGGTCATGTCAGAGGTACATTGAATTATGACAGGCCCTGAAGAATTTGCATTTACTACGTAAACTAGGTTCTTTTAGTATTTAGTAACTTTGAGGCTCATGAGAACATTGAAAGGTGATTTTAGAATACTCATCGTGCAGATCCCATGTTGAGGTAGGATCATGGACCTTACCAATACATGCATGACCAAATGGTAGAGTGTGATTTTCAAGTAAAGGGGGAGTCTTGACATTTTGCCAAACAACGAGACAGTCAGATATGTTCTATAAGAGTGCCATATCACCTAAAAAAGCTTATCATTTTTCGGTAATCATAAGATGTAACCTAAACAATACCACAAGAGCCGTTATCCTCATCTAGTTCAATTTTGAGATATTCAAGTTTTGAAAATGACCTGGGTAACGAGTAGGGCTCTACCATAAGCTAAAGATGACCATGAATAAGAATGCACTGGGCACGCACACACACACAAGCACATATATATGTATGTATATATATATATATATATATATATATATATATATATATATATATATATATATATATATATATATATATATATATATATATATATATATATATATATATATATATATATATATATATATATATATATATATATATATATATATATATATATATATGGACCAGTATCAGTTGGTCCATACAGTTTGGAATAATCGTTACTGTCAAAGCCCAATGTATTCCTTTTTTGATGACGATGTGATACTAATTTGGTATTACTAATACCTTAATTACATACTTAATTAGATATATTTGTGATATATTTGTCTGGAACTTGTTTTTATGCTGTTGGACAACATGGAGGCACGATTTGTTTATAATGATGACTGACTAACTATCATCCAATCGTGTGTTTATAGCCAGACTAATGAAATATAACGTACCATGTCCTGCTCATCCCAGCTTAATGAGACTAACACTTGAAGTACCATGGCCTTGTTTCGGGGTTAGACATCTTTCAGCGGATGCTGTTTGTCACACGTAATTGCTTGGTCGAGAGAGAAACGTGTCTCCCTCAAAATATGATAATTTTGATACTAATGACATTCAATCATTACCCATCACGAATTACTGCCATTACAATTTGCTACATCATTAATGCAACTCTGGACATGGAAACCAGGCCTTTTATGAACAGTGGTGAGGATTGACTAGGGACAATATGTTAGGCATCGACAATTTGACATCGAGGATTAGATCCAATGCAAGAAAAAATAATAATTGTAAATTGATGTTAAGATTTTGACAACTGCTCAAAGGGAGCGAGTCGGTCATAAGCCCCCAGAACCCCTAAGGGTTTAGATGTTGCTAAAAAGGGAAAACGCATGTGGGTGTGGCAAGCCTAGGGCATAGAAGTTATAGCTATTAAGTGGTCACTGCAGTACTTCAATCTTTGACACAAACACACATAGATACACACATAGATAGATACATATATACATACATACATACATACATACTGTGTGTGTCTGTGTGCAATCAATGGATACATTGTCCGTGTTCAAACCTGGCCGTGGCATATGATAAAGTTGCAGTGGTGACTTGGGGATCGGGGAGGGGGGGGGGGGGGGGGTGTTCTCCGGGTACTTACAGTTTTCTCCCCCTATTTACATCTAGTTAGTCATGAATTAGCCTAAACATGGAAGAAAAAAGTGACTATAACCAAAATTCGATTGTTTTTTAACAGGGTGCAACAAAAGATTCAGAGGGAAGAGGTTTCTAGTCCATATGATTTTCAGCCATTTTGGTGATCACCTTATACATAAAAGATAAACTTGGATAGGTAAGGACTGCCCTGATAACCATGTTGCTAGTAGAACACACATGGATGTCATCTTCTACAATTCAAAGCATCTATGCTATTCTTAAATCATGATAGTCATCATAGTCTATACAGACTATATGTTCAAAAAATCTGCTTAAATACTATATATTAGTACATTTCCCTCTGTTGACCTTGTATGAGCTCTTTATATTTGTCTTAACATTGCCTCTATTTTTCTAAAAAGTGTGCATTCTTTCCGTCAAGCTTGTAATTGGAATTTTGACTGTTATTATATTCTAAAATTGTCATTTTTCTTCAATAGTTAGGCAAAATAGTGACTAACTAGTTTTAATTAGTGGAGGAAAGCAAAGTACACTCGACTTTTGATGAGTGAAGTCAACAAATGGCCACCAATCAGTATCAATTACAATTTACAATCACGAACCCTTATCAAATTGTAATGAATGTGCCCTGTTTATTTGTCCAGACATAAAGCTCTCCGCACTTAATGGCCGGCCAACTCCCCCTGCGTATAATAAACGGGGAATTGTATTTTACATATGGGAAAGGGACTTGGGGAGGGGGTGCGTATTATCTAGGGGGTGCGGGCCTGCGGGGTGTACGCGGGGTAATACGATATATCGCCTATCCCAAAGTCACAGACAGTGTGCTCACATGCCTCTGCTGGGATCTAAACCTGGGTAGTGGTGAGACACAATAAGCAGTCATTGGCAACGCTTTAGACCACTCGGCCATCAGGGCAGATCATTTCAAATATCAAAAGTTCTGACTTGGAAGGTGCATATCATTCTTATAAATTTGTTGCTAACAATCTTGTACTATACCAAGGAAAAGACTTGCGCCTTCCATCATTATGGCAAAAGTGTACGATCTCCAGAGATTGTAAAAAGTTATCCTAACTTATAGAGAGAATTATCAGTGGGAAACAATGACAATAAAAAATGGGTATCATGAAGAATGGTAGTTGGAAAACTTAACTGGAAACATTGTAGCGGTTGATGCTGCTGATTGTCTACTTCGTTTGCATAGTGAAACTGGCGAAGGTGATAGTCCTAGGGGGTTGATGGAAATATATGTTGATCTAAATGACACCATTGGAAAACAAACATTTATCAGAAACGATATCAAATATTAATAAAAATAAATCGGAGAGAAAAACAAGTGATCCGGAAAACTAAATTTTGCACATCTCATAGTTTAAGTGACAATTTGAAAATGTGTCAGGAAAGGTTACCCGTCTGAATGTATTTAATTAGTTACTAGGACGTGCGATAGAGGGCGTTAGTGAATGGGATATGGTGATGATATGGTGTCTTTCTGGTCCAGAGATAAGTAGCATGTGCATTCAGGTAATACAAATAGCTTGCAGAAGTTGGGGATCTGTTTGCAATCGAACCACGGCTGATGAAGCTGGCCAAAACGAAGATGAACTAGGGATAGATTTTGATGCATTTTTGATACACGTAATATGACTTGTGGTCTTTTCTAATTTTTAAGTTCTATACAATCAGAGACATAGACTAAGAGTTTAAGTCTCTGTTACATGTCAATTAACTATTCTTATTTGTGAGTACTAACACGAATCATAACTCCTTATGTATCTTTTTTTGGACAAGAAAAGAGTTATTTCATGTTGTATTTGGTCTGGAAGGATTTCAAGACCAATCATTATTTGTTGGGAACATGAGGAAATAATACACAGTCAATGATCAAAACAGCTGGAACGAGTTCCTGTGTATATGTTTTCATATGGTATTTTATCACAATGTCACAGCCAACATAAAATACTATCTTTGTTGGTTATTTTTGAGTCATGCTCAAAATAAGTTGATTTTATATTGTCCGTCCGGCACTGTATATTTTAGTTGCATGCAATGCAATGCTTTTCAAGTCTTATCACTAGAGTTTAGATGACCAAACACAAGTGGATTCGAAGCCAGCCGGTCAACCTGAACATGCTAGCCTCGACCAGTGTCAACTAATAGCCGCTAATTAGGCCAGAATTGCTCTGGGCACCCCCAGCTGGTGGTGGAGATAAGGTTTCTCTGTAATGTAATCGATGCGAGAGCACTGATTGGTCCTTGTTCCCACGTGACCTCGCGATGCTGCCTTATACTCCTGGCATGAGTCCAGCATGTAACTATAGGGCATATAGTAATTGGTCTCTCGCTACATATCCATTCTTTCTTAATCCAAGCTAGAGTCGATAGGGACATGGTAACCACATCTTTTTTTTTCAAAGCGTTTGGGTTTGAAATAAAACCAACATTGTTTTAGAGCTGGTGAACACAATGTCAGGGGTCCTATTTGCATAACTATTGCCTTTTCCAGAACAGAGGTTGAAAAGGGGATCCCGTGCTAACTTATGTTTTAGTCCGGGTTTGTAGTAAATAGCACCATATAACACTATTTACGTTCACAACTCGCTGGTCACGAGTTGGATTTGTATTTTTTTTGTTCATCTAAGGTCAAAATATGGCAGAAAAAGAGACGATATTCGAATTATATGCTAATCTTCATCCATATACTGTATACTGTACTTTGCTTGTGTTAGTTGTAGCAGTCTAGATTATTATTGGCTGGCTGTGTCTGTCTAAAAAAATAAAAGCAAAATTGAACCAAATGACGGAAAATGAATTTCTATATTATTCTTATTGATACATTCCCTTGTTAAGAGGTCTACGTCCCGGTCTACGTCTATGATACCTTTGAAACTGGAAGAGACTTAGTATTGGTAAAGACAGACAAAGATAACCTGGATTCAAAGCCAATTGATCTAGCGCATAACTTGGGATATGGGTTACAGAAAGGGATGTAATTTAATTGCCTAAGTGAGCACTGATTGAACTAAGGGTGTGTTGGTCACGCTGGGCACATCCATGTGCGTCGATTGCGCACAGGGTCTAATGTGATTGTACGGTAATGGAGAAATTCTTCCCGGTCTTGGGGTACCATCGTTTTATGATAAAACCAGACTTCAAGTTACAGTTATGGTATCTGTACGTTACACATAGATACATAATTGTGTGGTTGCTATTTTTTGATAAAATTGTATCTTAATTTGAAAAAAATATATTGCTGACTGATCCGATCATTTGCAAATTACTGAAGAAATGGAAGGCTACTTGTATTTTATTTCACTGTGAACTCTGATATAGATCTATTTAAATGCACACAAAAATTATATAAAGGACTCCTCATTTATGAATGAATAAATTTGAAATGTTTTATTCTTGTACACTATGTGAAAATATTCCCGCCGAAAATTCTCTCAGCGTGGTTAGTTAGTTGGCAACTTTCATTTCCAAGAAAGCCGCTAGATGTCGTGTCAGCGTAGACGTTTCTATGCAGTGGCTCCGCCCTCGCACATTCCCGATCTCGGAAACCCGGAGTGTTTTGGAAACAGAAACGAAAATCCCTCTGCTACCGTCATCATAAGCCCTAAATTTATGAAACTATGCACTAAGTTTCATCTTTGCCTAGACCATATAAATTGGGGACGTATGGCGTTCTAAAGTTCGTTTCTTCCATAAAAGCTTTGATTAGCTTTTGTTGTGTTTTTCATTCATTCATATTTCCCGGGATTCTTGCCGGGAAAACCAAGGTCAAGGTCGTCCGATGAAATATTTCGGAATGAGATCAATTACCTTTGTCGGAAGTCTGAGTATTGTATGATTAACAGTGCAAATGCTATAATCAGGCAGATTTCGAGCAGAATTTGGTTATTTCTGCTTTAATCTCGACTTCGCATGGCTTAGGTCGAGTGCACGAGAGGTGTATTGAACTCCTTTCTCGGGTCATGATTGGCTGACGAAAGTGACGTCACTGCTCTCACGGATTGGAGCCTGCTGCTTGTGATGGCATTGGAGAACCACAAACTTACCCGAATTCTCCGTGATCTAGTGCACCCAAACGTCAAGTGAGAAGACATCGCGGTTCTGTGGTGAGTAATCAAACATTTAACTATCTATTCTGCCATATTTTGCTTCATAATTTCTCAGTATAATGGGTTTTAGAAGCAAATCAGTTGCTTTCATTCATCTTATAGTTGTGCTAAAAATAGCCTCACCTGCTAACAGGGCTGTGAAGGCCCCCAGCATAGCCCAGGCCAGGATGGTGAGAGTACACACATGGATAGTTGCTGTTGTTAAATGGCTGGAAGTTTGACAATTCCTTTCAAGTGAAAAACACACACCAAACCTTGATGCCTTGCTAAGATATACACTTCAAAGATGAAAAAGCATGTATTAGAATGTGGAAATAATTTATTTTTGACATATCTATCTATATATCTATATACATGCATGTTAAATTGTATGTATATTATATATTTATTCATACATATATATATATATATATATATATATATATATATATATATATATATATATATATATATATATATATATATATATATATATATATATAATTATATATATATATATATATATATATATATATATAAAATGAATGTGCTGTCACAAATTTCCTGTTTCAGTTATTTCAAGTGCTATTATTAAATTTTCAGTTGAGAATGATCAGATCTTGGGGCATTGCGTTCATTACACATTGCAGCTTAACCCATTCCTGCTTTAATATTATTTGATTGCAGTTTAGTCAATTTCATTGGTGAATGGTGATACTTTGATGATTATTTGTGAAGAAAGAATTTTTTTACAAAATGTTTTGAGGATAGTTGTCTGTAGAATTCTGATTAAAATCTGATTCTAGGTATTATCCCCAGCTGATTATTTCAATCATGTTTCCTCTAAAATTATTTTATATTTCACCGTGTCAGGCTGCTTTTGGCCACAAGCAATTAATAAGTTCAACATTGCCTGAATAGTGTGCACATGTGTGTGACTGAGAGTCCATCTCATATATGCATTTGCAAATTACATTGATCTTCTCTACGGGTTGAAATTTATTCATCATTATTTGTTTGGAGAGAGTAACATTTAAATATGGAGTCAGGACAGATACATAATTTGTAACATTCTGGTGAGAGTCATTTATTTAAACCATCTAGCCTAATGGTGTTCTTTTAATATACAGGTTGTCCTGTCTTGATTTTTTTTATACTTAAAATGTTTCTCAAATATATCCTAGCTTTTAGCCTTGGTTCCAAAAGCTGTCATAGATAGGCAGTTTACACCTATACTGTGTTATACAAGATGTCCTTTTGATGAAAAGTGTGGTTAGTAATCTCTTCAGTTTGAAAAACTCTGAATTGAAAATAATTTTGGCGTTTCCTAGGAGAGGAGGTGTTTTTACTATGCACTTGTTGTGAAGGATAATTTGAAATAATCAAATCCATATTTTTTTTAATCTGTTGGATCTAAAGATTTTGTTACTTGGCTCTCGGAGTGATAACTGGTCTGTTGAGTTTTTGTCTGATCAATACTCAATAGTTTGATCATCCCAGTAATTTTTATAACGTCATCTGTATTAGAAACGAAAGTTTTCACTTTAAACAGTGGTTGTTATCTAGACCCTTAAGACCTAACTCCACTGGTTGGTAGTAGATTGAACTATGAACCCCTCACCACTTCGCACTCAGACGTTGGTTCCCAGTATGCCACATTATTTATTATTGGTCTTATGAGAGATCTTTGCATTCTTTATGTACAGGTCTTGTCATCCTATATCTTGCACCATCAATCATTTTGGTTATGCCCCAGTCACATCAGATATCGCCTATCATACAATTCCAAACTCGACTTCGATTGTGCTAATTTTAAAATC
The DNA here is from genome assembly GCA_963942565.1 of Maea johnstoni. NCBI lineage: Eukaryota > Metazoa > Annelida > Polychaeta > Spionida > Magelonidae > Maea > Maea johnstoni. The sequence continues at coordinate 15,900,711 of OZ012694.1, forward strand.
CGAACTGGACATTCCGATTTTGAAAATAAACAAATTTACCTGCATGACTCATCGTACCGTATTTAGAGCTGATTATATTGCTCGGTAATCACAAGTAAATAAATGTCTTGCGATTATTGTGAGATAATCACAAGACATTCGTGCAACAAGTCTATATACTTGACTTGCTTTTAATATTTAGGTCCTACATGGCTGCAAATGGTGTATGTATATTGTAGAATAATTTCTTGACTTGCAACTTAGTTGTCAACATCGGTTCTGATATGCGAACAGGATCGCAAACTAGGGCAGGGTCTTAGCCGTTATTTGGAAACAGGGTGTCCAAATAGAGGTTTCATAGACTTTTGCGTGTCCAAAGTGTGGTACAAAATACATACTACTAATAAGATAGACCCTATACCTTTACAGATTTTGCTTTTTAAGGCCAGATACTGCTTTGTGTGTCTTATAAAAGTGACACTACAGCTTCTACATCTTCTATCTTCTAAGAAAAGTCATCTTTAGTAAATTCTGACATAAACTTTTGGGTGTCCAAACTGTCAAAAAACAGTGTTCTGCGTGTCCAAATGACACGCTGGACG
>OZ012694.1:15901491-15968991 GCA_963942565.1 Maea johnstoni
GATCGCAAACCAGTACCCACTTATGTTTTAGATGGTTTTGATTCTGTGTTTGGGTCGAATCCACCGATTGCATTTAAAAATAATAATAAACAAGTATGACCTGCCGATTTTGGAATCGTGGATAGTCAGACTCTGGTGTGACTGGGGCATTAGGAAACAAATTCATCTCGAAAGTAGCAGGAAAAAAATTGCATAAAAAGATCTAAAAATAATAATCGATTATTTCAAATGTGAAATTTCTGACAATTTTTTCCAATATTATGCGGCCAAAACATAGAATATTCTCTAGAACTTTCGCGAAGTGACACAGACCGGCTCTGTGTCAACTCTCAAGAGTAAACAAATTTATTGCGCCATATTTGGTGCACCGATTCATCCATTGCCGCGATACACCGCATGTGTGTCTTGGCATGTGGCGGCGTATGCTGCGGCACAATAATGTTTAAAATTGTTCGCCTTAAAACTACGACATGTGGCCGTAAAACTCGAACCGAATCGATTAATTGTTCGAAATACTTTTTGATCAACCGATACCAAAAATCCTTTCGCATCCGAACTCTACGCAGACCCTAAATTGTCACCCAAAATCAATTTTTGCATATTTAAAAAAATATTTTTTGCTGTTATGCATGGGTTATAATATAGACTGTCTAGCATGCAGGGAATAGCCTGGATGGATGGATTGGACATCCCTACATAATATATATGATATGAATAGTAACAACAAGACTGATACTAATGGTAATGTCTTGATTCCATATGGGTACTGAAGAAATAATCAATTTTTGAAAACTTGCGTAGTATTATATAATTTAAGGTTTGTCCCTTACAAAATTGATGTTGTTGACTTGGAACAATGGTCTATACTCCCCATAGAGAATCTGAATGTATTTGATCAAGTTGGAACTTGTTGGATGGTCGATGACTGTATTGACATCATTCTTGAGTTGCCTTGCCCATTGTGCCAAATTGTACAAGGTTGAGTAAATGTATCACACTGTTCAAAGGTAAGGCCTAAATTTTGCTTGGTGCTTAAAGGACACTGCTGACCATGTGCAAGCAAGAAAATAGTTGAACAATAGCATTTGGAACATAGGGACTTGTTAAAATGGATTTATGCATATATTTTCAAAGACAGTTTCTGTCTTTTGAATTAAGAAATTGTCAAATATTACTGCACCCTGAATAATTCAAGTAATATTTTTTCACTCATTAGTCAGCAAAACACTTTCATTTTTAGGGTGTTGATGATGTTATGTTTATTTGATTAATCAAACATTCTATAATTTTTTAGTTTATTTATGTAAGGAAATATTGTTGCATAATAAATACTACGAATAACAGAAACCTTGCAAAAACACATATTTCAAAATATTACTATCTTGATGGCAATCTTGCAAGTTATCCTGGTATATGTAGCCGTAGACGAAAAAAAAAAGGATCATAGTTGACCGATCACAATGACAATTCCTCAAATTAATAATTGCAGACTCTGTCATTTCCCAGATAAATCATTTGCCACTCTGGGCAAGTTTTACTTTGCCAATTGAAATTTCTACTTCACCTATTAAAGATAGTGTTCGGAATAAGTCACAATTTTCAAGATCGATCATCAGTCCATCTGAACGACCGATGATCGATTAATAATCAAAGTTGTACATGCGCAGTTTTCCTTTGGTAGTCATGGCTTGTTCAAGGGTTCTTGGCTCCATTTTTGTAAAGGAGCTAATCTAACTCTCTTTAAATATCCCTTGAACCCCTTAGTTATACTTGTTACAGTACTGCTTGATATTAATTAAGATTGTGCAGACTTAAGTGGTGTCTCTCACTAGAATGAAAGGCTGTTTCTGGATCCAATTTATTTTTTCAAAAAACTTAAAATAATCGATCTTACAAAATTGCAATCGATCATCAAAATCAGAGGTTGAATGAGCGATTAATCGGTATGTCCGATTAATCAGACGATCCCTAATTAAAGATAACAAAAAAATGCAGTGAAGTATAAGTCCATATATTTGCCGATCTCCACCCAATTCCAATATTTAAATGAGATGTCAATTATATATGGATTTTGAAAAAACACAATATATTTTTTGCTTATGATATTTTTCATTTCTTGAAAAATTAGCAGAAAACACAATCTCTACATGATTTTGATACTGGCGCCCACTTTCAAAATCCTGGCTATTTAAGACCCTGCCCCACCCCCTCAGTAAAATCATTCCTTCTAGTTTTTGTACTTTTGTACTCTACTGGGGTAAACTGATCCTTATCTTATCCAGCTCCATGGTCTTAGCCAGCAGGGCGTCTGGGTGCCTTTTTGGACACCCAAACCCTTAAAAAGAACCCCTCAGGACACCCAAATATTTTTGTGTGGAATTTCTAAAAATGTCAATCTTAAGCTTATAGTTGAATTTTTTCATCTCCTTATAATTCCCATGACATTGTTTAATGATATTATACCTTATTTTGATGAATTTATACATGTTTATGGTTGAAATATGAGTATATTGTGATCCACCTTAAAAATTTGGACGCCCAAAAATTTTACAACTGCCAATTTTAGGCACCCAGTTTCTAAATCCTGGCTAAGACACTGTCCAGCTCTGTGATAAAGTCAGAGCTTATTCTGTGATGAAAAGCTTCTATTCAAGCCCCATACTGAAAACACTCTAGATATGTGGTCTAGTATTTGGCATGGCTTATCTTAACTGACTTCTCAGACAGGCCAGTGAGTAGTGATAAGTGCTTTATGTTTCCTGCTAACTGGGTTAATGTCTCATTTGAGGTCCTACCATGTTATATAATAACTGTACTGCTAAGCTAAGCAGCCTGTGGCTGTACATACTTCTAGTGGTTGGCTGAAGGTAGTAGTCATGGAACCTACTAGCTCATGCCTCTTGAGAGAGTGAAGGCTCCCGCTTTGCCTCTATGTTGTGAAAACTGGGGGCTGAAACAAACTTATTGCACATGGCGCCTATTAGCTCATGCTTCTTGAAAGAGTGATGTACAGCGCTTTGCCTCTAGGTCATAAAAACTAGGGGTTGAAACAAACTTATTACACATCGCAGCTACTCGCTCATGCTTCTTGAGTGAGCGATGGCATGTGCAGAGCTGTGCAGTTAGGTCCTGAAAATTGGGGGTTGAAACAAATTTATTGCTCATGGCATCTACTAGTTCATGCTTCCTCACACCATTTTGAGATAGTAACGACACAGTGAGCACTTTGCCTCTAGGTCGTAAAAACTGGGGGTCGAAACAAACTTATTGCACATGGAACCTACATGTTATGCTTCATGAGAGAGAGGGATAGAGACGGCTCAGCTCTTTGCCTCTAGGTCATGAAAACTGGGGATCGAAACAAGCTTATTCCACACTCATGATTTCATGCTGTAGGAGTCCTTGGTAAGACTTAGAAACTTAGTATACCAATTTGGAAATCAAATTTGGCTCTGCTATATGCATGAAACTGATCATAAATTGATTAAACATACATGATTGATTTTATTCACATATATGTAACTGAAAGTCCCAATTTTGTAATTGGACTTGTTTCTTACATATACCCGTATAACAACATGCCCAAGCTATGCAATCCAACTACTTACAACTGGCTAGTCACGGATTAGCCACAATTGGCATAAATGTGCCGAAATTCAAATTCAAAATCAAAACTATGCAATCATAATTGATTTTTCTATATACCTGAATACATCTAAATGATATGGTGTGCAGACAATCAGGATCAAGGTAAGGGATAATCTTATCATTATATAGTTTAGGAAGCTAAAGGATTATCTTTTTATGGTAGGGTAGCTAAAGGATTATCTTATTATATAGTAGGGAAGCTAACGCTGGCTAAGCCCAGATAATTCAAAATCTAGACTTGGGGACCCCAAGCAGATTTGTTTTATATTGAATTCAAAATGAGATTTAATATCTAAATTCATTATATTTGCTACCTATTATACAACTTTCAACCCAGAATTGCCCCAGATCTGCCCTTGTTTTGAGAAATATGGATTTGTGTCAGGCTGCCAGGGTGTTCTGGATACTAATGAGCTTGTGGCCTATGTTTGTATCCAACCTACACAGCAGCGGGCTTAGTTATTTAAACCCATTGATGCCTGAAGACCTTGTCAAGTGTTGTTTGGGTCTGTGTTACTTTTAAAATTGCTTTGAAATTAACCCTTATGCTGCTGGTGTCTACTTTGGCCAACACAAAATGATACAAAAAACCTAAAATTGATTGAAACCCTGGCAAGGTCATGTTCAGGGTCTTAGCCAGGTTTTAGAAAATGGGTGCCCAGAATTGGCAGTTGTGAACTTTTGGGCCACCCTATTTTTCAAGGGACGCCACTATATATATTCAAATTACAACCATTGACATTTATATTTACCTAATGAAATAAAGCATAATGTCCACATACAGTGGTCATAGGAATTATATTCCAGTGAAATATATTCAATTATGTGCTTTAAATTTACATTTTTTAGAAATTCCTCAAAATATTTCGGGTTCCCTGGAGGATGATCTTTTAGGATTTAGATGTCCAAATGACGCCCAGGTGCCCTGCTTGCTAAGGCTATGGTCAGGTTGTTTTTGGGCATGCCAAACATGAACAGGTGAAACTCTGTATTATACAACAGGCCTGCGTTATCACGACCACCATATTATCAGGGTGAATTCTGGTGGAAGACTCCTGGATTGTAATCACTGAAATTTTGGCTCATACTCAAGCCATTTGTTGTGTCCTTTCATCGGCGTATTGTTCCCTGGCTGTTTGACTGTGACTTATCCAATTGTACAGTAGGGGAGATTAAAGATATCCTTATACGATTGTTTGTAAGCCCCAACAGTGAACAGAGTAAACATGCATGTTATTCTGTGGTGAGGGACCTTAGTACAGTATGATTGGTCACTGGGCTTTCCCTTGGGCCTGTCGGGGGTGGGGGTTGAAATGTTCAGGGTGGGGTGGGCCAGTTGGGAAGTTATATTTGGTTTATTGTGAGTGAATTTTAGAAGAATTTAAAGGAGGATATTTTTAATAAGATTTCTTTAAACCATTAAGATTTTGAGACATTTTAAAACTCACAAAAAATTCAGATTTAACAGATTTCTTGCTGCTCCCTCAAATTCTGCAGGAAGCCCTAAGAATAAGATATACTGGTTTCTAGATATGTGCAGCACCTTTTAAGTATTGAATTGAAGATGCACTTGGGCTTTTTGGAAAACAAAAAAAATAATTTCAAGTTTATATACCTCCTAGACAACATAGAGCATATCCTTAGCTTTAATGGGTTAATTTCAATATCAGGGATATTGAGCTGATATCCTAAGGTTAATTTATGGTGTGTGCATGCGTTATATCGCACCCTGCAGTTGGCATTATGATGAGACTAGGTTTCTTCCCTCCAGACACTTAAGGATCCGGCCATGTAATAGTCAGCGCGAGAGTGCGACATTTATAATGCGAGATGTATGATCAAGTAGCACCTTACACTTATACTAACCAGAGTCAGTAGCAATAAACTGTGCTAGAGTGTCCTGTTTCGGCACGAAGCACCCAAAAACATAGAAGAAAACTATTTAGACGTCCACCATGAAGCTTACTTACCCATCGGAGAAAATAACTTTCTCAATGGCCATACAGTATATGTACCCAATCTGAATTGAGAGGGTTTTCGGTATCATATATGGGTGAAATGACCATGTTTTGTACAGACAACTATTGGGTTAACATACTCCTTGTGTCATTTTCAGGCTTGGCAACTTGCCAAGGCTCAGTCTCAGAGCTGAATGATATATGTATACCTCATATCAGAATTTTGTTCATATCCCTCGCTCATTAGAGAACCTTTATTTCTAGAAGATGTCATGGTCAGTTCCAGGGCTGCCAACAGCTCACATTCTATTAATATTATTTGCAAGCATGATGTGAGACGAAAGGTTCGTAATTTAGCTAGTTAAACCCTTTCATGCATAATTCTAGCTGTTTAGAAAACTAATGTGAAAGTGGGAACCTAAGCTTTTATAAATAAACATGGGCTGTCACTGACAGGGATTTAGCCAGGACCCTTCCAGCCTATCTTTTTGACAGGCAGTTTCCTGGAAAGCCCTTCTTTGGACAGGCAAACATTTCTATGAAGAAGTTCCAAACATGACTAAAACCAAATCCTATTCAAACAAACCATCTTCTAAGATTTGCCTGATGTGTAAATGAGTATTCTTTAGACAATCGACGTTTAAATGCAGTAGGTATAAGGATTTTAAGTAGCTGAGTAGCTAAATGTGTAAGGGCTGAAATTTTGTGAGTGCTGTTTTGGACAGGCATTTCGAAAATCCTGGCTGAGACCCTGCGAGAGTGTCGCATGTAGGTGCCTGGGCTCCTATTTTACATTGGCATATAATGTATAAACAATTGGTTTGAATGGTTTCCTGCCCCTTTATTTTAGTTCATGAAAGGTATCGGAAAACCATGATGCTTATCTAAAGGAATTACAGCCAACTCTGCTTAATCCTGACATGTGTAATCTGGATTTTCGTCTAAAACGACCAAATGGGAAGGTCCCAGTCCCTTCCTATACATATAATTCCTATACACATAATACAGATTTTGCCTAATCCGGACAGAAATTTAGGGTCCACATCAGTCCGGATTAAGCATAGTTGCCTGTTGTTTTTGTCACTAAACAGTATTGTTAGAAATATTGTTAGGATATCTTATCATACCATGAAAATTTTAAAGGTGCCAATCCCTAAAAGTCTTGCAAGGTTGTTTGTCAGACACATGATATCACAAAGGCTGCAAACGAAATTGCTGTGGACAAAAATTGAAATTGAATTCTGTGTATGAATTTGATAAGATCAACTTTTTGTTGACAAGCTTATTTTCAGTCGTGTAATTTAGTATGCACACCCGCCTTCCCTCAGGTCCGATGTTTAGGCTGGGGTGTCTGCTTACTTGATGAACCTGAAACCTAGTTAAACACACAAGAATTATTTCTTTATGTGTGTCAGTTGGGTCTTGTGGAATGTTATACACGGCTAACGTAGGTGTCGATTTGTCGGGAATGAAGCATTCAGGCGATGCTCGGTTGGTCTTCCATTTAGCTCAATCCTGTTGGTGAGTATCATGAGTACATGTATGTAACACAAACGCACCAGCTGAATCTCGTCCTGTCCACCTGCTACTCACTGTAGAGCTGCAAATTTTTATTTTTCGAATTTTGCCTTCGTCACTCTTTCTGCCATACTATGCTTCAGTCATGAGAGGGCCTGTCCTGATGGCTGAGTGGTCTAACTCTAATGCACTGCCACTGACTGCTCACTGTCTCTCAACACTGCCCATGTTTGAATCCCCACCTGTCCGGCGATGATTTTCACTGGTTACTACGGTTTCCTGCACCACTTATGATCGGCTTATCACGATTCAGCATGAATATGGCAGAAAGAGTGGCAAAAATCAAAATTCCAAATTCAAGTTGTAAATTAAATCTGAAACCGCCTTCCCTGCTAAGACAATCCTGATTGATTTATCAATCATGTTTGCCATATTAAAATATTTATGAAAATTCACAATAGAAATGGCAGAAGAATAACTGGTCTATAATGATATATCTTTATAGACCTATTATATTCCAATTTTCCAGCTTTTTCAAAATGCACACTTGGTGCTGTTTTATCATCATGTCCAGGTACATTCACCCATACATCTACTTTGAATAATCTAAGCAAACAAATCATTGTTTCAATTACATATGAACGGTTAATTGAGTTGAAAAGAAAATTATAGTTCCTCAAATTAGCAATAATTTGACAATGGATAAGAAATTCTTATTAGGGACTCAGAATGAATGGAACTAAGTATTTTGAGATATTCCCTAGATGATTTAGAACCTTGTGTTGAATATGTTGGCACAATATTTGGTGTTGTTTACGATGTTCAGCATGCCCCAGTGTCCTAATTTATCTCCCACGTCTGTAGCCTCAGCATCCTGACGCTGGATTGGCATGGGGTGCTACGCAGCACTGTGAGTCCCTGACTAAGGGTGGATCCCGAGAAAATCTGATGCAAGGTGATAGGAGTGGAAGGTAGTATGAAGAGAGAGGCGCACATATCCCAGGGCTCGAAATTAGGGAGTATTGGGAGCCTGGGCCTCCCTTGATTTTTGCGGCTCCCTCAAACTTCTGCAGGGAGCCCAAAGATAAACTATTTTCTATTATATATGCAATACCAGCAATTGGGCTCCCTGGAAAAAAATCTTAATTTCAAGCCCTGGATCCATATCTCAAGGGCAGGCCTCAACGCTAACTCAAAATGATACTGGCCCTGTAGGACCTGTAACACCTAACATCTACTGGTCCTGTAAAATGTTTACTGGTCCTTCATTTTTTCTTTAACATAAGAAGAAAGAACATTCATAAGATTCACCACAACATTTATCTTTATAAATCTTATCTTCATTTATTTCAAAAACGTTTGGGGACATTCTCGGGGGGGGGGGGGGGGGGGGGGGGAGTGTCTCCAAATGTTTACTGGCCCTGTAGGACCAGTTTAGGTCTTATTTTACTGGCTCAAAGCCTGGGGCCATAGGTTCACCCTTAGCGTTGAGCCCTGAAGGGGTAGTTATGGTTATGGCCAGCTCAGCAGTAATTTCAGCCTCAGACTGGGTTGGGCTCAGGGTGCTATTGCAAGATGTACACAACATTTGGTTTTCTTTTGACAAGTAAATGCCATGTGATGGATGATATGTTTAATTTGACCAATCCTGTAGGCACTGCTAGGCTGTCTAGAGCTTCAAAAACCTAGATATCAAGACCTGTTTTCATTTATATCTGGGGGTCTCCTTGACAAGTGTCACTTTGCATTAAGGTAATTTTGTAAGATGTCCTTGTCTAAAAGATATCACTTATTCTGAAAGAGATTTTCGGTTGCCATAGGCATGAACGAGTGAAGCAGTAGGGTCGTTGCTTGAACCTTAAGTCTTGGCCGAATCAAAGGCATTTCAAATTGCTTTAAACGCCAAGGGAAATTCATGCCACTTTACTCGAAATATTTTCCCACTCCTTGTCATGATATGATGCATCAGTGTCAACAGGAGAGTGGTGTATTTTTCAAAAAAACATGAAAAAACTTCCACAAGGCCCCTCCAGCTATGTACCACCTACATGCCCTATCTTGAGTCACATTACTCAATGCCATGGAGAGTGAAGTTTGCCTTTAGAACACTTTTCCATTTGAACTGTGCATTTGGTCTGACAATATTGAACACAGCTCGTCTGAAAGAGTAATATTTAAAAATTACTTGAAGAGACATTTTTAAACCCAACTGGAACAACATCTCACTGTCAAATATTTCTCTTAAATATTGTTTTGTTATCAGGGTATTTCCATGTGTCAGATAATGTGTTTGGTTCCGATATGAATGGGTTAAGTCCCAGTTAACCCTTTTGCTACTGGTGGCTTATTTTGTCAATGAAAAATTATGCAAAAAATGTTAAATTGACTGAAACCCTGGCACGTGGGTACCCATCTGAGAGTACTTAAAAGCAAGAGCTATCCAATGAATACCAACATGACAGGGTTTAGATGTAAGATGTAGATGTAGATGTTTAGCATTGTAAGGGTTAAGGGTGCAAGTCAATTTGGTTAAAAGCTGGAAAACTAGTTCTAAGAAGGATTTTTCTGTGTTTGAGAATGATGTCCCTATGGTGTGGATATGCAAACTGATCAAAATTTGAACAGGGCTCAAAATCAATTTGGGCACAAAGCCTTTGACTAACTTAACTTTCTTTTGAGTTCTATCAACTTTATGCAAGGAATCAAAAAGGCCAAACTTTCTGTATCTTTTCCTTATGTGTTGGACATGGAAACTGATTTTGAATGGGGCTCAAAACGGGGAACCTTCACTTGCTGAATTCTTGATCTCAAATTTATGTAGGGCAACCAAAAATTCCCAAATCCATATATTTAATACTGCAAATGTAGCTCCTGTACCCTGTGTTTAAATCAATGAAAGATATCTTAATACCAGGCCCTCCACATTTTCACGAGTCGCCATGACTAATCCTGGCTCAGATTGAAATGTATAAACACATTCTTTCATCCTATTAGCTTTCTTTGGTCCAATTCCACTGGGAGGCAAGGGTCACCTAATCGCAGATTCCAAATGTTGATTTCATTCTTTGCCGTAATTTGTGGCAAGACCTGAGATTTTTCTGGCAGCGTGCTTGATAATATCTAAGTAGTTCAACTAGTAATTGCTCTAGTTTATCATGGTGGCCTGACTTATTTCCCCACTCTAGAGGAAGGAGCAGGCAGAAGCCTTCTAGCAGGGGCTTTCTCTGTTGAGATACTTGTAAAGCCTGCGTCTTAGCCAGGATTTAGAAAACTGTGTGCCCAAAATTGGCAATTGTATAATTTTTGGGCGTGCTTTTTTTTCAACGGTTACCACAATAAACTCAGATTATACAACCGTAAACATGTATTTACTTATTGAAATGAGACACTATCCTTATACAATGTCATGGGATTTATATTACCTTGGGTGAAATAAATCATGTGGGGGGGGGGGGGGGAATAATTTTTGAGGATTTGGGTCTACCTCCCTCCTTACATCCCACTGAAGGGATACCTAGTTAGGGTTTCCTATTGTTCAGTGAGCAGTTGCATAACCTCCTAACAGGGGCTTTCCCCGTTTAACCGTGCGCAGTTGAATAGCCATGCCCAGGGTATGTATTGTGTATTAATTGCATTTAAAGGAGGCTTGTTTTATTGAAAAGGAAAAACAACAACTTTCATTTTATCAAAAATATATTTTTTTGAAAATATCCTTTGTTTTGAGTCAGCTGCCTAGGGTCAGGTTCAGGGTCTTAGCCAGGATTTTCATAACAGGGTGTGCAGAATGGGGTTTCAAGAAGACAGGGTGTCAAAACCCCCTTGCTGAAAAAAAAATAAGTCATACTGACCATATACATTGACAAATCAAGTAATTATATGTTTATTTCTTTAACAAATGTTCTAGTTATCTTTTAAGAAGGAAACTTTTCACAATATATACTTGTAATTAATATTTTCAAAAAATTCTGACCAAAAGATTGGGTGTCTTTCCCCCTAAAATAGATATTTTTAGTTGACCAGGGTGCCAAAAAGACACCCGGACACCCTGCTGGCTAAGACCCTGGTCAGGTGTCAGGCCTGGCTTGTGTTAGTTGTGTACTTACCTGCTGTTTCTAAAGAAAGAAGAGGAATGTGTCAAGACTGAGAAAGTTGTATTCATCCTGTATGTAGTTAACATGATAGCATTCTCCAATCCCGAATGCACACACACACCAAAGAGTGAAGTTGCACAGCCAGAGAGGCAGTGAGAGAAAAAGTTGACACCTTGATATATACAATGTATACTCAGGTCCAGTGAATTCAACATTTCTATCACATAAAGCAGGAAGTACTAAGCTGTAAATTTACCCCTACAAAGGTTTATTGTAGTAGGTTAAAACTGATCCTGAAACGTTGCCTTTTGATAGAGGTGGAAAGGTTAGTTTATTTGGAAAATCAAGTAATCAACTGAAGAAATTTCATTTTTAATTTGTGTGCAGTCTCTGTACTATTAATTAGTGTTGGGAATCGTTAAAATTTTCGGGCTCGATTAATCGCCATTTTCGACGAGCGATTAATCGATTATAATCAAGCTTTTTTGCCAGATTGCGACGTTGAATAGCATACCAAAAAAAGAAAACGAATTCCCACAACAAAACACCAAAGAAACAAGAGAATTCGCCGGTCAAGTACAGGCGCCATTTTAAGGGGTTGATCAATGAATAATTGAACGGAAAGCAGACAAAATTTACAGCTGATGAATCAGTATTTCACATCGTTCACATCGTTCGCTGTACTTTCACTTTGCCGTTCTAGCGAAGTGAAATGCCGATCTTCACCCAGACATTCGCCAGCCGATGGATCACCACTTGAAGATTGAAATCATGATTAGCGATTTCAATCTAGAGGCTGTTTATCGCGACATTCATCACGGCAAATTGTCAAAATTTTCTCGCACGCATCGATCTTTTGATGCGTTGTCAAGTCGTCAAATTTCAAAATTTTTTTACCTTGATCGATTATTTCATTTCAAGCTCGAGCGCTCGGCAATCGCTCCGGTACGAACCGAGTAGTCGAGCTTCCGATTAATCGACCCACCACTACTATTAATGAAAGAGAGTCTTATTCAATATGGGGATCAATAGTTAGAGATTTGAGAGAGCGAATAAAGCAAGGGGGAGAGAGAGTAACGATACTGGCTTGTGTCTGAGAGAGAGAGAGAGAGAGAGAGAGAGAGAGAGAGAGAGAGAGAGAGAGAGAGAGAGAGAGAGAGAGAGAGAGAGAGAGACTGAGAGAGACTGAGAGAGAGAGTATCGATACTGGCTTGTGTCTGAGAGAGAGCTGGAGAGAGGGAGGGTTCTTATTATAGTACTATCCGATATGGTGATCAATAGTTTGAGTGTTGTTTACCGCCAGCCACCTTCCCCCCTCCTGTGAGATGGCGGACAGAGGCTGTGCTGATCTTAGTGATCTATTTTAAAGCGGATCACAGGCAGGGTAGGGTCGCTTGGGAAAATACCAGCAGCTCCAGTCCTGAGGGGGAGACGACCTTTGCGGGCTTCAGGTGACAGAGAGAAAGCATAATCATAAAGCACCCTTACACGGCTTCCCTTGCACGCCTATCATCCTCGCTAATGAATCCCAACGACCTTGCTCTTGTTCAAGGTCATAGATCCATTCACAGCTCCATCAGGGGAAGACCTGAGAGCTGTCGATATAGGATTAATAGTGATGTGTTTGTACTACTCCTATTATTAACAAAATAAACAGCTTAGCATATGACATCATAGGTATGATATTATGAAATCAATGCCTTTACGAGCAGGGAGATTGGGTGTCATTTGGACAACCAAACCCTCATAAACCCTCCAAAATCACCCATCAGGACACCCACAAAATTTTGTGAGGATTTTTTTAAAATGTCAATATCAAGCATAAAATTTCACCTTTATATATATATACATGTATATAAATATATATATACATATACATATATATATATATATATATATATATATATATATATATATATATATATATATATATATATATATATATATATAATTTTATATATGCAAACATCTTGTAACAGGAAGTCGTGCTGAGTGAGTTTGGACCGTAGTCGACTCAGGCTGCCACCACCAAGACTTTGTAATGAAAGTATCTTTAGGCACACTCCGTCCGTCGCTAGAGCTGGTTCAATACCCTGTAAACTGCCACTGCGTTCTCTATATTGATTGTCCTGTTTGTACAGTTAAAAGGCAGTGCTTTGCCGAGAAGGGCAAAATTAAGTTAGATCATTGATTCATGCTCAGAGCCCCCAGTTAGTCGGACAACTTCGGGAATATCACGTTACATTTTAGAAATGTAATGAAAGTACATATAACTTAAGTAATTGAGGTAACCTTTTAGTAATATAATGGAGGAACTACTATGGAAATTTAATGAAGGTACACTTTAGTAATGTATTGTAGCTACTAATAGTGAAATGGAATGATTATATAAAAGTATATTTGGAAAATAAGGTACCATTATGGTTAGGTACCATTATGGAAATGTAATGGAGGCAATTTTATAGAAATATATTATAGTTTCTATCAAGGAAGTGTAATTACGGTATATTTCATGAATCTTATGAAGGTTATATTATAGAAATGTAATGGGGGTAACCTAACCTTTCAGTACTGTAATTGGTAACATTTTTGAAATGTATTTTTGGGGAATGTGTTTCAGGTTCTTAGTTGACAACATGCTCTTAGCAAGCAAGGGGGGCAAAAGTCACATCAAGGCACCCAATTTTTTGAGGAATTAAAAAATGTATATTTCAAGGAAATAATTAAATAGTTTTACCTCAATGTAACTCCTTTGACATTGCATACAGATATTATGCCTTTTCTCATGTTTGTGGGTTTCATCTGAATTCATTAAAAATGGTCTCCTCCCTCTCAAAAAATAGGACACCCAAAAATTAAATAGCTAATTTTGAGCACCAAATCTCCAAATTCTCGCTACAGACCCTTTTAAGAAGACCACCCTTTCCAAGCATGGTTTTTAGCCAGGATTAAAAAAAATGCCTGTCCATCACAGCAATTCCAAAATTTATGCCCGTCCAGATTTAGCTACTCGACCACTTTGAATCCTTATATACCAACTAGATTTAATAGTCTGTTGTGTAAAACAGACAATTTACACTTCAGCTAAGTTCCAGAAGATAGTTTGTAAGGAAAACATTTGGTTATTACGCCCCCCTCCCCCCCCCTTCCAAAAAAAATAAATGAAATCAAAATTGAAAATTCTTAATAGGCATTTTTGCCTGTCCAAAAATAAGGTTTTCAGGAAACTGCCTGTCCAAAAGACAGGCTGTACGGGTCCTGGCTAAGTCCCCATTTCCAAGGTAATCTCCAAGCATGAGTGGGTTAAAGGAAGCCTACGGTGAAAGTAAGTGTGATATTGGAAACCATTTTGATATGGTGTTAACAGATCATCTTGCCTCTCATATGGTTAGCTTGTTTTCAATGCTAGCTATCTCAGAATGACAGGCTAGCAGCATGGCTTAAGGCAGCAGGCTGTCTGGGCTGTACTTGGACACCTGAACCCTTGAAAACCCCACTTTAGGACAACTAAATATTTTGGTTAGAATTGTCCGTAACCATCAACAATTTCAAACAAATAATTCAACATTTTCACTTCATGGTAAATTTATGCAAGCAGAGTACTCAGCAAGGTCTTATACATTTTCTTAGTTAATGCATCCTAAGTAATGGTTGTAATGTGAAGATGAAAAGTTCTCTTATATCAGACTAAGATATATATGCTATATCATAACCCAACAGCAGCCTACTTTTGGAACACAATCAAGATTTTGGCTTAGACCACTGAATACTAGTACTGAAATGGCTTTCAGCCTATTAACATCTCAAGGGTCTGAATCGACATGAGAGGAATTTTCTGTATCTAGTCAGAATATACCTATAAGAGAATATGAATTTTCTATTACCTAAATATATGGTTGTTTTCCAACCATAGATGTGATTTTCCGCCAATTTTAGACACTGTGTTTGAAAAACCTGTCCATGGCCGTGCTGATGACTTATCACGTGTGCTTATTAACTATAAAGTGTGATGTGCGATTGAGTAATTTGTAGGCAGTGTCTACTGTGATGAGGAAATGGAGGAGGAGGATGAGGAGGTATTGATTCAGCTAGCCGGGCTCATAGCAGGAGGAGAGGAGGGATCCGGCGTCAAGACCGCGTGGAGGAATGCCGACCGGCACCGCGGAGGACGACGATGATATTGTGTTTACGTCAACATAAAATCAATGTCTCGGTCGAACATTATCTGAGAAGCCGGGCTACATCCATCATCTGTGCTATGTTCGCAACCTTAACTAGCGTTATCAAACTGGCTGTCAGAAACATCATGGGTGTTCCATTTTTTTTTCGAGGGAGTCTACAATGAATTGCGATGACAACCATGTTCAAGCAGGGTTTTACATTCATGAGAAAATGTATGAAATCTTGAATGCAATGCAGAGAATTTAAAATAAGGTCTCTGTAACTTAAAAAGCATTTTAATTTTTTTATTTTTCGAAATGCCTGACCAAGCCGTTGGGTGTTAGATTTGTCCATGGTTACTCAAAATTTCACATGGACTCTTCTGCCAGCTGAGAACCTTCAAATGGTTCCAATAACTTTACCCTGTCAGTATTCTCTACATTCCCCATTAGTCATGAAAATATGTCCAGCTTGGATGGTTGTCCCTGGCTCTTAGGCCTGCACTGATCTAGCCGAGTGGTTTTGGGCATTACCACTGATTGCCCGTTGTCTCTCACCCAACTGCCCCAGTTGAAATTGTGACCTGGCTATGTTAGAGGGTTGCCAGTGACTCCTGTTTAAATGGTAGTTTTCTCTCTGTATTCCTGGTTTCTCCACCTTTTGCAACAGGCTAGTCACAACCTTAAATTAATAAAAACAAGTGGATATGAAACCAGCCTACACAACCAGGCTCTGGCTACTACCCCAACAGTTGCGTACTGCGCATGTTGGTGCTAATCTTACATAGCCTGAGTTTGGCAGAAAAAATAATGAAAAACGAAATTCCAATATCCCGTTTCTCTTTGAGTGCGTTGTTTCATTTCAGTGAGGCTGTCTGTTTTACGGCTGATGGGAGTCGTATCGTGGAGTAGAATGGGCGTAGTAATGGCGGGAACATGAGCGTAGTCGTCTCATGTGGAGCGGGGGAGAGTGAGAGCTCTGATGTGCTATTAATGGTGCTCTGCGAGATGTGATGCGACAACTAATGCAAAATCAATGGCCAACTTTTGACGATTTTAGAAACAGCAT
This sequence comes from Maea johnstoni, assembly GCA_963942565.1. Taxonomy (NCBI): domain Eukaryota; kingdom Metazoa; phylum Annelida; class Polychaeta; order Spionida; family Magelonidae; genus Maea; species Maea johnstoni. The sequence continues at coordinate 15,917,936 of OZ012694.1, forward strand.
CATTCTCATGCCTTTCTTGGCTATATAGAGAGAAAGAGTTCAGATTGATAAATAGCTTCTTTTTTGGGAGAATTGAATATTATAAGATATGTTATGTAGGGTGAGAAAGGCTAGGCGTGTCAAAAAGATTTAGGAAATTCAAAATAAAATTGGTTCCCATCAATCCCATGTAATCATATTTGTGGTGCTAAATCATAGACATGGCACATGTATAGGTCAAAACCTTACTTTCAAGCCATATCATGACACTGCTAGAGTACAGATGGAAACCTTATTGTCATGTTCTGTCATGGTACGGAGTATGGGTGAAAACCTTGCCGATTATCGATATCTTGGATATCGCAAGATATCAATTCATATGAAAACACCAAGTTGGTAGTGACGCTGTACTGAAATAAACACAGAAACGTCGTAAAACGCAGTAAATCACCCGGGGTGATCGCTAACATCACGCTGCTCTCAGAACGAAATGGACGTGAGCGGAAGTCACACATGCAGATTACGCATGTCAGGGCACGACTTTAACTTTTGCAGCGCCTTGCCCCGTAGGGCAAGTGAGATTCAATTTTCACTTGCCCTGCTCCAACTTTCACTTGCCCTTGAAAAATTGTATGTTTTATAATATTTCATTTAAAACCAAGTAGAACATGGTTCTGGCATGTGAAAGCATATTTTCTAGGACACGCTTGGATGGCAGACCACAAAACATGCACACGTACATTCTCAAAAGTAAACCTGAAATATACAAAGCGTACTTTCCCAATGGGGCAAGCAAGATGCAGTTTTCACTTGCCCCACAGCTATGATTTACAAATTCTACTTGCCCGGGGCAATGAGGCAAGCACCAATGTCGAGCCCTGCATGTGTGGGAGGTCAAGAGGTCATGAATCACCCCATGTGCTAACTGCCGACATGTTAAATGAGCACATTATTGGTTATGATGCAGAGATCAGCAGTTGAAGGTAACGTAAATCTGAATTGGATAGAAGTACCGTATCGGTAATATTTTTATCGATAATCGAATCGGTAAAAAATTCCTATCAATGACAGCCCTATACAGAGTATGGGGCAAAGTATTACTGTCAAGCCCTGTCATGGCACAGAGCATGGTGCAAAACCTTACTGTCAAGCCCTGTCAAGTCATTGAGTATGGGGCAAACCTTTAATAATTGTCTAGCCCTGTCAGAGTATGGGGCAAACCCTACTGTCTAGCCCTGTCATGTCACAGAGTATGGGGCAAACCTTCCTATCAAGCCCTGTCATTGCACAGAGTATGGGGTAAACCTTCCTATCAAGCCCTGTCATTGCACAGAGTATGGGGCAAACCTTACTGTCAAGCCCTGTCATTGCACAGAGTATGGGGCAAACCTTACTATCTAGCCCTGTCATGGTACAGAGCATGGGGCAAACCTTCCTGTCAAGCCCTGTCATGGTACAGAGTATGGGGGAAAACCTTACTGTCTAGCCCTGTCATGTCACAGAGTATTCAGTTTCACTATTGGTGAAAACCTTACTGTCAAGCCCCGTCATGGTACAGAGTATAGGGGAAAACCTTACTGTCTATCCCTGGCATGTCACAGAGTATTCACTAATTGGTGAAAACCTTACTGTCAAGCCCCTTCATGGAGTACAGGTCAACACCTTGCTGCTAAAACTTACTATTGTGATCAGTATGGATTAATTTCTCCTATTTTGGCCAGACCAAACACAACAAATACAAGTCTTAGCTTGTTTTGTGTGAATTACTTTTCGCTGTATGTGTTACCTTCCTCATCCTATGAGCTTAATATATTGATTCTGTAGCCAGGAGCTCCCGAGTGTTTGTGTGCTGCCATTGATTAGCTTCTTCAGGATTTCTGTGGTTATTTGAACCGTCTGACCTTTGACCCACGACCTATGACCCCTCCGGCCAGCTCTGGCCTCTCTAGGAAATGATCTATGTCAGTAGCATCAGTGCTCTTGAAAGGAGGAGTAAGTAGGGCAAGGGGTTTTATTAAATTAGCATAGAATCTGGAAAAAAATGCAAATAATGTTCATGTATATTGGTTCAGATGTCAAACATAAACCTCCCTCCCCTGCCGGCCTGCCCTTAAGTCAATAAAAAGAGATTCACCAAAGAAAACCCATACCCCCAGCCAGCCATCCCCAAATGTGATGTCTTAGAGAATCAAAGACAAGTCAAAATACTTTGGTCTATGGACAGAATCCATTAGGTTATTTGGGCCATTTGTACTTGAATACTTTACATACCTCATGTGATCTTATGTCAAGACTGTGTAGGCTGAACCTACCACAATAAACATCAAAAATGCTTAGATTTAGCGAGGGCTGCAGGTGTATACAGTAACATGTTGATCAGAGCTGGACCAAAATGGCTGACTTTATTTTGCTGACAGAACGTGTGCAAATATTCTATTGGTTTCACTGCCCAGTGCTTTTCTTGCCCTGGTTGTTAAGAAAGTCCATATATATACTTGTGATCGAATGCCTTCTGCGTGTTACATTCTTTTCGTTTGTGTTCAGGGCATGACTGGCATATAGCATGACACCTGAAGCCATAAAAAAGGTAATGAAAATAAAACTAGAAAGTGCTGCTTCTTGTGTGGGTGTGGACTGTATGTGATACATGCTGATGAGGCATTAAACTAGCCTTACAGTGGTGTACAACTACTGAAAAAATAAGGTAAGCAGACTCGTATGTACCCCAGCGTGCAACATAACCGCTTGCCCCATTGCAAGTGAATTCAACAAAAACTGGCTATCGTGCAACATAACCGCTTGCCCCATTGCAAGTGAATTCAACAAAAACTGGCTATCGGGCAAGCAGAACAAGACCCTAACTTACCCTAAATGGCAAGTGATGTTTTGGACACAGTCCTCGCAATGTAACTTATCTTTGTTTTTAAAACAGAGTGGCGAGGCAATTTCAGGCAAATGGAAGTGCTGGTGGGGCAAGTACTCTAGGGTCAGCTTGCCCTGCTCGGCAAGTCATGTTTTGGAACCTATGTTGCACCTTGTACCCAGAGGTTTCCTTTTCAATATCACTTAATCTGATATGCCCTTAGGCTATCTATGAAAAGCTGAGCATTCAAAATATTAGAATTTTACTTCATGCTCTTTTGTTGCATAATAATCATACCAATACATATTCAAGCTATTGTTATAGACCTCATTCATACAATTTTGGTCATATCTCTAAGACAATTTAGTAATTTTCAGAAAATATTTCAAGGGGAAATCTTGATCAGGAACCAACTTACAACTCTCTTTCAGCTATTTCTAGCAATTCATGCCTCAATCCAAAGATATTTCTAAAAGTATCATATACCCAGATGACGGGCCATGTCAAGATCGCCAGGTATGAATGGGTTATCTACTTCTAGTTCTTCATCAGAACCCTGGGCTAGAAATAAGGGCTCCTCTGAATTTTACTGCAGCTCCCTCAAGTTTTTGCAGGGAGCCCAAAGATGTACGGGTTTCTATACACAACACCTTAAGGTAGCTTTTAAAGATGCAATGAGGCTTCCTGAAAAAAAAAAAAGGTATTTCGAGCCCTGGAACTTCTGTCACATGTAGGTCGTAAGTGTTGAAAATTTGTGCTGAAACGTGAAATATTGAATATGAAATGCATATCAGATTTCTTCAATACTAGTCAGACTTATCTATTATTCAAATGGTTCAATATATAGATAGTTTTGTTTTCAATATTTTAAAGAAATTTTAGAATATAGTTATATAGCTCAAAATATACGTTGTCTTGTGAAAAATTACAATTTGACCCATAAGTTATAAACATTGTACCATAAATATCCTCAGAGTCATATATGCTGCTTTTTTGACAAAAAGGAGTGAAAACTAACGCTCCCTTTTATTTACCTTTGCAACTAAGAAATCAACAAGCACAAATAACCACCTTTTTTTGGCATCAATCTCTCAAGTATGTAGTGAAAAAAGTACGGCAGTTAAGTGATACCTCTATATGTACGCAAACACGGTCAGGAAAGTAAACACGGTCTAATAGGTTACTTTATGTTTGCTTGAAATGTCAGCAAATGTTGATTTGCAAAAAAACACATTTGCCGGGGACCAGAAGTGTGTTAGCATTGCTCGAGGCTATGCAGTACAATAATTTGATAGTATGTTAGTCCATTTGTTGCAGGTTTATTATGTGTGTGGAGGTTAAGGTTAAGGTGACTTGGTTTGCGGAGTACGGGTGAATTTGGCTTCTGGTGCTGCAAGGTCGTCGAAGGTCACCGTAACCCCTACTGGCCATTAACACAGTTCCACTTGCCCTGGGGCTAGTGAATCATGATGAACTAACCCAAAGGGGCAGTGAAAAACATCTGCAATCTTATGCGATTGTATGACTAAAAATAAGTTTGTTTTGGATTTTTCTTATTTGTGGACATGTGTATTTTTTTGAGACAAATTATTGAAAGGACCTCTTGCCCCACAGGACATTTAACCCATTCATGTCTGTAGCGCCCAAAAGTGTGTGACTATTTTGGTGATATCTCTTATACAAAAGCAATGATCCAAATGTATTTGAAGGAGAAATGTTCATCAAAATCCAACTCACAACTAATCATCAAATATTTTGTGAAGATATGATTGATTTCAAAGTTATTTTAGAAAGTATCAAAGGTCCAAACGACACATGGCAAGATATACAGGCATTAATAAGCTAAGTTAAGCTGAAGCCTGTTATAGACCTTTAAACCTATTTTATACATGCAGTGCCCCCAGAATGCTGCACTATTATTGTGATGTCATTCTTATGGAAACACTTTCAGGAAAAAAAAAAGAATATTGATGAACTAGATGGGTGTTCACATTATATCTTTTTAACCCATAAATGCTCACAGCAGCCAAAGACATTTTTTTGTGAAATCTTATAGGCAAAAGCATATCTGAATAGATAGTTAAATGAGAAATGATAATTAGAACATTGCCAAGAACTCTCCTTCAAATATTTTGAAAAAATAGTTCTTAATTCCAAAGTTATTGTCAAAAGTATCATATATCCTGACCATGATTAAATCTTGTTGACTAAAGCATTAGTAATAGTTATATAGTTAGTATCTGAAGGAGAAATGGTACTCAGATATTTTTAAACAGCTGTCCTTCAAATATTTTGTAAAATAATTCTTAATTCCCAAGTTATTGTCAAAAAGTATGTAGGTCCTCTCAAGCATGAATGGGTTAACCCATTAATGCTTATGAATTAGTTCCTGCAGATATCGTTGCCTGGATCTCAGATACCCATGACACTAACTTTTGAATTGAGAATGATTTTACAAAATATTTGAAGGAGATGTGTAGGTAATCTTTTGATCAACATTTCCCCATCAAATATTTTTGACATTATGCCTTTGCCTGCAAGATTTTATCAAAATCGTCAGGCTGCTTTTGGTCGCTGTGAGCATTCACAGGTTAAGGAGCTCAGAGGCAACCGGTTGGAGTCATGCCGAGAACTGTCTGTGAAAATATATGTCAGTATATATGCTGGCAGTAAATAGTGTGAAAATGTGAATGTTGAGTAGTGTGATTATCGGAGCGTGATAGGGAGTTGGCTCTATCCGTGTCATTCCTAGATTACCTAGGCTGATGTTTTGATAACCCGTTAACCTTTATGGTGCTGGTGGCTAAATTGGCCTTTACAAAATAACGCAAAAATCCTGACAAATTAATGAAACCCTGGCATATGGGTACTCATCTGAGTTCTCAGTGAGAGCTATCAAATGAGTACCAACATGACAGGGTTTAGATGGTTTTCAAAGATTTTTGCGTTCTTGTGCATTGGACGAAAGTAGCCTCAGCATTGGAAGGGTTAATGCTCACAGACTGACAATTTCACTGAAATCTCATAGACAAATGCATTTGTGGGAAAATATTTGGAGGAGAAATGTTTGAGAGAACATCATTAACAATTCTGAAGCAAATATTTTATGAAATCATGTTTAATTTTCAAGTTATTGTCAAAAGTATCATAGATCCAGACGACAAATTCAAGAGGGGCTCTTTCACATACATGGGTTAAAAAACCTGCTGCTGCTGGTGACCATAGCATCTACCGTAAGTTATCTAATAAAACCCACAAACATCTCAGAAATTAGGGGCAAGTTAAATTTTCTCATTTGCACAATAACAACCAAGATCATTCTTGAGCAAGAAAGGGTTAACAGAGCAGGATTAGAGGTACAAATATGGTATATGACAACCTTCACAATGACTCTTCCAATAGAGTGATATTAGACAAATGCCTTGAGAGAGATTATTAGACCCATTGGGAACAGCAACTTTCTGTCAAATTTTCCTCAAAATAGTGCTTTAATCATTAAGATATGAGTAAGACTATGTGTTACAGTGTTAGTCACTGAACAGCTACCGATTCCCTTCTGAGTTGTGTGGTGTAGTAGTACCAGATATGACAGATAAATAGCACCATATGGTCCTCCAATCTCTGGCCATTTTATACTCAAACTGAGTCGTCCATTTCCCTTGTGTGAAAAATGTAAACTAAAGTGGCCACAATGGCTGCCTTGACTATTTGGTGCCTGGAAACAGAAAAAAAACATGACAGAAAAAATACATATGACAGCCTAGAAATCTAGGCTAGACTCCATGTACATGTTCTAGTTGTGAACTGCGCATAGGTTAATACTGTACCACAACTATCATGAGTCAATGCACCTGTGATACCCAATGGCTGTGGGGAAGGTCAGAATAATCAGGTGAGTCTGACAGACATCTCAGATACCCGGGGGAGTCTGACACACAGCATTCATTAACCATGGGAATTTGGCTCTGAGAAAAGACCTGTACTTCGGGCATTCTGGGTAATGTGATTGTTTAACCCATTCATGCCTGCAGAGCCCAAAACTGCCTGAATAATTTGGTGATACCTCTCCAATATAACCCTTATGCTGCTGGTGGCCAATTATGTCAATACAAAATGATGCAAAAACCTGATAAATGATTGAAACCCTGGCATATGGGTACTCATCTAATAGTGCTCAACAAAAGCTTTCCAATGAATACCAAAATGACAGGGTTAAGATGATTTTCATAACTTTAAGCTTTTTCATGCATTTGACGAAAGTGACCTTTGCATTAAAAGGGTTAAGTACAGCTTTCCAATGAATACCAACATGACAGGGTTAAGATGATTTTCATAACTTTAAGCTTTTTCATGCATTTGACGAAAGTGACCTTGGCATTAAAAGGGTTAAGTACGGCTCGATACTGGCCACACTTTGTCAGTCAATCAAGCAAAGCTCTTATTAGATATTTAACCCTTATGTTGCTGGTGGCTAATTTGGCCAATACAAAATGATGCAAATTGGTACTGATCTGAGAATACTCATCAAGAGCATTCCAATGAATACCAACATGACAGGGTTTAGATGGTTTTCAAGAATCTTTGCATCCTTGTGCACTTTGGATGAGAGTAGCCTCAGAAATAGAAAGGTTAATAGTAGATTTTATATGTGATAGTGACACCATTTTCATGGCTTACTAATTAGCTAGGCCCCAAAGGGTATCTACTATTGTAAACTTCAGAATTGACCTAGAGCTGTTAAACCTCTTGTTAGATACTTATAGCTGTATGCTTAGTGACCCCATTACTATAGATATTGCCTTAAGGATACCAACCCTTGATGTACCCTTTAGCATTGACCCCCAGGACAAGTTGTTGAAGCCCTTATCTTTCATGTTCAAGGATATAGTTATTATGATTTATTGGCTGGGAAAATTCTCACAATGCCTTACAAGAATGTCACCTCTTACTTAGTACTAAGTATTTTTTATAGGGAAGACGAGAATGGGTTGATTTTCGACTTTGTATTTTGAATTGGTTGGTATGTACACTTGTCATCTTAACCCTTATGCTGCTGGTGGCTAATTTTGCCAATTCCAAATGACACAATACGCTGAAAATTGAGTGAAACCCTGGCAAATGGGTACTCATCTGAAAGTACTGAAGTGAGCACTAATGAATATAGACACTGTTTTGCATGATTTGTAAAGAAGCATCTTCCAAATGTTTTACATCTTTCTCATGACTTCATTGCTAGAATCTGGTGAGGCTGTGGGCATGAAAGTGTTAACCCTTATGCTGCTGATGGCTAATTTGATCAATACAAAATAATGTGAAAAAAGCTGAAAAATGACCGAAACCCTAGCAAATGGGTACTCATCTGAAAGTACTCGATGAGAGCTTTCTAATGAATACCAAGATGATAAGGTTTAGATAATTTTCAAAGATTTTTGAGTTCTTGTGCCTTAGACAAAAGTAGTCTCAGCATTGAAAGGGTTAATACTCAGCCAGAGTGATCTGATGGGCATCATGTAACACCTGGCTACAAGAATACACTAACTAGTTCTCGTTACGAACATGTCCTCATCATGCCAACTCCTGCCGCATCCGATACGTAATTCCCCACAGGGCATCTGCATCCGGCACGAGTTCTGATTGGTTTCATAAGACCAGCGAATGTCTCGAGAAATCTCCTCGCGGTGCTGGTGCTGTGCTTCAGGCAGAGACTTCGATAATTAGCCGTCTGTTTGGTGACACAACGGAAAAAAAAATCTGCGGTGATCAACCTTGCTCTTCGTAAATTGTCATTGACAAATTCGGGCCTGGAGGAGAGAGGGCAGATGCGGGCGCAGTGCTGGAAACGTGTAGACAGCGCATGAATCTTAATTAGAATTATTACCGCAGAAACTGGAAACATACAATGTCATTGGTTCAAATTACGACCATCTATAATAATTGTAACGTGAAAGACAAATCTTGACTGATAGGTGCAGAGTAGAATGGAAAATGTCCAGTGTTTATTGCAATAAGGGATTTGCTTTAGATATTTTGAATCTTCATACAATTTAATGGAGAATTTCTAGTGTTTATCGCAATAAGGTAATTGATTCAAAAATCTTGACTTTCCATCGAATTTTAATGGAAAATTCCCAGTGTTCATAGCAATAAGGAATTTAATTGTTTTGATTACATGTGAAGAGTTCTTACTGGTCTTTCAAAACCTGTCACATGTGGTCGTTAAAATGATATTTGCAGCTAGTCACAGTAAACAAAATGGCATTTATAGCAGCACAGAGAGTACTACAACTTGGTTCTCTTGTTATCCATTCATGATGGAAGTCCACTCTATTAATAGTGTTTTCTGGATTGTGATTACCTTTGACTAGGCCTAAAAAAAGAAATTGTTTGTTTCTTGTAACGGTCTGCCAAAAAATAGGGTATGTAGGTCGGTAAAAAATAAAATTCATTATTTATTTGGTCAAAAATGTGTGTTTAATGCATGTTTTACGTTGATTGGGAGTTTGGAGGGCGGAGAAAACTTTGGGGTAGGGATTTTTTTGAATAAAAACTTGTTCAGATAGGGTTACAGGAAACAAACAACTTTCTTTTAGGCCTTAGGGATAAAGGTGCTGCATTACAGTATCTATAGTAGAAAATCCAAGATGGCCGCCATCAGGGGGTTATTAGGCTGCCATCTTAGATTTTATACTATGCGCATTATAATAGAGCAAAAAGGACACATTTTCCAAAAAGTGAGTTGTTTGTTTCATTCCAAGAAACATTTCTCTTCTAGATATTTTCAAAAATGTAAGATTTTATTATTTGGAAATGTAATCAAAATAGTGTGGCCAAAATAATGGACATTGCAGGCATGATTGGGTAAACCCATATATTGCCTTCAAAAGGTTGACTATATGTGTCAATTCCAAGCGTACAATTGAAGTTTTTCCCCCTCAATATGATACCCATGTCATTGTATGAGGACATTATGCCTTATTTCATGACGTAAAAACATGTTCGTGGTTGTAATCTGAGTATATTGTGGTCTCCCTTAAAAGGAAAGGCCGACCCCCCCCCCCCCCCCAAAAAAAAAATAATAATAATAATAATAATAATAATGATGGCCAATTTTTGGCATCCAGCGTCAAAGATCCTGGCTAAGACCCTTTAAAGGAAGGATCCTCCCCCAGTCCCCCCCCCCCCCCCCCCCCCCCCCCCAAAAAAAGGAAAAAAAGTTAATTGACAATTTTGGGCACCTATATAGTTTCTAAATCGTTGCTATTATGCTAAGACCACTACAGGTCTTTCTGCTGGTAAGCAGGATGAGAGGAGAGGTGGCCTCCATCAGTCCAGCAGCAGCAGCAGTGGTGGTGGTTGTGGTAGTGCTCAGTGTGTGATGGTGTTGTTGTGAAGAAGGTAAGTGTGTCATCTGGCATCTCTCCCACACTGACTCTGAGTAGATCGAGGCCTCCCTCCGGCCAGCCAGCCAGCCAGCTAGCCGCACTGACCAGGTCACTCACAGCTTACAACCAGTGCTAATGTATGTCACAGTGACAGCCAGCCAGACCGCCACACTCTAGGCTTTCTTAACCCTTCCAATGCTAAGGCTACTTTCGTCCAAAGCACAAAGATCCAAAAATCTTTGAAAACCATCCAAACCCTGTCATGTTGGTACTCATCGGATAGCTCTCGCTGAGTACTCTCAGATGAGTAGCTATTTGCCAGGGTTTCGGTCATTTTCCAGATTTTTTGGATCATATTGTATTGGCCAAATTAGCCACGAGCAGCATAAGGGTTAATACCTCAGGTACAGCCAACCCACAGCTTAGTAGCCAGAGATAGGGCTAGACATGACTGCATTGACATATTGAGTGCATACAGGGCTGATTATCTAACTTGTCAAATAGGGTATTAAATATTAGAAAAATACCTCAGGTACTGCCAACCTAGCCTAGTTGCCAGAGATAGGGCTAGACTTGAATACCTCAGCATATTGAGTGCATACAGGATCCAACTTCACAAACTTGTCAAATGTAGTAATATTTGAAAAATATTGGAAATGGGTTAATTATGGCTTGAAATAAACCCTTTTATAGCTGCAACTTTCCGTGGTAGTTCTTATCTGCAATTGTGATATCTATGATAATATCTTTGGAATTAATCACAAACACACAACATATTGGAAGGAGAGTTGTGGGTTTGGTACTGATATTATTTCTCTATATAAGGAAATATTTTTCTAAGAGAAAATCATCTCGCATGAAAAGGTAAATTTTTACCTGCCATTGCTAGTTTGTAACAGCAAATTCACTCTCTACACTCATAAAACATTGTAGCCTGAATGATTTCATATTGGTTTTTACCAAATTATATTTTGTGATTCTAGGATACAAAATTCATCAATACATGATGTTTACATGCATCGTTAAAACTTTGATAAAGCCCATACCGCAGGGTAAAACAATCTTATGTGCTTATTGACAAAAAAATGCAGAAACAGTCTGAGCCAAAGATTTACCTTTGTTAGGTAACAATAAGCCTAATTAGCTTGGAAAACAATAGGTGAGTTGATTATTCATACCAGGTGTGTTTTGCCACAGTAGCCAGAGTGGCCTCCAACAGGACAGTCATAGTAGAATTAGTTAACCCTTATGCTGCTAGTGGCTAATTTGGCTAATACAAAATGATGCAAAAAGCTGAAAGATGACTGAAACCCTGGCAAATGGGTACTCATCCGAGAGTAATCAGTGAGTGCTTTCCAATGAATACCAACAAGACAGGGTTCAGATGATATTCAAAAATCTTTACGTCAAAGTGCTTTGGACGAAAGTAGCCTCAGCATTGGAAGGGTTAACACATTTATGCCTGGAGATTTTCTTGACGAGTGTCATCTGGACATTTGATACTTTTGATAATAACTTTGGAATAAATTACAAATAGGGGAAATATTTGAAGGAGAGTTGTTAGTTCTTTTCTGATTAATATTTCTCCTTCAAATATTTTCTGATAATTCTTTTAGTTAGAGAGATATCACCAAAATAGTCAGGCGTTTTTTGGCTGCTACAGGCACGTCAAGAAAGGGTTAAGTCAAGACAATCATGATTCCTTGCCAACTTTTCCCTGGTTATATGATATTTCTGAGTGATAATAGCTTTGGAATCACCCTTACTTATTGTATGATAGAATCTCTAGGAATTCCAAGGATTTCCCCAGGAAAATACTAGGAATGCTTTGGTATCCTTTGCTCTATTTAGTAAGGGTAATGAATTGATAAGTTCAGGAAAATTAACCCATTAACACTTAACCCTTCTAATGCTAAGGTTACTTTCGTTCAAAGCATAAGGATGCAAAGATCTTTGAAAACCATCGGAACCCTGTCATGTTGGTACTCAATAAATAGCTCTCGTTGATAACTTTCAGATGAGTACCCATTTGCCAGGTTTCCGGTCAGTTTTCAACTTTTTTGCATCATTTTGTGTTGACAAAATTAGCCACCAGCAGCATAAGGGTTAAGAGTTCCTCTGGATATTATGGTCTGGATCTTCAATACTTTTGACCATAACTTTGGAATTAAGAACACACTCACAATATATTTGAAAGAAAATTGTTGGTAGTGTTCTGCTTAACCCTTTCACACTCAGAACGGCCAAAACAGGCTTGACAATTTTGGAAGTATTCTACTTACAAAGGCATTTTCTGGAAATCATTTATAGGAGAAATGTTTATCACAAGCCAAACAACAACTCTCCTTCAAATATTTTGTGAACTTTCACTTTATTGCCAAGTTATTTACCAAAGTATGAGAGTAGCAGATGACACTTTTATTGGAACTCTTGAGTGTGAATGGGTTAACAGAATGGTCTCCCCTTCAAATCCTTTCACAAATATGCCTTTGCTTCTATGTTTTGGCTGCCTCAAGCATCAATGGGTTAAAAGGTTACAGTGATCTAGATTCAAATCTTCTCTTCTCCTTTAATATCTCTGTCTATTGTTATATTAGTCAGCAGCATTTGTCCCAGATATATGATTTGGATATTCTTCGGTTAGAGAGTAGAGATCTGTTGGTTCACAGATTTTCTCGGCGAATCGTTGTGTGCCAAATAGTTTTCGCAGGGAGTTAAGTGGGTGATTTTGCCGCTTATCAAGATCTCTGGCTTTCCTCACGTTTCTTGCACGAAAGGGAAATTAGATCTTCCATTCGTCATACGCCTGTTTTATCAGTAATTCACACTTATTAGCACTTAGGCCTAAGGCAGCTACTTCTTGTCCTGATTCGCGCTTTTCAGAAGGAGCCAGTATTTTGGCATCTTGTTCTGCTCAGGCCAAGGAATATGAAGTGTTTATTTCAAAGTAATAATTTAACATTAGGGACCATTATCAGGGCTCGAAATTAACTTTTTTCATGGGAGCCCAATTGCATCTTCAAAAGCTACTTCAAGATTTTGTGTATAGAACCACTACATCTTAGGGGGCTCGAAATTAACTTTTTTCCAGGGAGCCCAATTGCATCTTCAAAAGCTACTTCAAGATTTTGTGTATAGAAACCAGTACATCTAGGGCTCTCTGCAGAGATTTAAGGGAGCAGCAGGAGAATTCAAGGGAGCACTGGGCTTCCAGCTCCAGATTATTTTGAGCCCTGTTTTATAATGGATGCCCAACGAGGCAGACAACACAGTTGCTTAGAAGGGCCCATCAGGCTTGTAAAATATAATCACCCTTTGCAGCCCTACTAGACTAGTGAAATGGATGAAAAGCATAATGACCTCAACCAAAATGAAATCAAAATGAATTCACCAAGTGATTGTGAGTATTTTGATATTTCAACTGCCAAAATATTTAAATCTGGTGATTATTTATTTTGATGTAAAAGAATGTAGGGCAAAAATTACTGATACTTCTACTACTACTACTACTACTACTACTACTACTACTACTACTACTACTACTACTACTACCACTACTACTACTACTACTACTACTACTACTACTACTACTACTACTTCTGCTACTGCTACTACTACTACTGCTACTACTACTACGACTACTACTACTACGACTACTGCTACTACTGCTACAACTCGTGCTACTACTACTACTACTACTACAACTACTACTACTAAGTACTACTACTACTACTACTACTACTACTACTACTACTACTACTACTACTACTACTACTACCATTTCTACTTTTACCAATACAGTACCTACTATTGTAACCTATTTCTAACATTTCTGCTAATGCTCTTGCAACACGCCTCCATTGTGAAGATACTGCCTCAATTGTGGTGCAGTTTACTGTTCATGCTTAGTTGAGTCTGCATTCGATAGGCAAGGGATGCAATAGAAAATACTGTCAGAAGCCCAAGTAGCACTTAGCGGGCAAATTGCATGGAGATTGTTGTATCTGCAACGCTACATTATTTCTTGCTCCTAAAATCCAGAACTCGAGTCAGTTGAAATAAAATCAATTCCTGTCTGCCAGGCCTGTAATATTAAATGTCTGCACTGGATTGATCAAACACAATATATCTCGGGGAATGACTGGGCTGCTCCACTCGAATGTTACGGAATAGGATAGCTAGGGCCAGTGGGCATCGCTGCCACATTGATTCTCTATCTAGCAAGGACCGTAAAAATCTAACTTTGATAGTTCCTCAGTCTGGAGAGAATCTATATGTGAACTCATTCATACTGAAGCTTCCTCATGGTCTGGCTAACATAGACATGTCTGAATAACAATGTAATTATCAAAAATATTTGTCTGAAAGTTGTTTTTTCTGTTGCCTTACACAATCCACCTTCAAATATTTTTCATATGTAACGTTGATTAATGAGGTATTGTTAATATGAGGTATATGCGCATTATAATCTGCCAACATGGTATATATCTGGAGGATAAGATGGCAGAAAGTAATTAAGATGAATTTAAGTAAATGTAACTCGCGACAATTAATGTGAAAACCACCTGAGTTGACAAGTCTGTTAGTATTTTCTATTATCTCCACTGCAAGAACCTTGAACTTTGGTCTTGTTGTGCTTATTGTAATTCATGTGGGGGCTGTTGATAAATTTATTATATATGTTAAAATGGCACACGAGAAGCCATGTGTGATACCTGATGGCTTCTCGCAGACATCTTGCCATATACCATTTCTTAACAAGGATAGATACTATTATCTGATAGTTTTAATCCTTCAGAAATCCTCAGTTTAGTTCACCAGTTATATGGTAGTATAAGTGAATGCACTTTCACTTTTTGAAGTGAGGCTGCTGAGAAGGCAACACCGGCTTTCTCAGTGGGCTCTCTTGCCAGTGCTACATGGTCTGTGGTCATACTGCAAATCATAGTCTTAGTCAGCAGGGCATCAAGGCATCATTTGGACACCCAAATCTCAAAGAATCACCCTTCAGGACACCCAAATTTTTAACCATTCCAATGCTGAGGCTATTTTCCTCCAAAGGACAAGAATGCAAAGATTTTTGAAAATCATCTAAACCCTGTCATGTTGGTATTAATTGGATAGCCCTCACTGAGTACTCTCAGATGAGTACCCATGGATGTGCCAGGATTTCAATCATTTTTGAAGTTTTTTGCATCATTTTGTATTGGCCAAATAAGCCACCACAGCAGCATAAGGGTTAAGAGAGTAGTTTCTTAAAATGTCAATTTCAAGCTATGATCAATATCTTTTCACATGACATTGTATTCATAAGGATATTATGCCTTATTTTAATTTAATAAATACATCCTCATGGTTGTGATCTGTCTATATTGTGCTTCCATTTGAGAAATTTGACGCCTTAGGTGCCAATCATTAAGCTGAGCTGACATGTCTCCCAGGCTCCCAGCTCCAGCATTATATAGCAGTCATACTTAATTTACCTGATCACCAGGTACTGGAGAGCACTCTTTATAATCTGTAGATCCCCTAAATTTACAGTGGCACATCAGCTTAAACATCTTGTTTGTTAATCATATCAGGTGATATTAGGTATTTTGCCTGTGCTAATGACTCATTAGTATTCCATTCCATGTAGCTAAATGTTCTGATTTCCTCCCAGGGGCCTTATATAGCCAGGATTTAGAAACTGGAACCCAAAATTGTTGAATGGTCCTTAAATTTTTGGGTGACCTATTTTTCAAGGGATATCACTATGTATTTAGATTACAACCATAAACATGTATTTATTTATTGAAATAAGGCATATTTTCCTTATAAATGTCATGGGATTTAAATTGGTATGAAATAAATTCAATTTTATGTTTGAAAATGACATTTAAGTAAATTACTCCTCCCAAATTTTGGGTGTCCTGAGGGGTGATTTTTGAGGCTTTCGGTGTACAAATGATGCCGAGGCATCCTGCTGGCTAAGACTATGCTTCCACCTTTATTAATGCGTGATGGTATCTAACAAAAGTGTGGTGTAGAAGAAAAAAGTATTTTCGATCCCTGAATTATGTATTTATGACCGCTTTACCCGTGGCATTGACTCATTTTGCTATTCATCTAGCAAACTGCTCTAACTTCCTTGTTTATTGATCAGATGGAAATGTTTGAAGTTCTGTGGTTTACAAAAGCTCAATTTCCATCCCTGAATGTACAGTTCTAACCTAGACACTTACCTATTGTACCTACAGAATTGACATTTGTGTCTAGCATGGGGGATATTTTCTTACTTGTTACTGCAGAGGTTGGGTGTTATTGGTTTAAGTATGAGTGCATGCACAGTGTGTTGACCATTGGATTTTGTCATCAGACCGCATTAATAAAATCAATATATCAGAATACTGGGTCACTGAGGTATTAGGCCAAGGCAAACAGTTTTAGTTTCAAGAACAACAGGTGCTGAAACATGTATATATAAGTATATATGTATATATAAATATATATATAGATATATATGTATGTATATATATATATATATATATATATATATATATATATATATATATATATATATATATTTATATATTCATATATATGTATATATATATATATATATACATATGTATATATATATATATATATATATATATATATATATATATATATATATATATATATATATATATATATATATATATATATATATATATATATATGCCATCTATCCATTAGGGGTGGCATATCTGAATCTGGCTTCCAAAGGGGGCAGGGGCCCTATAAAGTATAAACATTTCCGTAGTGCATGCAAGGTGCTTGTGGTTAAGAATACAAAGGGAGAAGAATGGACTTTCTAGCCATAAGCACATCACAAGCACTATGTAAAGCTTTATCCTTTGGGCCTCAGGCTACTACTGATCATTTTACCACCACTACCATCTATTCTTAAGGTATGACATTTCAGAATCATAGGAGGCAGGCTACCCTCTCTTTGCAGCATTTTCTTAAGATTTGGGTTGGAAAGTGTTAAGAGGTGCCTGTTTCTAGGGCAGTGGGGTCCGTTGCAGGAGTTAGTCATGTGGAACACAATAGATGTGAGAAATACCTCTAACTCCTACACATTGTCACTCTCACACAGCGACCTGAGGGATCAACCGTGCTAGGCTGGTGGTTGTGTGGTGCCTCACACAATATCACTACATGTTAAAAAGGTTAAAAAAAGAAGAAAATATTGGCTCTCCAAGTATCATGAAGCATACCGTTTTTATGGGTAATAAATATAAACCAAATCAATACATCCCTCCCATATAGTGCCATTTGCAACGATATGAAAAAAATATAAAGGTGTGTGCAGGAGGAAGGGGGCGGGTAAATATAAGCCAAACTGAAACCTCACCTACACAGTGCCATTTGTCTTATTATGCAAACAGTATTACCATGTATGTATTTGAGGGGGGGGGGGGGGGGGGGTGAATACATGCCAAACTGAAACCTGACCTAGACAATGCTATTTGGTATGGCATGAAAAAGGGTTAAGATGTATGTAGGCCCTACTACTATTTACTACACAGCATTAACCATACTAGTGTCTTCAACATAGTGCTACTTGCACCAGTATAAAAAAAGGGTAAAAATGTATGAAGACCCTAGTATCATAAGTAAATATAGCATACAAGGGGGGGGGGGGGGTAATGAATATAGGCCATACCTAGACATACTGCACAGTGCTACTTGCCCCAGCATTGAAAAAGGGTGAAAATGTATGTAGACTCTAGTATAAGTAGTAACTAGTAAACATGTCATGCAGGGGTCAGGGATAATGAATGTAGGCCACACCAGTATCTTCTACACAGTGCTACTAGCTAGCTTCAGCATGAAAAAAAGGGTAACTATGGATGTCAAACCTATTAGTAGAGGTAGCTTGTTAGGCTTAAAAACAAAGTTGTTTGTTTCCTGTAACCCTACTCTAACAAGTTTTTTTTTTTAATAAATCCCTACCCTAAAGTTTTTTCAGCCCTCCCGACTCCAAATCATCAAAAAACATGCATAAAACACACATTTTTGACCAAAGAAATTATCAAAAAAAAATATATATATATTCCGACCTACCTACCCTATTTTTTTTCAGATGTTACAGGAAACAAACAATTTCTTTTTTTAGGCCTTATACAGGTATATGATAGCCATGTACCCTCCAACCTAGTTACAGTGCTGTGCAGTGCTAATATTGTCATCCTGAGGGAAATATACTGCATTAGTCCTTGTGTTCCTCAGACAATTGACCAACCCATGCTCAATAAGCAATAAGGCCTAAAAAAAGAAATTGTTTGTTTCTTGTAATGGTCCGAAAAAAAATAGGGTAGGTAGGTCGGTAAAAAAAATTTTTGCATTATTTTTTTTGTCAAAAATGTGTGTTTTATGCATGTTTTACGTTGATTGGGAGTTGGATGGGCGATAACAATTTTAGGGTAGGGATTTTTTTGAATAAAAACTTGTTAGGTTAGGGTTACAGGAAACAAACAACTTTTTTTTTAGGCCTAAGCACACACAAACATTCTGACACTGGTTGGTCTGGCCCTTGAGCAGGATACTATTTTGAGTGTCCATAATCAGCAATTCAAAAATTTGGGGAGTCTGTTTTATTTTTGAAAAAAAACATTAAATACCCTTAATAAAAGCACCTCAGACCTACAAGGATATTGTTGCATTTTTGTTGGGTAATCCTAGGAATTCCTTGGTATTCCCAGTTTAATTTGGGAAGGGTATATTCCAAAAAATCCATTAACATGTATTTTCATCAGGCGTGAATAGGTTATAGTTTGTAAATAAGTGTGTTTTATCTTCTTGAAGTTTACTAGTTCTATCAACAGGAAGTCATTTGTTATGAGATCAAAGATAGCGGAGGAAATGATGGTCCCTTCTTTGTGGTCCTTAAGTATAGATAAGCTTAAGGGATTTTGAAAGAGTTAACCCTAATTTGCTGCGGGTGGCTAATTTGGCCAATACAAATGGATGCAAAAATCATGGAAAATGACTGAAATCCTGGCTTATGGTTACTCATTTAAGAGTACTCAGTGAGAGCTATCTAATGAATACCAAGATGATAGGGTTTAGATGGTTTTCAAAGATCTTTGCATCCTTGTGCTTTGGACGAAAGAAGCCTTAGCATTGGAAGAGTTAAGACAAAACATTTTTCATCCATTCATGTCTGTTGCGCACAAAACAGCATGACAATTTCAGTGTAATTCTTTCCTTCTAGTATTTTGTGAATTCATGCTTTATTCCCATGTTATTTTCTTAACCCATTAATGCTCACAGCAGCCAAAACCAGCCAGACAATTTTAGTGAAATCTTTCAAGCAAAGGCATATTTAGGAAAATATTTGAAGGAGAAATATTTATCAGAACAATACAAACAACCCTCCATCAAATATTTTGTGAAATAATTCTTAACTACAAAGTTATTCCCAAAAGTATCTTAGATCCAGACGACAATTGTTGGAGCAACTGTTAAGCATCAATGGGTTAAATCTCATCCCATCCTGTACTTGTCAAGGAGATTCGTTCTTTCAAGGGTTAAGAAGCTGGCTTCGGGTACCTTTTATAATTGGTGGTTTCTATTGAACAGTCTCTCGCTTGGAGTTTTTTTTGTGTGTTTGTGACTAACTGGAATGTTCTTTTTTCTCACTATTATGGACTTGAACCTGTTCATGCTGTGGGTTACCCTTGAATGTGTCAATGTCATCTTTATTATTCAAAACAAAATTTCTAAATTTTAATTTTTGCTTCATTTCTAAATTTTTCTGTAAAATTCCTATTTCATATATGATTTGCCATCCTTATCATGATATCTGAAAGAATAACTTGGAAATAAGGTACAAATTAAGTTTTCATTCCACATATTAAATGTGTGAGTAAATTTGATAAAGTCTCACACCATTGTTGATGATATTTTGGATTTAAGATGGCAAGTGTGGTGATCTAAATGGGACTGGTCTCTATTCCTAACCCTTGTAGGCACATTGCCAGTTGGGTAAGGGTAGATTGCCAGTTGATTAAGGGTAGACAAATAAATGGTAGAATAGAATTGGCAGGAAATATGAAGGTAATTGGGAAACAGGAAGCCATCATTTTTAGTGAGGCTCAATCAGTTACACAGGTGTAGTGAAGAAATAGGTCAATCAGCTAATAGCCCAAGCCAACCTGGAATAATTTTGGGCCACCGAAAAAAACTAGGTACGAGAATTTACGGTAATACCATCTCAAATTCCAAAATTTCATCTGTATATATTGCCATTGTACGTGTTTACAGTATAATAAACACATCCATACCTATTGTAGATGAGATGGTCATAGCTGACATGCAGGAAAATAAAAATAAAAACTCTTTGAAAATAAAAATAAACACAAATTCCCAAATTGATGATTTGCGGGACCCGAACGTCTTTGGGAACTGCTTGTATGAATGTCAGTGTTGGAGGCGGAGATTTTGATCCATGCTGTAAGTTTGGATGCTTCCCAAGAAGATTGTTCTCCTTAGGGTAGCGATGAACTTGCCTCTGTCTAACTCTAACCTTGAGCTCCTGGGAGGCCACTCTGCCGGCCGCTGCTGGCCATGTATTGATAGCAGAGCTGAACATCCCTGTGATTTGGTATTAAGGAGAAAAAAGGCTGGAGAAATCGAGCAATTCGTGGAATATCGCTTCCAGGGGAAATTGGTATAGATTACACAGGCAATTTCTGCTAAGGTGAAGTCAGATTTTAGCTGACTGACTTATGATATTTCTGCAGGCGCTTGATATTAAGAACTTATATTCACATATTCTCCAGACAAATTATTTTCAATTATGGTTTTCCATACAATTCTTTTCTTGTCAAGGTGTTTTTGTGTGTCACAAGCACTAATGGGCATGGTCTTAGCCAGCAGGGTTTCTGGGTGCCTTTTTGGACACCCAAACCCTAAAAAAGAACCCCTCAGGACACCCAAATATTTTTGTGTGGAATTTCTAAAAATCCCAATCCCAATCTCAAGCTTATAATTGAATTTTTTTATCTCCTGATAATTCCCATGACATTGTTTAATGATATCATGCCTTATTTTGTTGAATTTATACATGTTTATGGTTGAAATATGAGTATATTGTGTGATCCCCCTTAAAAATTTGGATGCCCCAAAATTTTACAACCGCAAAATTTAGGCACCCACTTTCTAAATCCTGGCTAAGACACTGCTAATGGGTTAACACTTTCATACCCAAAATGCCCGTACATCAGGGTCATACATTTTTTAGGAATTTTATATAGCAAATTTGGAGACTAAGTTTTATGAAAAAAAAATTCAAATTGTGTATATGAGGAGTATAAGCAATTTTACTCTAATTTATAGTCAGATTCATTTTGTGTCAAATTCATTTCCGACATACATGCATGCAAGGAAACTGGGGGAAACATTCCATCATTAGTGAAAATATTTTCCCTTTTAAAGATTTTTCTATGGTTAGTTTTTGTACATACATGTGTTTGTATGTGAATCAGACCATCTTGGTGTTCTGAGTTCCCTAAGAATATTTATTACCCATGAGTCAGTAGGAAAACTAACCATAGAAAAATCTTTAAAAGGGAAAATATTTTCACTAATGATGGAATGTTTCCCCCAGTTTCCTTGCATGCATGTATGCTAGTTGGGTATGTAAACAAAAAAACACATGGCCATGGGGTGCTAAAGTCAATTGTCAATGTGAAGTCGGTGGAAAAATATTGCCGCAGCCCCCTGCCTGTCTATGATAATAGATTTTCATACCAATTAGGTTCCTGTCAGTGGTATGGCATGTGACACAGTTACGGTAAATATCATATAAGACTCTCCGGGCTTTGTGGCCAATGGGTGGGTATACAAAGTGTGTGAATACTGAATAGCGGTCCCCTTTCTACATTGCGGCGTAGGCGGCCCGCAGCCCCGAGTGCCAGACGATTTGCTCTGGCCGTTGTGGCGTGTCCGCTCGATGGCGCGAGCACAAAGCTCGGCCAATTACTAACTGTAGACATCATGCCACTGTAGTACTTGTAGTAGCGGGGGTAAAGAGCTCCTTCCTAATTTCTCGTTACAGGAACTTCCAGCACTTGCCACACAGCACAGCAGCAGCAGCAGCAGGGCAGACCAGTGAAGGAATCGTGTCACTGAGCTACAAACCAACGTCTAGTCCTCCTCCTCCTCCTCCTCTTCCGCATAACATCATCATCATCATCGTCGTCATCACCGTCATTGTTTTCCTCCTCCTTGCATCTGAGTAGAAAGCAGCGCTGGATGAATCCCTTAGCTGCTTCTCTGCATTTTCATAGACACAGTCTGCTGCACTACACGACGTCATACTAGGAATTGAACCCCTCCCACCACTTCTACTACTACTACCGCTATAACTACCACTACTGTTTTCTACCGTGCGATATCATAACTGGTGACAGGCTGGCACTGCTACCATTACAGTGTGAGACCCATCGTTACGTTGCAACATCGGGACTTGCATCGTTACCTTGTTGCGCATGCCGTGACAGGCTGGAGCCTCTGTCGCCGTCATCATCATCGTTGCAAGACTGTGTTGGTAACAAGCTGGACCAACTACCGGTCCCTCTACTACTACCACTACTAGCAGGACCCCCTGTGGTGTCATCATCATCGTCGTCATCATCATCCTCCGGTCATCAGGATGATGGTTGTCCACATGGCCAATTAGGTCACTAAGACGACCCTCGTCGTCGTCAACCTCGTCCTCCCGGCCACGCCCCCCTTCCGCCACCAGCCTCCTTCTGGAGCCAGGATGGTCACGGTCATCACCGAAAAACTACAGAACCAATCCTTGGAAGATGTCAAAACGGAATCGCTTCACACGGTGAGTGCACATACATACAATATTGATCGCTTTTTGTTTGTTTGCTTGATGTTTTCTAGTGCTTACAGCAGGACTACCTCCACCGGTCCTCCATTAGCAAATGATACTTGGAATACCAGGGAATTCCTAGGGTTATCCCTGGAAAATTATATGATTCCCGGAGAAGTGTCAGCTGTCTCAGCTACATTTACCAAGGGCTGACAAATGACACCTTTTTGGAGCTTATGGCAACTGGACCTTGAGAATTTTAATTCTAGCTCTAAATAAACACTTTGTATTAGCTACACACATATTTCTGAAGTATATAGGGTTTAAGTCAGACATATTGCATTGAGAAACCCCTTGGTTATAATAGCATTATAACCATTTCACGCACCTCATAGTGCATACTACCATATTTATTTAGTAACAAGGAAATGCTCATTTAGAAATGCAGAGCAAACACCACCTAAATCCTATCATGTTGGTATTCATTGGAAAGCTCTCGCTGAGTACTCTCAGATGAGTACCTAATTGCCAGAGTTTGAGTTATTTTTCAGTTTTTTTGCATTTTTTTTGTAATGGCCAAATTAGCCACCAGCAGTATATAGGGTTAAAGGGATGGAAAGGTTAAAGTTTCCTATATTTTTCAGAACGTTCAGCCATACCAGCTTTGCCATCCTCTCCCTCCCCACTCACATTTTACTGGGTACACCAGGGTTCGACTTTCCCAGGGGCCCAGGGGAATATGCCCCTAGACTTTGCTGTGTGCCCCTAGATTTTAAGACTAGGGGCCCGAAAAGAGTTAAGTAAAATAACCAGAAATCCTATTTTTGACCACTAATTTTTCATCAAAAGACCTTTTCTGGCCCTTAGCCTGAAATCTAAGTGTCAGACCCTGTACACAGGTTTCTTCCTCCCTAGTCACGACCGCAATATGGCAGAAAAATTGGCGATAATCGAGATTCCAAATTCCATCATACATCTCTGCCTTCCGCTTCTCTCACTGTGCCACATGTTTGTGTTGCTATCACTGATGTCAGTCCCCAGGATATAGCACTGCTTGTAGAGCAACCTAGCCAATTTGGTTAGATATCATTTATGCCAACCCTCAGGATATAGTATGTTTATATAGCAACCAAGCCGAGCTGCTTATAGTGGATGTACAGGTTGGTGCCTATGTGCTTCACACAATAACAGCTATAACAGTCACATTATGACAGCTATAATACATGCCCCCCCCCCCCCCCCCCCCCCTCCCTCGCCTATGGCATCACAGGTTTATATATGGTACCTATGTGCTTCACACAATAACAGTTATAACAGTAACAGCATAACAGCTATTATCCCTGCCCCGCTACCCCTCTCTTATGACATCGCACGTTTATATATCAACCAAGTCAAGCTGCTTGTAGAGCAACCTAGCCAATTTGGTTAGATATCATTTATGCCAACCCTCAGGATATAGTATGTTTATATAGCAACCAAGCCGAGCTGCTTATAGTGGATGTACAGGTTGGTGCCTATGTGCTTCACACAATAACAGCTATAACAGTAACAGTATAACAGCTATGATACTTGCCCCCCCTCCCCCTCCCTCTCTCATGACATCACACGTTTATATATCAACCAAGCCAAGCTGCTTATAGTGGATTTAAAGGTTGTTACCTATGTGCTTCACACAATAACAGTTATAACAGTAACAGCTATAGTACATGCCCCCCTTCCCCCTTCTTATGACATCACACGTTTATATATCAACCAAGTCAAGCTGCTTATAGTGGATGTAAAGGTTAGTACCTATGTGCTTCACACAATAACAGCTATAACAGTAACAGCTATAATGCATGCCCCCCCCCCTCTCTTATGACATCACATGTTTATATATCAACCAAGTCAAGCTGCTTATAGTGGATATAAAGGCTATCACCTATTTCATTCACGCGATACCTGTCAGTTATACCTGGTTTCATTCACCACTGATAATTTTTGTGACATGTTCCTATAAAAGCATCTTTTTGGAAGAAAAACTGAAGGAGAAGATTAGATTGAACCAAATCAACATCTCTCCTTCATATATTTGATTATTATATGTTTAAAAAGCTGAAGTAGTTTTAATAGTGCCATAGCTCCAAAGGACATTTGTCTGTGCAGACTATTTAGCAGTGACAGGTTAACATCATGATGAAAAACATATGTTCCTAAAAGGAAAAACATATGTACCTAAAGCTTGAAAAAAGAAAAATACATTTTGAGGCCACCTTCGTGCACTCTTTTACCAAGTGGATTTGGGAATACCAAGGAACTCCTAGCACTGTCTGGAAAGTATCAGCTATGTTTTGTACGGGTGTTTTATAGTTAACCCTTATGCTGCTGCTGGCTAATTTTGCCATTACAAAATGCTGCAAAAACCCGAAAAATGACTGAAACCCTGGCACATGGGTACTCATCTGAGAGCACTCAGCAAGAGCTATCCATTGAATACCAACATGACATGGTTGAGATGAATACCAAAAAATTTTGCATTCTTGAGTTTTGGACGAAAGTAGCCTTAGCATTGGAAGGGTTAAGAGGGGTGTTCAGTTATAGAGGTGATCAAGTTGGTCCTGGTTCCACTGTATGAATACAGTTATGAATACTCTACCTACTTGTGGGCTGCGGCTCCAAAGTGTTTCCTGCCTGCAAGGTAATTCCGGCCCGCATTTATGAAGAGGCATTAATTATGGCCGCAGTAATGCTGCTCTGCCTGTGTAATCAGTGGTGGTTGCTCTACTTAATTATTAGCGCGGTGAGTTAGCATCAGCCGAACATGCTGGAAACACGCATTCTGCACCACTGACTGTCATCTCATTAATACCTAATGAACATCCAAGCTAATATTTTGTGCTGGTTTAAAGGGGCTTTTTTGTGAGGAGGATTTAAAGGTACACACACACACATGCACATGTATACACTCTTAACCCTTGTCATGCTAGACCCCCATATGGGAGAACCTATCCCCTGGGACCAGGGATATTGTGGGTCTACCCACCAAATCAGAAGGATTTCATAGATTTCTATTACTGTTTCAGTAATGTGCTTCACAAACTGAAATAGAAACATAGTAAAAGGTAAAACCTTGATATCTAGTATAATTCAATACCCCTTAATCGACCTATGTAGTTTTTATTTTGCTAAGTGCAAGGGTGCCCAAAGACCGGATATATCCGGTGTTGGTCACACAGGCAAGATATGTAGCACCGGATATATCCGGTGTTAGCAAGAGCAGGGTTAAAGGCACCACATACACGCACACACACACACTCACACACATTTCTTACACGTACACACATGAAAAAATTCTCACATACACACATATTTAGGGCACCATGTACACGCACATCACACACACACACACACATTCCCGACTGCCCCCTTTTACCATGCCTTCCCCTAGTCCTAAATTCTAATGCTGCCCTCCCATTCTCATATTTCTTCCCTTATCCTCTTTACAACGGCCCCCATGCTTCTCATCCTATACTCTCTTTGATGGCCCCTTACTTGCCTCCTACTTGGCAGTATTCTAAGGGAAGAGGAGGGGGAGGGGTGGTGACCTTCCTTCCGCTTTACAACTCCCTCATATCCTACGTATGAATTTAATAACCAGATAGTGTATCATGCCATTATGTAAATGCGGGTATTGACTTGTGCATGATACTAGGCATTTTGAAACGCATCCCTGATAATACCTTGGGTAAATCAGTAAAGGCTGGTCCCCTACCAAATGAAGCAAGGAATACCAAGGAATAACTAGGATTTTCCTTGGAAAATCCCATGTTTTCCTGGAATATCTCAGCTATATTATTTGGTAAGGGGTGCCTCTGTGTCCACATTGCTTCTCAATGAATTATTTCATATGCTTTGGTTGGATTACGGCATATAAACTTAAAAACATAATCTTAATTATCAGGCCATCTGGGCATCATTTGGACACCCAAACCCTCAAAAATCACCCCTCAGGACACCTTAAATTTAAGTGTAGTAATTTCATAAAATGTTACTTTTAATTATGAAATTGAGCTTATTTCACAGCAATATTAATCCAATGACATTGTATAAGGATATCATGCCTTATATCAATGAGTAAATATATGTTTATGGTTGTTATCTAAGTATAATGCGGTATCTTTTGAAGAAATAGGGTGCCTAATAATTTTAGGATTGACAATTTTGGACACCCAGTTTCTAAATCCCGGCTAAGTCCCTGGTTAAAGATTAAAATGATTTGGATATTATTGCAGTAGAAACTTGTATTTTCCCTCCTTTTTGCTAACCCCTTTATGACTACTAAAATTTGCACCTGGGATGCATTTCATTGAAAAAGAATGCAATAAATGCATTTCCAAAATATCAGGATGAATATTGTATCATAGGAGTGATGGCTTGCATTCTAGCATTTACTGATTTATTTGCACCAACCAAGAAATACAATAGCAATTTTGCTAATATCAGTTTAATTAGAGTATAATACAATCTTCTTACAAATATTTCGAGATATTTTGATTGTAACCAACCCCAAAACTCTCTGTTATATGCTTAAATCCAAAATTCTTTTTGAAATTATCATTTATCTGGAGGACACTTATCAAGTTGTAATTTTGATTTTCATCATGTTTACTGCCATATTGGGGCTACGTTTTGACTAGCCAGTTGGGAGTGGGGGAGGAAACCGGAGTACCTGGCAATAACCACCGCCTAACCCCAAGTCACTGGTAACTTTCTTGCTTTGCTGGCAGGGATTTGAACCTGGCCAGTGTTGAGAGACATTGGGGCAGACCCTCAGTGTTGAGAGACAGCTAGCAGTCAGTGGCAACGCCTTAGACAACACTGCCATCAGGGCAGGCCCTCAGTGTTGAGAGACAGTGAGCAGTCTGTGCCAACACCTTAGACCACACATCCATCGGGGCTGGCCCATCAGGTATTAGATCTCCAGGCATTAAGGGATGAATTTGCTGGCACGGATCCAGGTTCCCCTTTGGTAGTAGTAGCCCGCTGGATCGAATGGGGTGATTAGTAGTTAATGAGGACGGGGAGGGTAGGCTGTGTTCATACTGGTGTAGTCTTGGAATGCTGATCGCCTAGTTACCTGACTAGCGCGCTATGCAGCCAGGCCCCGCGCTAATTGTGGCACCGGAAGTGCCGACATTCTCGTCAAAGGAAGATGTGTTGGACCGAGCGGCTTATGACGCACTGTGGGCCGAAATGAGCCAAGTAGGAACTGGTTGTCTAGACACAGCCATCTGGGCACCTGGGACAAAGACTCTTCCAATGCTGAGGCTACTTTCGTCCAAAGCACAAGGATGCAATGATTTTTGAAAAACATCTAAACCCCATCATATTGGTATTCATTAGATAGCTCTCACTGAGTACTCTCAGATGAGTACCCATATGCCAGGGTTTCAGTCATTTTTCAGATTTTTTGCATCATTTTGTATTGACCAAATTAGCCACCAGCAGCATAAGGGTTAATATCAGGTGCTTTTCCTTTGGAGACTCCCTTACCAAATAAAGCTGGGAATACTCAGGAATTCCAAGGATAAGGCTTGTTGGAAAATGCCAGGATTTTCTTTGAATTCCCAGGCATATTTGCTAAGGGTTTCTAGGGGTTCAAAGTGCACCCTTTGATTTTTCAGCTTGAGGTTTTCATAGTGAAATGTCCCTTAAACCGATTCATGCTTCAGAGTTAGACTTGAAAAGTGGTGTCATCTAGAATTATAATACTAAAAATAATTAAAGAAATAATGCAGAATAAAGCTAAATTTCAAAATCAATCAAGCTGTGAAAACGTTATTGAGCTTGATCATTTATCTGTTAAACTTCTATCTTAGCCTGATTTATTGAATGCTATTCATTCATATCTTTTCATCAAGGAGTATTAACAGAATATGCTTAATAGATAGATTAATTTTATGATAACTTGAATTATATTATCAATTAAAAATGTATGAAAGCACCATGGTCCGCAGGACATGCGAGGGTTAAGATTTCAAATTAACCAAAAATAAATCCTAGTTTAGTTGAAGGGGGTAGTTGTCTATTCTAGACATGGTGCCATTTTTAAACAGTAAGTTGCGGTAACGCTTGAACAATATCGGGATCCATCTTGATTGATGGTGCAGTCTCACGCAACCAGGCAGAAAAAGATGCTTCATCCTCCGCTAAACAGCATTTGTGCAAGAGTTATACCTAATCTATCCTGTAAAACATGCTCAACGTTGCATGGTGTCCCCCTTTGTCTGGGTCCCACTATTCGAACCATTTGATAGACTGAAACTTGACCCATTCAGTGGCCGCCTTGAATAGTGTTATCTGCATGTATACCACTTTTGAAAATAACTTAACCCTTATGCAGCTGGTGGATAATTTTGCCAACAAAAAATGATGCAAAAAACAGAAAAATGACTGAAACCCTGGTAAATGGGTACTCATCTGAAAGTACTTGTCGAGAGCTTCCCAATGAGTACCAACATCACAGGGTTTAGATGGTTTTCAGTAATCTTTGCATATTTGTGCTTTGGACGAAAGTAGCCTCAGCATTGGAAGGGTTAAGGATAAAGGGTTGTTTGAGAAGTGTTTGAAGGGGTGTTGGATCTTGACCTTTGTGCTGCTGATAGCTAATTTAGCCAATACAAAATGGTGCAAAAATCCTAACAAAATGACTGAAACCTTGGCACACAGGTACTCATCTGAGAGTACTTCACAAGAGCTATCCAATAAATACCAACATGAGACAGTTTAGGTGGTTTCTAGAAATACTTCTCACAGAATGCGTGTATTAGTAAGATCAGGTGTTATTTTCTGGTTTTATTGACTCAGTACTGGTATTTGTCGGGGGTCAACGGCCTGTGGGAATACTTGAAATCGGAGGCAATCTGGGAAGATATTTGTTTGAAAATTGTTTCTAAAATTAGGAAGTAAAACTTAAGATATTCATATGATCATATGTTTATAACATCATATAGATATTTTTATATGTTTGCTATGGAATTTAACCCTGATACTGCTTTCTGGCTAATTTGTACAATACAAAATTATCCAAAAAAACTGAAAAATGACTAGATTCTTTGCACATGGGTACTCATCTGAGAGTACTGAGCGAGAGCTTTCCAATGAATACCAACACGACAGGGTTTAGATGGTTTTTAAACAATCTTTGCTTCCTTGTGCTTTGGACGAAAGTAGCCTCAGCATTGAAAGGGTTAAGGCAACTGACCAGCCAGCTGGAGCTCTGCTTAGATGGCCCTTATGACCTTCAAGGAAAAGATTATGCAACCATCTTCCTCCTTTTAACCCTTACATGCCCAAAGTACCTCCCTCCCAAAATGTGCTGGCTATTTAGGGTATTTATATGTGTAGAACCCATCATTTGAAACAATATCATAAGAAAATTAATGAAAAGACTACTTTTTAGTATAATTTTTCAAACTCACACTTGATTACCAAGATGTAGATATATAGATATAGATATATCCTTGTAGGATTTTTCAAAATCAATCATACATCATTTCCTAGTTATGAATATTATTCATTTATTGATACATACACTGAGCCTTCTATCCTGCCCTGAGCATCGCAATATTCATGTACTTGTGTTTTGGATTTGATTTAGGCTTGAATATCTTCAAAACACCTTTTTGAAGCATACTTCTCTAAATTCAATAGCATTCATAATGTGTATTTCATAGCCAAACCATGAGTCAATGTCAAACCCCTGCATTGGATCCTTTCACAGGGTCTTAGCCAGGATTTAGAAACTTGGTGCCTAAAATTGGCAATTGAAAAACTTTTGGGCGTCCAAATTTTTGAGGGGGACCACAATACACTCAGATTTCAACCATAAACATGTATGAATTTATCAAAATAAGGCATGATATCCTTATACAATGTCATAGGAATAATATGGAGATGAAAAAATTGATTATATGCTTGAGATTGACATTTTAAGAAATTCCTTACCAAAGAAATTAGGTGTCCTGAGGGGTGCTTTTTAAGGGTTTGGGTGTCCAAAAAAGACACCCAGACGCCCTGCTGGCTAAGACCATGTCCTTTCATACTTCACTCTGTAGATTGTTTATATGCTACCTTTTTATTGTTTTCAGATATCAGGAAACCCCTGGTCTTTCACCATATCAGGACCCTCAGCGTTCAGATTCACAGGTACGTCAATGTTTAATTGTTTAACCCATTCACACTTAAAAGTTTCTCTACAAAGTGTCGTCTGCTATTCTGATACTTTTGAAAATATCTTTTGAATAAAGCAAAAATTGACAAAATATTTCAAGGAGAGTTCTTGTTTGGATTGTGATCAACATTTATCCTTCAAATGTTTTCAAGAAAACGTGTTTTTAAGTGAAATATTTCCAAAATCGTCAGGCCTCTTTTGGCGGCTCTGAGTGTTAATGGGTTAAACTGCATATAAAACCTTATATTTCTTGCATCTTATGCAAATATAACAATAACTATCCAAGCAATTATTTACATTTAAATTTCTGGCCTTAGTAGCAATAATTTGGTTTCAAATTGGTGCAAGCGATTGTTTATGGTAAAATTTTAGGCATACTTGCAATTATTTATGGTCTGACAAGTTAGATTTTAGGCGTTGTTGCAATAATTATGGGTTTCGGAATGGGAGAAATAGTAGACAGCGAGCGTTGAGCCACTCTACAGATAAGGAGGGAATTTGAACTGTGAATGTGGCTGCAGCGCTGTGTGGTGATTGAGTGTGGCGCTGTCCCTTTGAGTAACTCCGTAGCCTGCGAATCCCTGGCAGGTTAATTAAGCTAAGCTGCGAAGTAGCCACATTTCGCTAATTCACTGTTATAGCAGTAAGTAGCCTACAGGGATTGACCTTAATGGTTGCTTAGGGGCATTTGCCCCTGCAGTATGTGATTTTGCCACCAGATATTAAATTATAGGAGCCAAGTTTGCAAATGGACTTATCAATTATCAACTGGAGCACCTTGAGAATGTGTTGGATTTTTCCAATTTTAATCTTCCCTTATTTTAACCAATCATGCCCCAAAATGCATCTCAGAGCACACATTTTTCAAATTTCTTGGGTAAAATGCTCACAGATCATTTAGTATCTCTTGCACAGTGTTAATGGTGCACCTCACGCACCATGATATATTTGCGCCTAAATATCAAATCATAGAAGCTAAATCTGCTAGAGCTCTGCCCATTATGAACTTTACTTAGAATGCACAGACAGTACAAGCTGAAATCATTTTTCACCGTCATCACTGAAGCATTTTCTGTGATTAAGGTAATATATGGGGTTAAATTCCTGTACTCTCCCCTGCGATTATTTGACTTTTTAGCCTAAACAATGTATATGTTTGTTTTCTTATTCTGCTAAGGCCTAAAAAAGAAATTGTTTGTATCCTGTAATGGTCCGAAGAAAAAAATAGGGTAGGTAGGTCGGTAAAAAGTTTTTTTTGCATTATTTTTTTGGTCAAAAATGTGTGTTTTCTGCATGTTTTACGTAGATGGGGAGTTGTGAGGGCAGAAAAAAAATTTAGGGTAGAGATTTTTTTGAATAAAAACTTGTTAGGGTAGGGTTACAGGAAACAAACAACTTTTTTTTAGGCCTAAGTGATGGCCTTGACAGTAACAGTTGGTCTGGTCACGAGGAAAAGGTGGATTGTTACAAACAGTGTTCAATTTGATTTTACAATATGAGATGATTTCCTAAAAAAGGTTTGTCAACCTGAGCAAACTATTGAAAAATGCTACAAGCTTCTAGCATATATTATTTACAAACATTTAAACATTTATCATCTGCTGTAGAATAGGAAATCAATCCTAGTGGTTTATTCTGCCGAACCTTTCTGAAGGGGGTCAGTTCGATATAACGAAAGTCGGATGTATTATTCCTGTCATTAGAATATTAAACTTCAATATTGGCTTTTCGGAATTAAAATCTCGTAAAAATCTAAAATCACAAATTTGGTTAATTTGCACCTTGGATTAGTTTCCTATTTTACAGTGTTATCATTTTCTAAAATATTTCCATTTTTGCCAGAGAGGTAGTAGTTAATTCAGAGCTTGGAAACAAGGCCATGTAGTGAGATCTCTTATTATTCTAAATGCTCATAACTCATATAATAGACAAAATAAAAGCTGCTTTGATTCCGAGGAGCTTAATGCGTTAGTCAAATCCCGGGCAATTAATCTCGCCAGGTGAAATGATAATGGATTATCCATGAAAAAGGATTGTCGTTTTGACAGGTACGAGATGCACTTAATCACGTTGATTAACAGCTCGGGGATTCTCCCAGTGAAGTTTGACGGGCTTAATCCCCAATCCCACACAGAATGGCGTGAGCGCGATACGCCACGCTCAGCCGCGATAAATCAAATAACAACGATTGAATTTTAGATTTCACCATTGGTCATCTACACCGTTTATTTCGTGGTGGTTCCTAGAAGAAGATCAATGTCTGGCTAAATAAGTGACTACAGGCGTTAGATTTATATATTGTCTGTTCTCTCACAATTTACTCTAGTTGTTCATCTCATGAGCTCTTGATAATGGTATGATTGTTGTAAAGAATGATAATAATTATACGTATGGTAATGTTAATGATCAATTTAAATTCAAGGTTAATAACTGGCAAAATTGTGATGATGATAAGGGTATGTATAGTGTTAGCAAAAGTGACAATGATCGTTACAATTGTGATAATGATAATGATGATAAAAATCATAATGAAAATGATGATAATGATAATTATAGTAATAATGATAATTATCATCATAATGACAATTATGATAATGATAATAAAAAAATAATGATAATAGTAATAGTAATGATAATGCTACTACTAACAATAATGATAGGATGATAATGATAATAATGACAATAGTAATACTACTACTAATAATGATGATTATGATAATGATAATGATAATGATAATAAGCTAATAAGCTAATAACAATGATACTGATGATAAGGAAAAATGATTTAATTATTTGATAGTTGAATTATTAGCAGCTTTTGGTAGGCCTTGTTCTTGTCAGTGGCAATAAATCTACCAATATGTCGCGTCTATTTTTCAAGCATTAGCGGGAATCCCATTAGCTTCGATTGTCATCAATCTTACCCCTACTCCATACGCGCATTGATTGAATTCTTGCATCACCTGGAACTCAGGGGTCTGTTTGGCCAGATTGTGCCCATCTCCTCCGAAATGGAGCGAAATCAGAGAGAATAGCGCTATTTCTCCTCAGGGATTCGCTGGTGTTTGCAGCGCCGATCTTCAATCAGGAGAGCTGCCGCAGGAATGTTAAGTGACGCAGCATGGAAATCTACGACTGAAGGAATCTAAAGATTGTCACATTTATTGCTCCCTCGTGGGCTTATCCGAAAACCAAAGACTAATATATTCTGATCAACATTGCTTAGATTAATCTCAAACCTGATTGGGCTGTCTCTTGTAAGATATCGTCATATTCGCAAATGTTTTGCAGTTACAATGCCTATATATGGCTTTTGGTTATTTGTGTGCAGATTTTAAGTCCATATGTGGCGTGCAATTGTGGTATCTATTAGAGCTGCACTCACCACTCACGAACTCGAGTGGCTCGAGCCCTGGGGCAAACTCGCCGAGCTCGAGCTGAAATGTTCAAATCGTGAGCTCGTCTATGTTGGGAACACAAACGTAACACAGAGCACCTAACACACATTATTAACATACATGACTGCTTATCGCCGTCATGTCTTCGATACAATCTCCAATGTATAAATTCAAGCGGTGTTGAGTGTTATACTGACCTCTGTACCTCGTCAGCACGTTTTAAAATTAAATAAACATGGCAATGTTAATAAATCTCCGCCAATAAATATTTATTTCTTTATAGCTGGGATAGAAAATAAGTATCTTTTTGGAAAATCGGAACGTCCGTGAGCTCATGAGCTCACGAGTCAAACGGGTGGTGAGCTCATGAGTTGATCTCCCTCCGTGAGTGCAGCTCTAGTATCTATACATACGCCTAATAGCAACCTACATGACTTGGTTATGTGTTTTAAGATGGATTGCAGTTGTATGTGTACAGTTGTCAAGTCAAATATGGTTGGCAGTCAGGTGTGTGCATGTATCAAGTCAAGGTATGGCCTGCAGTTATGTGTGTGCAGATATTAAGTCTATATAAATGGTTTGCAATTAAGTTTGCAGTCCATATTTGGCTTGCAGTTAAATGTGTGCAGATATCAAGTCCATATTTTTGCCTGCAATTTTGTTTGCAGGCCAGATGTCCTTATATGGCTTTCAATTATGTTTGCAGGCCTGACGTCCATACATGGTTTGCAGTTATTTGTGTGCAGATATGAAGTTTTGATTTGGCTTGCAATTATGCGTACAGGCTTGAAATCCATTTATGGTTTGCAGTTAAATTTGTGCAGATATCAAGTCAATTCATATGGCTTGCAATTATGTTCGCAGTCCTAAAGTCAATATGTGGCTTGCAATTATGTTGCAATCCTGAAGTCCATATATGGCTTGCAGTTACTTGTGTGCAGATTTAAAGTTCATATTTAACCTGCAATTATGTTTGCTTCAAGTACATATATTGCTTGCACTCCTCTGAGTGACGATATCAAGTCCATATTTGGCATGCAATTATATTTGCATATTTGGCTTGCTTATGTTTGCAGATACAAATTCCATATTTTGCTTTCAATTATGTGTGCTGGCCGGAAGTCCATATATGGCTTGCAGTTATGTGTGTAGATATGAAGTCCATATATGGTTTGCAGTTATGTGTGTAGATATGAAGTCCATATATGGCTTGCAGTTATGTGACTGTGTAGATATGAAGTCCATATTTGGCCTGCAATTGTGCATGCAGGTGTGAAGTCCATATTTGACCTACAAGTATGTTTGCAGGCAAGAAGTCTATATATGGCTTGCAAAAGTGCCTTTGCAGATGTGACATGACTATTTATCTATTCATGCTGTGCAGATCTGTGAATAGTAGATATGAAGGTAAAATCAAGTGGTTAAAGTAAAGGGTCTATTGATAATAATAATAATTGATATTTGATATAGCGCCCTTTCCACCTATAATGTTCAAAAGCGCCTTAGATAAGTCAGTGGACAGATGTTTATGGTCCATATAGTCAAATAAACTCCTTTCAAAATAGCAATGTTTTCAGCTGTTTCTTGAAGTTTTGTACACTATTAACAGCCTTGATGTTATCAGGGAGCTCATTCCAAAGGCGTTGTGCATAGGCACAGAATGCTCTGTCACCAAACCTTTTCAGGTTAGTGTGTGGTATCTGTAATAAGTTCTTAGTGTTTGATCTTAGAGTCCTTGTATTGGCTTGTTTGACTAACAGTTCCCTCAAGGATAGAGGGGCACATCTATGTATGCATGTTGAAAGTCAAAAGCAGAATCTTGAACTCAATCCTTTTTCTGATGGACAGCCATGATGATCTTTGAGACCTGGTGTAATGTGATCATACTTTTTGGAGCCACTAACCACTGTAGCGACATTGTTTTGGACTTTCTGGAGCCTGCATAGTAGCTCATCAGTGATTCTGATGGGAAGTCCATTATAATAGTCAAGGAGTGATGTCACCAGTGAGACAATGGCACTGAATTGCTCAGTGAAATAAGTTAATTCTGAATGCCACGTTGAGAAGGGTAGAACAAGCTTATTGTTTTAATTGTATTTTCCAAATCATCACTTAAACAAGCAGGGGTTTGAACTAGCAGATATCAATTGTACTGGCTCTCAGTGTAAGGTTGTATTCTATAAGGAAACTTGACCTAACTAACTCCATTTTACTCTCAAGCTTCTCAAAGGCATTTGACTAGATCAGCTTTATTGAGGACTGTCTCCTTTACTGTATCTCTAAACCATGTGTAGGCGAACCATCCCAATAACCAATAACCCTATTTGTGGGGCTACTTTCACGGCAAAATGGATTAGCTTGGCCTTAGTCTATGTCGCGGTCCCCCAGGTCTCATGGTGTGACGTAAACTACCTATTCGTTTAGCTTTTCCCGGAGCATCGGGAGTGCGGATGACTAACTTGGTTTTATTGTGATCATTGCCGAGCAGGTTTATGTGCAAATTGCCCCGGCAATGGTAAAAATGTACTCGTCCAAATTACATGGGCATCTGAAACCTAATTGTGGATGTGTAATCTCTGGCCAAGTTAATTTTGGCCGTGTTCCTCTATTTCTCAGTGGGTTTAGGAAAATCCATCCATTCCCATGTTTTTTTTTATTTGTTTCGTGGGAGGAAGTTAGAAATACTTGGTATCTGAGGTTGTAAGAAACTAAGGGAAAGTTATACCTTGTACTAGGCTTGTAGACTATTATTTAAGGTCAGGTATCGCCCTTTCACTTGAACAATATGCCATTTTGCCAAATTTGATTTGTTTATATACTTCTTGAACACATGTTATTCAAAATTATTTTGTCAGTTCTGGTATTTTAGAACTTCATATGCCATAAGCCAGGTTTTTTAGTTGATCGTTTTTTTTCTTATGGCCTTTCCATTCAATATCCTTTTCTCATTTTTAGATCGGGCAAAAGAGAAACTTTCCAAGGAAAAACAAGTTTTCAGTTGATAGATCTGTTGGTTCTTTGGTTGTTTTGTGGTCTTCTTATTTCAATATACTTCTTGTTTTTTTAGACTGGGCAAAAGAGAAACTTTCCAAGGAAAAAAATGTTTGCAGTTGATAGGTCTGTAAGTTGTTTTGTGGTCTCCTCATTTCGATATACTTCTTGTTTTTTCAGACTGGGCGAAAGAGGAACTTTCCAAGGAGAACGACGGAGGAGGACTTTTTGATGGCAGCAGCAGCTGCAGCAGTAGTGGTAGCAGCAGTGGCAGTAGCAGCAGCAGCAGTAGCCAGACCAGCGGGGGCGGCGGAGGCGTTGGCGTAGGCGGGACACACATTAGCCTAGAGACCCCACCATTCTGTATTCACGTCAAATCTTCACAAACATGTCCGGTGTGCGAGGCTGTGCCCAACACCCCGCCCGCGCCGCCCAAGAAACGGCACTGTCGCTCCCTCTCCGTCCCCGGGAACAGCGCGGACACGTGGCACCATGCCGCCTCGTTCCCGCAGATCTGTCGCCCGGTCGCCATACGGCCCTACCTAAACAACAACAAAGTCATGAAGAACCGTAACTCCCCGCTGGGCATGCACAAGGGGAGCTCCAACAGCCTGTCCGGATCGCAAACCAGTTCCACGCCACTAGGGGGCGCCCTGTGGAGCAGTGGAGACTATTTTTCTACGCCCCCCGATTCCCCCGTGCCAAGACCCGCCTCTGCTTCTAGCGGCTACTATGAACACAGCAGCGCCCCCTGGCTGATGGAACATAGCCCCCTCTCTTCTAGCAATAATAAATTCGATAAATTTCACGCTTTTAAGTGTCGTAGTCTTTCAATGGAGGAGCCGATCTCACATGCGGCGAGTGGTTGCTACTCGGCGGGCTCCACGCCCGTGATGCCGGGCAGCGTTCGGTCGACGCCCTCTTCGCCACGGAGACACCGCATTCCGCGCTGTCGCTCGCAGCCCTGCGTGCTGCACGACCGCAAGTGTGGAGTCAAGCGCAGACGAGACGAGGACCGGCCCGCACTAGACTTTCTCAAGATGAAAGAGGTAAGATACTTTACTCATTCATATCTTAATAATGGTGTGATGGACTTTTTTTCTTACGTTTTCAGTCCTTAAAATGGAAGGAGGAGCCCTCGGGTGACAATGCTCACTCGGTGTAGCCAATCATGTCGGCAACCCCAAAGGGATGTCATATTTGTATAATGCAATTTTAACTTGCAATCTGTGGTTGTCACCTGCAGGGATTGTCCAGGTTGCTTTACACACATACAGCATTCTTAGGTGCTGTTTAGGGTTACTTTGCAACTGAAATACACCATTTG
The DNA here is from genome assembly GCA_963942565.1 of Maea johnstoni. NCBI lineage: Eukaryota > Metazoa > Annelida > Polychaeta > Spionida > Magelonidae > Maea > Maea johnstoni. Next base: position 15,956,947 of record OZ012694.1, read on the forward strand.
ACCCTTCAATCATACCTTTTATGCTTAGTGTTCTGCTGGAAACTGCAAGCTTGGATGCTTTTGAAATTGAACTAAATCATTTATACTTGAAGCAGTCAAAACAGCCTAACAATTTTGGTGAAATCTTTCCGATTATAGAATAATTGGGCAAATATTTGAAGGGGACAAGATAATCAAAGCATTACCAACAATTCCCCTTCAAATATTTTGTAAAATTATTTTTAATATCAAAGTTATCTTCAAAAGTATCATAGATCCAGAGACAAGATCTCCAATAGTTAACAGGTTAAAGACCTACATCCAGTTATCGTGAGGAAAAGTCACTTCTGGATCTGAAAAATAAATTCCTATTCAAAGTTATCAAAGCAAAATCATCGCCATTCATCGAATCCTTTCCTCAAGATTTTGCCTGCACATCAAGGTAGTTTTGCTCCTCATACTGCACCTGGTCACCTTGACGATAAATGAGTTGAGAACCCTGCTGTGGACTCTGCACGCCAATCGGTAGGGCTGAGTAATGAGGGTGCCAGCGCCACTGCTTGCCGTACCTTTGAGAGGCGGAAAAAAAGAAAGCCGCAGCAATTTATCCTCAGTCCTTACCGCCAAGAACTCAAAATGCCAAATCGGCACTTGCTGTATGAGGCAGTTGTTTGTGCATGGTTGATAAAGTAGCCATAACCTCCTGTGCCCTCGGGCCATATACAAACAGAAAATTAATGCTCCTGTCTCATGCGAGCCAGTGATGAGGTAGCGTATGCCAAACGCGCAGAATGCTGCTCTAGTATTGGTTGCTTCTTTCCCTTAACAAAAGAAGCTGGGAATACCCAGGAAATGCTGGGAATATGCTGGGATAATGCCAGGAATATCTTGGAATGTCTCCTGTCTCATGCGAGCCAGTGATGAGGTAGCATATGCCAAATGCGCAGAATGCTGCTCAATCCTTCTCCTTACAATACTTGCCAAATGATGCTTGGAATACCAAGGAAATCATGGGAAAAAGCTATGATGATGCAATTTTTTTTTCTTGGAATTCCTCCTGTCTCATGCTAGCAGGTGATCTGGGAGCATATGCCAAATGTGCTGTATGCTGCTCTGGGATTGGCTGCTCCTTCCCCTTACAATACTTGCCGAATGAAGCCAGGATTACCCAGGAAATCCTGGGAATATGCTGGGATAATGCCTTGAATTTCTTGGAATTCCTCCTGTCTCATGCTAGCAGGTGATCTGGGAGCATATGCCAAATGCGCAGAATGCTGCTCCAGGATTGGCTGCTCCTTCCCCTTACAATACTTGCCAGATAAAGCTAGGAATACCCAGGAAATCCCTAGGGGGGGGGGGAATTCTAGGACAATGCTAGGACGATGCCAGTATTTTCTTGGAATACCTCTCGTTGCATGCACGTTGGTGACCAGGGAGCACATGCTAAAAGCTATGAATCCTACTTGAGGATTGGCTGCTCCTTCCCCTTACCAAATAAAGCTGGGAATACCAGAGAAATCTGGCAGAATGGTAGGAAAATACCATTGGAAATTGAAGTACCAAGGAAAAACACCAACTAACCTTCTCTCTTGCCTGGAGCCATATCTGAACCTGGAACCTATGGCAATGGTAAGAGACTGCTAGCATTCTGTGTGCTATGGCTTAGACCCAGTGTCTTAGCCAGGAATTTGAAACTGGGTGCCTAAAATTGGCAGTTCTAAAATCTTCGGGCGTCCAAATTTTTAAGGGGATCACAATATTCTCATATTTCAACCATAAACATGTATAAATTCATCAAAATAAGGCATGATATCATTAAACAATGTCATGGGAATTATAAGGAGAGAAAAAATTCAATTATAAGCTTGAGATTGAGATTTTTAGAAATTCCACACAAAAAAATTGGGTGTCCTGAGGGGTTATTTTTAAGGGTTTGGGTGTCCAAAAACGCACCCAGACGCCCTGCTGGCTAAGACAGTGCTTAGACCACTTGGCTATTGGGGCAGCCAAAAATCTGTTAACCCACATAGTCCAGGAAATGCCCCTATTATAGAAAGTATCATGTGGAACTGTGATGCTTCAGCAAATAATCCTCAAATAAAGCAGGATTGGAGGAAGTCGAAGGAAAGTTGTTGCTTTTCTTCTGATTGATTGTTCTCCTTCAGATATTTTGCAAAAAATACTATTCTCAGAGAAATATCTGAAAATAACCAGGCCATTTTTATGGGCGCTATATCCATGTAAGAGCATTCAAAGTATTAGAAGGGAATATATATTCCAAGTGGATGCATGAATTGTATCTCAGGGCTTGATATAGATTATGATAATTTTATTGATAATGGATGTTGCTGCATGATCATATTTAAGTTAATGGATTTGAGTTATGGTAATGTGGTCTGGCCAAGCCCAGGGGATGGTACTATACCAAATACAGATAACCGATGGGGAAAAGTACCATATTGTTTCATTCTGTTATACCAGCACTACTCATAGGTATACCTTTGACTAACGTGCTACCTGGTCGTCTCAACATGGAGATAGTATGATTTTTTTCACTTGTGAAATATTAGAAGTTGGCAATGCTAAATCTAACTAATTTACGGTGCCTGGGAAGCAGGCGGTATCATAAAAAAGACTGATGAAATATTATATAGTGTACATAGGAAAATGAGGAAATATCCATATTGTATTGTATCGCGTAATTCTAATGGCGCCAGTCCCTATCAGGGCCCCGCCTGGGAGTGTGAGAGGTATGAGAAAATATCTATATTGTATTGTATCGCATAATTCTAAAGATGCCAGTCCCTACCAGGGCCCCACCTGGGAGTGTGAGAGATATATGAGGAAATGTCCATATTGTATTGTATCGCATCGCATAATTCTAAAGGCGCCAGTCCCTACCAGGGCCCCACCTGAGTGTGTGTGAGATATATGAGGAAATATCCATATTGTATTGTATCGCATAATTCTAATGGCGTCAGTCCCTATCAGGGCCCCGCCTGGGAGTGTGAGGGATATGAGAAAATATCTATACTGTATTGTATCGCATAATTCTAAAGGCGCCAGTCCCTACCAGGGCCCCACCTGGGAGTGTGAGAGATATATGAGGAAATATCCATATTGTATTGTATCGCATCGCATAATTCTAAAGGCGCCAGTCCCTACCAGGGCCCCACCTGAGTGTGTGTGAGATATATGAGGAAATATCCATATTGTATTGTATCGCATAATTCTAATGGCGCCAGTCCCTATCAGGGCCCCGCCTGGGAGTGTGAGAGATATGAGAAAATATCTATATTGTATTGTATCGCATAATTCTAAAGGCGCCAGTCCCTACCAGGGCCCCGCCTGGGAGTGTGAGAGATATGAGAAAATATCTATATTGTATTGTATCGCATAATTCTAAAGGCGCCAGTCCCTACCAGGGCCCCACCTGGGAGTGTGAGAGATATGAGAAAATATCCATATTGTATTGTATCGCATAATTCTAAAGGCGCCAGTCCCTACCAGGGCCCCCACCGGAGAGTGTGAGAGATATGAGGAAATATCCATATTGTATTGTATCGCATAATTCTAAAGGCGCCAGTCCCTACCAGGGCCCTACCTGGGAGTGTGAGATATATGAGGAAATATCCATATTGTATTGTATCGCATAATTCTAAAGGCGCCAGTCCCTACCAGGGCCCCGCCTGGGAGTGTGAGAGATATGAGGAAATATCCATATTGTATTGTATCGCATAATTCTAAAGGCGCCAGTCCCTACCAGGGCCCCGCCTGGGAGTGTGAGATATATGAGGAAATATCCATATTGTATTGTATCGCATAATTCTAAAGGCGCCAGTCCCTACCAGGGCCCCGCCTGGGAGTGGTAGAGATATGAAGGTGGACAGGCAAACAAGAGGCATGAAATATTACATTGATTTACTTGGAGTGGATTTCTCTGCAATGGTGTCATATCCGCAGAAGCGCCGTAAATCCTGGCAAACCCATTAATTGGGCCTGCCCGGGCCCCGCACACCTGGCGGGACGCGGGAGAGGCTCTACGTAATGGCCGCCATGAATATTTGATGGATTAAAAGGTTCCTGCACAAGCCCCTAACTGAAGAGGTGCCGCGGCTGTGTTATAACCATGTGACTGGACCTTATGGTCCCACCCTCTTAGTGTGTGCCTGGAAACTGTCCCCATAGCAACCGGTTGCATTTATTTAACTTTTCTGCTCTTCCTTTGCCTGGACATTGTCCCTTAAGCAACTGGATGCATATTTATTACTTTTGTGCACTTCCATTGCCTGAAAACTGTCCACATAATTACTGGATGCGTACATCAAACTTTTCTGCACTTCCTTTGCCTGGAAACTGTCCCCATAGCAACTGGATGCATATGGTCAACTTTTCTGCTCTTCCTTTGCGTGTAATACTGTCCCTATAGCAACAGGATGCATACTGCTTACAAGTGGTAGTCTTGGTCTAAAAAACAAACAAACACGAAACTGATTTTTTTGTCAGTTTCTTATCCCATTGATACATTGATTTAGGGTTTAAATTTAAGACCTTGTTCGGAGGTGTTCCAAGCAAGATTGAGGGCATGTGCAAAGTATAGCATGTTTCAAAGTTCCGAGGTGTTCCCATCTTGCAGTATTTGGAGGTGACGGGTAGAGTGTCCAGCAGGGACGGCACGCATGTATAAATCCTGGCTAAGATCCTGTTCCAAAGCAGGGTCTTTAAGCCAGGATTTAGAAACTGGGTGCCCTATTTCCTAAAGGAGACAACAATATACTCAGACTACAACCATAAACATGTATTTACTCAATGAAACAAAGCATAATGTTCATATACAATGCCATGGAAATTATATTGAGATGAAAAAAAAATCAATGATATGCTTGAAATTGACATTTTAACCCTTATGCTGCTGGTGGCTAATTTGGCCAATGCAAAATGAGGCAAAATTGCTAAAAAATGACTGAAACCCTATCAAATGGTTACTCATATGAGGGTACTCAGTGAGAGCTATCAAATGAATACCAACATGATAGGGTTTAGATAATTTTCAAACATCTTTGCTTTCTTGTGCTTTGGACGAAAGTAGCCTAAGCATTGGAAGGGTTAAGAAAAAACACACACAATATTTTGTTTGTCCTGAAGGGCGATTTGTGAGGGTTTGGGTGTCCACTCCCTGCTGGCTAAGACTACGGCAGTGTTCCAAGATTGTAGTATTTGGAGGAGACAGGTATGTGTAGGTCCAGCAGGGATGTCAGGCATGTATAAATCATGCGCTGTGCCAGCAGAGCTGATGATTGATTGGACGTTTGGGCCTGAGGGAGGTGATCGTTGTTCTGGCCGCCACAGCGTAGAGAGGGAAGAGGAAGGACCACGTACAATTGTTATACTGATAATCCTCAGGAAATCAGCAAAATTATGTAACCATTTAGCACTTCCAATGCTAAGGCTACTTTTGCCAAAAGCACAAGAACGCAAATAAATCAAAACCACCACCTTAACCCTGTCATTTTGTTATCCATTATAGAGCTCTCAGATGAGTACCCATGTGCCAGACTGCCAGGGTTTCAATAATTTTACAGGTTTTTGGATGCTGAGTAGCTAGTGCTGGGACTCAGCCCAAAAACATGAACTCGAGCGCTCGCCAAATCTAGCGACCAAAACTCGAGTCAATTCGAGTCGAGTTTTACGGCCACATTGACGAGATCGTAAGACGGACGATTTAATACAAAATCGCGCCGCGGCATATGCCGGCACATGCCAGGCACACATACAGTGTACCGCGGCATTGAGAATCGGTGCACCAGAAAATGGCGTATTACGCATTTGACACGGAGACTTAAGAAAAAGCATTTTATTTCTGGAAATCTGGTGCAAATTTGGACGTTTTGGCCATCGCTAGGCTACACATGCATCGGGAGCATGTGTCGCTATCAAAATGACATGAGCTTATAATTTTCGAGCGATCAATTTTTGGACTCGAGCGCTCAGATCGGAGGCCCCAGCGACCAAAAGCTTGAGCTTCCGATTACTCGTCCCACCACTATAAGTAGCCTTAGCATTGGAAGGGTTAAGAAGGGACCGAATTGCCTATCCCTTCTATTCACCTCCCAGCTTCAGCTCTCAACTACTCATCACATCGCTCGTCTCTTGTCCTGATCAGGTGGTGTTTGGGAGAGAGTGGGGGGCATTTTTATAGCCTGTTTATTCCCAGGCTAACCTCATAATGGACAATTTCTCCATAGATGCAAATGCATTAAAGTAATGGATCCGGTAGCTCTAGACTGGTATATATAATTTCACAGCCGTCTAATTAGACTAGCGCTTGTATAGGCTATATCCATCAGTGTCAATTAATGATTAATTGTCTTGCTCTTCTAGAAATCGAGTTCTGCGCCAAGGACTAGTTGGATGGGTACATGAGATTCCCTGCTACTTCTGGTACTAATTGTGTTTTATACCTGCTTTGTAAGTGTATTAAAGGTTATTACACGTCTGGAGCCTTGGGGGCATTATTTAGCTGGTGCCCTTGTGGTTTGCGGTAAGACACTTAATGCTAAGCCTCACTAGCAGGGGAAGCTTATTGGATTGCATAGAAGAAGCTTTGTTTTTGAGGAGTGGGGTTGTTTGTATTTAGCCAATGTGGGAAGAAAAGTATAACTAGACAAACATATGCATAAGTGGTGTACATAGAAGAGTGAGTACTATATCCCACACCTTAACCACAATTTACTATATCCCACACCTTAACCACAATTTACTAAATCCCACACCTTAACCACTATGTATTTTTTTTGCCATTGATATTTGTAAGATATATACATGGATGTGAAATGGTGTTCCTCTATCACAGGGTTGACCCAGTATTCATATTTTGGAGCAGAGCGGTTTTGGTGGCCACTGCATCATGACAATCCCGGACTCAAAATAACCTGTAGCTAGGAGCTCAGGTCTCCCGTGAATTCTCCTGCGGCTTCCTCAAATTTATGCAGGGAGCCCAAAGATGTACTGGTTTCTATGCTTAACATGTTTGAGTAGCTTTTGAATATGCAATTGGGTTCCCAGGAAAAAAAACACTTGATTTCGGGCCCTGCAAAAAAAAAAAAAATGGAACCAGGTGGCACTGCTACATTATCAATAATTGAGTTCTTAATCTATCAGTAGGCATCATTAATAAATGAGGATCGCCTTTTGGCATGAATTCTTCATCATAAGGTATAAGTGAAAGCAGTATACGCTATTTGTGCTGAATATGGTAAATATAAAAATGATGTTGATGATGATGATGTTGGTGGTGATGACGATTAGGTTAATGAGGATGATTTTGATTTGGGATACTGATATATATTTGCCCTTCAACTTATATTGCTGGTAGTATTTTCAAGCTTTCATTTGCAAGGATATGAGATGGTTACGTTGATGATGATGATGATGATGTTGGCGTTGATGACGATGACTTTGATGAGGATGATACGATTCAAGGTGAAGATATATACTTGCCATTCAAATCATATCTCTGGTAGTATTTTCAAGCTTTAATTTGCAAGGAGATACAGACTAGGGTATTTTGATGATTGAGAGACGTATGTAAAAACTTGTTCCGTGGAGAAGAGTCTCAGGGGCCTGAACTTGATCCCGACAGCTTGCCTATCATAGGAATTTCATTAAAATCTTCAAGATTCTGTGACATAACCTGTAAGAACTGGGAGCCTGGCTAATGAATATGCCACTCCTTCTGATTGACTATCTCGAGTGGCTGCTTTTCATTCCTGGGCCGCAATTTCTGCCCAGACTAACTCCCTTCATCGCACAACGTCTAGGGACGGATACCTTTTAAGCCTTATGCTGCTGGAAGCTTATTTAGCCCATACAAAATGATGCAAAAAACCTGAAAAATGCCTGAAACCCTGGCAAATGGGTACTCATGTAAGAGTACTCGGTGAGAGCTCTCCAATGAATACCAACATCACAGGGTTTAGAGGATTTTCAAAAATCTTTGCGTCCTTGTGCTTTTGACGTAAGTAGCCTCAGCATTGGAAGGGTTAAGAATGAAATGCTACGGTATGGTATTGTTACCAATAAAACGATACGGTATTTTAACGGTACTGCTAACCCTTATACTGCTGGTGGCTAATTTGGCCAACACATAATGACGCAAAAAAAACTGAAAAATGATTGAAACCCTGGCACATGGGTACTCATCTGACAGCACTCAGCTAGAGCTATCCAATGAATACTGACATGACAGGGTTTAATCGTTTTTCGAAAATCTTTGCGTACTTGTGCTTTGGACAAAAGTAGCCTCAGCGTAGGAAGGATTAACGGTACTTTATTAAAAGTTTTGTTTATTTAGGATCCTTGACAATCCCTAATAAGTGATAACTTAACAATGGTTGATATCGTTAAGAGTACCTTTAAGGAATGAAATGGTAGGATACAGTACTTTTTGAAATGATACTAGTATCAGTACCTCTTAAAGGTATCCAACCCTAACAGCGTCTATATCTGGGATGGGCTAGTTTTTCTATGCTTGCCCTAAGTAGTTCTGACCGGGCCCTGGGGTGATCTACAGTCCCAAATGTCATATAAGGAAGTGACCCAACGCAAGTCCTGAAATTCAAACCTCTCAATTTTCCACAAAGGCTTATGCAATAGTTTAACCTATTTCTACCTGTAGCGCCGGAACTAGACTGATTATGTTGAAAATATTCTTGTGATCAGAGCGTTTTTCAAAAATCGAAACTGGCCCACAACTACGGTACAACTAACTTTCCATCAAAGGTATTTTCATAAGTATCTTAGTTCCAAGACACTTGTCAAGAAGATCTCCAGGTGGGAACGGGTTAAGGAAAATGTTGTTTAATACACACGACACATGCAAATGTTTCTTTAGATTAGCCCTTATGCTGCTGGTGGCTACTTGGGCTAATACAAAATTATGTAAAAAAGCTGGAAAGTGACTGAAACCCTAGCAAATGGGTACTCATCTGAGAGTGCTCAGCGAAAGCTTTCCAATGAATACCAATTTGACAGGCTTTAGAGAGTTTTCCAAACTTTTTGCATTTTTCTTCCCTGGACGAAAGTAGTCTCAGCATGGAAAGGATTAGGCATGCTTCACAAGATGGTTGCATGCCTAACCTATGCCGCCACTGAAGGCCCACCTGCAAAGCACCTTTTCAGTACGTAATCACACTGTAATCGCTGGTCAAGCGGTCAAGCGTTCCGTCCCTCATAGAGGTGTTATATGGAGTGACTGGGGGTTGTATAATAAAGGAGTGTCTAATTTGGTACATGTATGCATTGACGCTTAACAGAGGTAGCTACTTGTAACGCGGGAAAGATCAATGGAAATAGAAAGAAAATAACTTATATACAACCAAATTGTCTTGTTTCTTGTACTCTTTGGGTTATCTCAAAATTACCTACACAAAAGGATGTCCATGCCACCAGAATCAATTAGAAACTTAACTTAGTTACACCTTTCTCTAGGTATACTTTGAAATTCTTTGGACCCTTACAGTTATAAAGGAAAGGTATAAACTACATGAATACGGATACTATTCCACTTGTACAAACCCCCACCATTTGCCTGGGTCAGGGTCTTAGCCAGGATTTAGAAACTGGGTGCCTAAAATTGGCAGTTGTAAAATTTTTGGGCGTCCAAATTTTTAAGGGGGATCACAATATACTCATATTTCAACCATAAACATATATAAATTCATCAAAATAAGGCAAGATATCATTAAACATTGTCATGGGAATTATAAGGAGATGAAAAAATTCAATTATAAGCTTGTGATTGAGATTTTTAGAAATTCCACACAAAAAAATTTGGGTGTCCTGAGGGGTTCTTTTTAAGGGTTTGGGTGTCCAAAAAGGCACCCAGATGCCCTGCTGGCTCAGACCATGGCCTGGGTAATGTAAAATATTTTGCGAATCAAAACAAAAAACAACAACCATCCTACCTAATTCTTTTGGCACTCATATAGGACACCGCCATTTTAAAGTCTGATGATAATGATAGTGGTTGTGGTGGTGGTGGTGGTGGTGCTGGTGATTGTGGCCAGGTGTCTATAATGATGAAGATGATGATGATGATGGTGGTGGCGACGATGATGATGTAGGTGGTTATGGCAGATAATGAAGATGATGATAGTTGTCATAGAGATAAATATGGTGATAATGATAAAAGTTGTCAGTGATAAATATGGTAATTAATAATGATGAGAAGCTGTATTGACTAAGGATGTTGATACCTCACATGGTCATTGCATAAGTATACCCACATACTTAGTATGTGTATATGCGTAACCTTATGCAATGCCCTGTTGACAATGCCATTTAAAGGTCATAGTGACTCAAGGCTCTTTTAGGAAACCAACCACTAACCACTTGTCCGTAATTCACTATATGTTTTATCTAATAACTTGATTTAAAAAAATGTGTTCATTCCCTTAGAGAAAGTAGAGAAATTTGAAATTGATAAAGTTCCTACCACCCCCAAAATTTCCATAAAGGAGTTTGTCAAATGCAAATTTTAGCTCGAGCCACGACCATAAAAATAAAATAAAAAGGATAAAAAAGCAGACTACTGTCTTTACCTAATAGCTAAATAGTTTATACAAATTACAATCTGTCATCTATAATTTGTCCAGATATTCTGTCACCACAGCGTGTCAAGTTTATAAAGAAATCAATCAAACAAGCTATAATCCGTCACCACAGTTCAGCTGCTTTGCCTTTGCCATTGACCCATTTGCATCCAAAGTGCAGTTGCCAGTGATTTTGGGCTAGGCGATGGTTTTCGCCGGGTACTCCGGTTTCCTCCACTACTCCGGTTTCCTCCACTACTTACAACTGGCTAGTCACGATTTAGCCACAATTGGCATAAATGTGACGGAAAACAAAATTCAAATTCAAATTCAAATACGTCCAAAGTGCCCATGTGGCATAACAATTTCAAAGATAGCTTGTCCTCATATCTGAGTGGTCTAAGGTGTTGCCACCGAACGGCTGTCTCTCAGCACTGACCTGATACGAACACCAGCTAGGGCAGGTGAGAATGTTCCCAGTGACTTGGCGATAGGTGGTGGTTTTTGCCAGGTATCCAATATCCTCTAACACTTCTTACTGGTTTGTCACTGCTTAGCCATAATCTGGTAGATAAAATGGCATAAACATAATTTTAAATCAAATCCATTTTCGAAAAGATATTACCTAACTTGTCAGGACATTTTTTGCTTTAAGGCATGAATAAAATAGTAGGAAATAAATACGTCTAGGAAAGTTATCTTGATAGTTTGCTGATTCCTGTCAAAATATGATCCCCAATTGTAATGAATGTCAATTTGAAGACACAACCTCAAAAGCATTTTCACCATATGTGGTTGATCTTTTAAGAGTGTGAAACTAGTCATGTTTTTTTGTAGCACCTAGAAAAGGCATGTCATATTTGCTGATTTTCTTCCTTCCAGAGCATCTTTTGAAAAGAATTGAGGAGAAATATTGCCACTCTTCATTTTATTCCAAAGCTAAACGTATCCTAACCTCAAGATGACTATCAAAGAGGTTTCCTATTATTCTTAGATGAGCTAATATGCACTTACATTGAGCTTGGCAAGGGGGAAGGGCTTGCTATTCCAAAGACTGGCTTTATCACCGGGTGCTTTGATCTAAACATAATCTACCCTAGATATGAAGGTAAAAGGAATCAATTACTGGCTGCAATGTATTAGGTATGCTGACTTATATCAATTTCATTCATCGAAATTCAATGTTGAAACCCCAGTAATGATATATGCAACATATCTCAGATTTCTAAGATCCTAGCAATGTCTAGTTCACTAATCGATTTACATGATGCCATAGGTTATCCTTTGATTTGCATAGGTCAGAGGTTATCCTTTGATTTGCATAGAGTCAGAGGTCAACATTTGATTTGCATAGGGTCAGAGTTCAACGTTTGATTTGCATATGGTCATAGGTCATCCTTCGATTTGCATAGGGAACTTTGGATTCTTATACACTTTAAACATATATGGATCATAAATAAGTCAAATTATGTTG
>OZ012694.1:15973991-15999952 GCA_963942565.1 Maea johnstoni
TGAAAATTCTTTATTGAAATTTTTGCATTTCTGAAAAGGAGCTTTTCAGGAAACTGCCAGTCCAACATGTTGGATGGGACCTGGCTAAGCCCAAGAGTGCAATTCCAAACACCTTTATATCAAATGGGAGAAAACAAGAAAAGGAAAAGAATCATTTAAGATCTGTTATACCCATACTGCTCATTGGTCAATATAGAAGACTCTCTTGTTGTTGCCTGGATGTCTCCACCAGTGCCAATCCCATGGTCTTAGCCAGCAGGGCGTCTGGGTGTCTTTTTGGACACCCAAACCCTTAAAAAGCACCACTCAGTACACCCAATTTTTTTGTGAGGAATTTCTTAAAATGTCAATCTCAAACATATATTTGAACTTTTCCATCTCCATATAATTCCAATGACACAGTATAGGGATATCATGCCTTATTTTGTTAAATTTATACATGTTTATGGTTGAAATCTGAGTATATTGTGGTCCCCCTTGAACATTTGGACGCCCCAAAATTTATAAATTTCCAATTTCGGGCACCCAGTTCCTAAATCCTGGCTAAGACCCTGGAGTCACCCCTAGTTGGCCTGCATCATGTTTTGAGTTCAGACCACATTTGCAACACATCTAGTGGTCTCATTCACATGTTGACCTTCCCCCAGTACTCTTAGGCCTGTATCTCCTGCACAGTGCCTTGAGTTCAGACCACATATTTACTACACATCTAGTGGTCTCATTCACATGTTGACCTTACCCCAGTACTCCTAGGCCTGTATCTCCTGCACAGTGCTATGAGTTCAGACCACATTTGCAACATATCTCGTGGTCTCATTCACATGTTGACCTAGCTCCCCCAGTACTCTTAGGCCTGTATCTCCTGCACAGTGCCTTGAGTTCAGACCACATATTTACTACACATCTCGTGGTCTCATTCACATGTTGACCTTACCCCAGTACTCCTAGGCCTGTATCTCCTGCACAGTGCTATGAGTTCAGACCACATTTGCAACATATCTCGTGGTCTCATTCACATGTTGACCTAGCTCCCCCAGTACTCTTATGCCTGTATCTCCTGCACAGTGCTATGAGTTCAGACCACATATTTACTACACATCTAGTGGTCTCATTCACATGTTGACCTCCACCCAGTACTCCTAGGCCTGTATCTCCTGCACAGTGCTATGAGTTCAGACCACATATTTACTACACATCTAGTGGTCTCATTCACATGTTGACCTCCCCCAGTACTCCTAGGCCTGTATCTCCTGCACAGTGCTATGAGTTCAGACCACATATTTACTACACATCTAGTGGTCTCATTCACATGTTGACCTCCCCCAAGGCCTGTATCTCTTTCATGTCCTGCTAGTTAAGATATTGTGGCTATTGTGGTGAGGGATGTGACCTTGTCCCCCTGTTGTAAGGTGAGTACATATCCCCTTTGTAGGGGGCTGTAAGGGAACGCCACCCTTTCTTGTAAACATTGATTACCCCGCCATATCTCCAACACAGAGGTGTGTCTGCAGAATGCGATACCTTTGCTACATTATGACAGCCGTGTATGTTTGGGTTTTAGAGTACTCGTAGGGTGAGGGTAGAAATATTGGACGGGCTGGAAGCAATGGAACCCTTAAACTGTTATTACTATTATTATAATCATTGTTATTATTATTATTATTATTATTATTATTATTATTATCATTATTATTATTATTATTATTATTATTATTATTATCATTATTATTATTATCATTATTATTATTATCATTATTATCATTATTATTATTTTTATTATCATTGTTATTATTATTGTTATTATTATTATTATTATTATTGTTGTTATTACCATAACCATTATTATTACTGTTATCATTATCATCATCATCATCATAATCATCATCATCAATCAGCATCATCATATGTAATTATCATACTTTTATATGAACTTACCTATGATATGACTTATTCAAAATATCTTGAAAATAATGTGACAAACTAAGAAATATTTTTATTGGCCAGGTTGGTGTTGGATCTTAATTATCTAAGAAATACAGGTGTTAATTCATAGTTGGTCCCATGTATTTACTGGGCTGTCATCATGTCTTGTATTTTGTCACAGATTGCTATTTAATGTGAATGTGGTCACAAGAGGAACCTAGCACCACTTAATAATCCATCTTTTTTCTCCGCCCTTCACTCTTGAAACTTATCATTACTTGGACAGGCACCCCCACCCAGTCCAACCCATATAGAGAGCATAAAATGAGGCTCCACCCCCCCCCCCCCCCCCCCCCCCCACTCCAATCAAACTCATACGGAGAGCATAAAACAAGGCTACACTAGTGACCCCTCAGTCATGCTTGAGAAACTGTGACCCCCAATTTCCTACAATTTCCCAAAAGCCAAGATGTGTGATTACCTATACACAGGCTCCCGTACCCTTTAACTACAGTTTTAGCGGGCCCTCAGTGCCCGAAGTAGGGTGAAACTATCGACCCTTCTCTGAACGCTCGACTGAAGCCAGGCAGGATATAAAAGGAAGTCGGGCAAGCTTAAATAACTTTAATGCTTCTTCCTTCCGTGTGGTTCTAATTGGAAGAAAAATGGCTCGGTAGTTATTTTCTCCCGAAAACGTGGTGATTTGTGAGGCGAGGTCTTGGCTGAATAGGTATTTGGCTCGGTTCCCAGCGGGCCTCGTGCTGCTCTTGGCACGTACGAGGGCCGACCAGGAACGGCGGCACGGAAACGTCAGCCCGGCTTTCCTGTTAAGCTCTCAAAAATGATATTTTTTGAAAAGGAACAAGGGGTTCAAACACCCCCTTCCTCTCAGAAATACCCTAAATATTGTGACTAGCCCAGTAGGGCTTCCCTTAACAAGTGTAGCTGAGACTTTTTTTGGAAATCATGGGATTTTCCTTAATATTCCAAGTGTAAATGGGTTAACCCTGCCAATGCTATTAGGCTATTTTTTCCAAAGCACAAGGATGCAAAGATTTTGAAAACCATCTAAACCCTGTCATGTTGATATTCATTGGATAGCTCTCACTAAGTACTCTCAGAAGAGTACCCATGTGCTAGGGTTTCAGTCATTTTTCAGCTTTTTGCATGATTTTTTTGTTGGCCAAATTAGCCACCAGCAGCATAAGGGTTAACCCTTATGCTGGTGGTGGCTGAATTAGACAAAGCAAAATAATGCAAAAATCTTGAAAAATCAGTGAAACCCTGGCATATGGATACTCATCTGAGAGTACTCTGTGAGGGCTATCCAATGAATACCAAAATGACAGGGTTTCCATGATTTTCACAAATCGTTGCGTCCTTGTGCTTTGGAGGAAAGTAGCCTCAGCATTGGAAGGGTTAAACTAGTTCTAGTAGAATTATTGAACAGTAGCGAGGGCAAGCACACATTTCAATGACGTACTCCCCCTGAGAGCCGGCCTTGGCAGCGCTGTGAACATGAATGGGATGAGGGGATCAGTCAGAATGCATTAACAGATTAAAGTGACAGAGGAAACAAATAGGAAGTGCTTTTTGTCGAGGGACAAGCAGATATTTATGTCACTCAGGAATTCCAACCATCTGTTTCAGGTGTCAATTTCCAGGTCACTGGTCGGTTTCTGCTGAAACCTCCAGGGACCGATATTAACTCTTGAGCCATGTCCAGTTTTACTGGTTGATACCTCCAGAAACTTCAAGGAACAGATGTAAACGCTTGACCCATGTCCGGTTTTCTGGTTGATTTCTCCAGAAACTTCAAGGGACTGAGTAGGATAACATATATATATATATATATATATATATATATATATATATATATATATATATATATATATATATATATATAAATATATATGAATATATATATATATGAATATATATAAATATATATATACATATATATATATATATATATATATATATATATATATATATATTTATATATATATATATATATATTATTATTATTATTATTATTATTATTATTATTATTATATATGTGTCACATACTATCCATAATTTTCTTCTCATTTTATCATGTTTGCCAAAAGAAAGGTTTGACTAAATTAAGTACTTGAATATATTAATGAGAAATTATATGACTGACTGTATTTTCTTTATATTTCAGGTATGTATTCTTGTGTCTTGGAAATGAATGTGACTTTTGTTGGTAAGTCAGTGTTCTTTTCTCTCTCTTTCAAACATTCGAAAAAATTGTATGAGATGTGAACAGTGTTTGATGTGTAGTTTAATTCTATGCGCACTGGTTCTGAATGATGAGCTGTCATGTCAGCGTGTTGTACAATACTAGCATAGTGATCGCATGTCCAAATAATGTTGCATAGTTTGATAAATGCCGACTCCACGGGTGTGCATGTGCATTAATTAGACTTCTGCAATGTTAACACTGAACAGATACATATTTACGCTTACCTATTAACTGAATATATTGGGGTCTCTCTTGAAATATTTCACAATTGGCAATTTTGGGCATGGGTTTATAAATCTTGGCTAAGACCCTGGTGAAAATCATAAGAATGAATGATGTACAGTGTTATTGAGGAAAAAACAGCCCTTAAATATTTTCCAAATATTGCTGTTATATGTAAGGTATGCTTCCTTACAATGCAAAATTTGGAATAGAATTTTTAGGATTTTCTGTGCAAAATCCCAGGATTTCCTAGGAAAATCCAAGGGATTCCTAAGAGGATCCAAGAATTTCTTTGAATTTCCTAGGTAGTCTCAGCTACATTCAGTTATTTGCAAAATCCCAGGATCCCCTAAGAAAATTCCAGGGTTTCTTAGCCACCAGGGTGTCTGGGCATCTTTTGGACACCCAAACCCATAAAAAACACCCCTCAGGACAACCACATTTTATTAGAGGAATTTCTTAAAATGTCAATATCACAGGACAACCACATTTTATTTGAGGAATTTCTTAAAATGTCAATATCAAGCATATAATTGAATTGTTTCATCTCCATATGAAGCTTTATACATTGTATAAGGATATTTTACCTTACTTTGATAAATTTATACATGTTTATGGTTGAAATCTGAGTATATTGTGTTCCCCTTTAAAAATTTGGATGCCTCAAAATTTTACAATTGCCAATTTTTGGCACCCAGTTTCTAAATTGTGGCTAAGATCCTGCTTAGGAATATCTAAGAATTTCTTAGACACTCTCAACTACATTCTGATATGTCACTCTCGTATCTGTGGGTACATATTGTTTATTAGTGATAATACCGCCGCCGCCGTATGCAGAATATTGTTTGAGCAAGCACCTTCCTGTGCCGCTGAAAAGCTGCCGTACAGATGCCCGATAAATCGATGTATAATTTAGATAGATCAACAAGGAGCTAATGGGAGTGACGCAAGGGAAAGGTTGGCAGGAGACCGCTGTGATTAATGAGCAGGCCGGGAAATGGATGGCTCGTGCCGCATTGTGTACCTTGCTGATAACTCCTTCACCACTACCACCATTACTAGCCTGGTCCGCAGGCTGAGGCAGATACTAAACTAGCTACTGAGTAGGTGTAATATCTCTATCAGTCGCTAGATGGCAGCACAGTGAAATGGATGGCTCATGCCGCATTGTGTACCTTGCAGATAACTCGTTCACTACTACCACCATTACTAGCCTGGTCCGCAGGCTGAGGCAGATACTAAATTAGCTACTGAGTAGGTGTAATATCTCTATCAGTCGCTAGATGGCAGCACAGTGATCAGCGTCAGGCTCACAGGACAACTACTACCACCATTACTAGCCTGGTCCGCAGGCTGAGTCAGATACTAAACTAGGTACTGAGTAGGTGTAATATCTCTATCAATCATTAGATGGCAGCACAGTGAAATGGATGGCTCGTGCCGCATTGTATACCTTGCTGATAACTCGTTCACTACTACCACCATTACTAGCCTGGTCCGCAGGCTGAGCCAGATACTAAACTAGCTACTGAGTTGGTGTAATTTCTCTATCAGTCGCTAGATGGCAGCACAGTGAAATGGATGGCTCGTGCCACATTGTGTACCTTGCTGATAACTCGTTCACTACTACCACCATTACTAGCCTGGTCCGCAGGCCGAGTCAGATACTAAACTAGCTACTGAGTAGGTGTAATTTCTCTATCAGTCGCTAGATGGCAGCACAGTGAAATGGATGGCTCGTGCCACATTGTGTACCTTGCTGATAACTCGTTCACCACTACCACCATTACTAGCCTGGTCCGCAGGCTGAGCCAGATACTAAACTAGGTACTGAGTAGGTGTAATATCTCTATCAGTCGCTAGATGGCAGCACAGTGAAATGGATGGCACGTGCCGCATTGTGTACCTTGCTGATAACTCGTTCACTACTACCGCCATTACTAGCCTGGTCCGCAGGCTGAGCCAGATACTCAACTAGGTACTGAGTAGGCGTAATATCTCTATCAGTCGCTAGATGGCAGCACAGTGAAATGGATGGCTCGTGCCGCATTGTGTACCTTGCTGATAACTCGTTCACTACTACCACCATTACTAGCCTGGTCCGCAGGCTGAGCCAGATACTAAACTAGGTACTGAGTAGGTGTAGTATCTCTATCAGTCGCTAGATGGCAGCACAGGGAAATGGATGGCTTGTGCCACATTGTGTACCTTGCTGATAACTCCTTCACTACTACCACCACCATTACTAGCCTGGTCCGCAGGCTGAGCCAGATACTAAACTAGGTACTGAGTAGGTGTAGTATCTCTATCGATCATTAGATGGCACCACAGTGAAATGGATGGCTCGTGCCGCATTGTGTACCTTGCTGATAACTCGTTCACTACTACCACCATTACTAGCCTGGTCCTAAGGCTGATTCAGATACTGATAATCTAGGTGCTGAGTTGGTGTAATATCTCTATCAATCTTTAGATGGCAGCACAGTGACATGGATGGCTAGGCGTAATTTCTCTATCAGTCGCTAGATGGCAGCACAGTTATCAGCGTCTGCGGATGAGGTTCTCTAGAAGTGTGTATCATTGTTATGAGTCATTCCCTTTGAAAAGTAATCACCAATTAACAAATCCTGGATCCTCATCCTGTATACCTACCCCCTCCCCAGCATTAAAAAGAAAATTTTGATACTACTTAAATCTTGTATCCCTACCCTTAGAAATGAAATGATCTCAATAAGATCATATATCCAGTCTTTAGATAGGATCCCTTTGCTATCATTTGAAATTATGTATCATTGCTGTCCCTCTCACATGACATGCTATGAGTTATAAGGAATCACTATTAACAAATCCTGCATCCTTATCCTGTATAACCCCCCCGACCCCCACCCCCACCCCCTATTAAAAAGAAATGTTTGACACTACTTAAATCTTATATCACTATCCTTTAAAAAAAAAATTCTCAATTCGATCATATAACTAGAATTAGGATAGGATCCCCTTGATTTGAAATCATGTATCACTCTCCCTCTCTCACCAATTACCGTCCCCCCCACCCCATATCCTTACTGAATTCTGTGAGCACCCCTCCACTCCGCCTCCTCTGAACACCTGTATATATACGCCTCAGCAGCTATGGGGTTTACTTGTTGATCATTGATGCTTACAGTGGCCAAAACCACATCTAACAAAAGCAATTTTCAAAAGAATGTGAAGGAGAAATGTTTTTCAAAACTCAACCCACAATTCTCCTTCAAATATTATGTGAATGTATGACTAATTCCAAAGTTACTTTCAAAAGTACCTAAGGTCCAGACGACTCTTGTCAAGAAGAGATCTTCAGGCATGAATGGGTTAACTGATAGTTCCTCCAGGAATTATTGTCTGAATTGAAGATATTTTTTGACCATAACTTATGAATTGAGATGAGAATCGTTGGTAATTTTTTAAATGACATTCCTCCTAATAATATTTTGCCAATTATGCTTTAGCCTGAAAGATTTCATTCAAATGTTATTTTTATTATTATTATTATTATTATTATTATTATTATTATTATTATTATTATTATTATTTTTATTATTATTATTATTATAATGATGATATTATTATTATTATTATTATTATTATTATTATTATTATTATTATTATCATTATTATTAAAGATTTCATTCAAATTGTCGGGCTGGTTTTGGCCGGTGTGAGCATGAATGGGTTAAGTAGGTTAAAGTTCTCTGTGATAGAGAGGATAGATGGCAGTAGACTGTCGCTGGCATCTGTGCCGACAGTGTTTATTTTCTGTTAATGCACCTTCAGAGTAGCAATGCTATCTTCATCATTGCCAGCCAGGCAGGCTATCGATTGATCCCGCTCTCGCAAGTTGACACAATATTGCAAGGTTAAAACGACCTCATATGCGGCGTCTGCATATCTTCAGATGGTCACATCCCCTTATCGCATTTTATTGATGCATCGAAAATATTTTTCGGAATATGTTTGAAGGATAGATATTAATCAAACCTGATACAGTTCTCTATCAAATATTTGCAAGTATTGATAAGTTAACTTAAAGGCATAAAGATCCAGAAGGCTACAACATCGTCAGCTGAGTGGGACAGTAGAGAAAAAAAAACAATTTCTTTTTCGGGCCAAAGTACACATTGAAGAAAAACCCTGTACAATGGCCATTCCCAATAGGCATTGAGAATGTTTTTGGTACCATAATTGGGTAAAATAACCATATTTGGACAGCCCCAACAATTCAGTTATCACACACGTTGCACACATTGCTACGCTTCCATCATTGATGAGTCTAATTGCATATGCATAGAGGGCCCTATGCTCATTGCGACATTTTCTTTTTCTTTATCATCGTCGTCTGTAAGTGGCCGAAATAGGTTCCCAACTCATGAGCTATAGGAATGGAAATTCTGACATATGGTGATTCATTTTCGGCCTTGGAAACTCACCAAGGGTTGCTGATGATAGCCTCAAGTCAGATTTTTAGTTCCTGTAGCTCACTCATCAGGTTACCTCAACGCTATGTAGAGATCACAATTTATGAAAAAAATCTCAATCAAGGCCTATTCCCAAGAATGAAAATGATAAAAATTTCGTCTCTATAAATAACTTATTTAGGAACCTATACCTAACAGTAATAAAAGCACTATACTACGTTGCTAGTCTGGCAGTTTCATGAATCATGTGAAATGTCATTCCCATATATCACTTTTTTAGGAACCATGTTCACAGGCAATAAAAGCACTATACTAGGATGCTAGTCTTGCAATTTCATGAATTTTCGTTCCTATGAGTCACTTTTTTAGGAACCTCCACCACTAGCAATAAATGCACCATACTATAATGCTTGTCTGTCAGTTTCATGAATCATGTGAAATGTCAATCCCATATATCACTTTTTTAGGAACCACGGTCACAAGCAATAAAAGCACTACACTAGAATGCTAGTCTTGCAATTTCATGAATCATGTAAAATTTCGTTCCTATACGTCACTTTTGTAGGAACTCTACCCCAAACAATAAAAGCACCATACTATGATGCCAGTCTGCCAGTTTCATGCCTACTGCCATACCAGCAACTTTTTGTTGCAAGCCTGTCAGAGCAATATCTATCCAATCATCCCGAGTAGAGCATGTGCAGGCCATATTACATAACCGCTTGTCACATGACCAGCATGCGGCAGAATCATCATCCTCCACGCTGATTGCCGAGGAACTGACGAAGGTCTGCTACGAGTGGATGAGTCTGTAAAAATCGCTAACTTGAAATCGAATTGGCAGTTCATAGGTTAATCTAACTTTTATGTATTGCCTGCAGTTGGTTTGGCAGGGAAAAAATTAATTGCGAGTCAATTTGGTCGTGAAAGGGTTAGTCTGTAGACATCCATCTGCTGGGAATATGATTATGGTAATATTAAGAGTGATAAGTGTTTCATGTAAGATCATCACTAGAAGTACTCGCTAGGGCTGAGATGGCAGCTAATGCAATCATGCTATGGATAGATGTGGCGAGCGCTTCATGTAAGGTCAACACTTTCTGACCTTATAAATGTGATTATGGTGGTAAGCACTTCATGTAAGGCTACCATTAAAAGTGCACTGTAAGTTGATAGTGAATGTTACTGTTGAATATATTTATAGGTGGTAAGCACTACATGTAAGACTACCATTAAAAGTGGACTTAAAGTTGATATTGAATGTTAATGTTGAATATATATAGGTGGTAAGCACTTCATGTAAGACTACCATTAGAAGTTCACTGAAAGTTGATAGTAAGTTTTAATGTTAAAAGAATACGTAGGTGGTAAGCACTTCATGTAGGACTACCATTAAAAGTACACTGTAAGTTGATAGTAAGTTTAAATGTTAAAAGAATATGTAGGTGGTAAGCACTTCATGTAGGACTACCATTAAAAGTACACTGTAAGTTGATAGTAAGTTTTAATGTTAAAAGAATATGTAGGTGGTAAGGACCTTCATATAGGACTACCATTAAAAGTATACTGTAAGTTGATAGTGAATGTTAATATTGAAAAGATATAGGTGGAAGGAACTTCATGTGTAGGACTAACGGCATTGCACTTAACTAAGTTACACTGTACATTTTCAGTTTTGCACTGAATGTGCATATTGAATGGATATAAGTGGTATAAGCATTTGATGCATTGTCTACCTTTTTAAGTACACTGCAAGTGTGCCTTAAATTTGAATATTGAATGGATATGGGTGGTAAGCACTTCATGTAGTACTACTCTAAAAGGTACACTTAGTTGGTAGTAAATGTGAATATCAAATTGATATAGATTGACAGCACTCAATGTACGACTCCTCTTAAAAGAACACTCGCAGATAAGCTTTGACTGTGAACATAAAATCGATAAAGATGATATTCATGTAGGACTTCTTTTAAAAATACACCATAAGTCTGCAGTGAATGTGAATAATGAATAGATATGGCTTGTAAGCACTTCATGTAGAAATGTTGTTAAAAGTACTCTACGTCAATAGTCACAAGTGAATAGAAGGTTGAATGGATATAGATGATAAATGTTTCATGTGGGATCAGCAGTCATGGCATGATTATTTAGGGTAACCCCCTCAAGTAATATCCTAATCCTTTCAGCCTACTCTAGAACTGCTATAAATATGTATTTGGGATCAGCACTTCGTATAAGACCCTACCCTACCTTTAGCTTCCAGTGACACTTTTTGGGATGATCAATATTTCTGGAAGGATTTTGTATAGGAAAAATAAGTGTATTCCTTAACCCTTTGTGGCTAGGGGCTAGTTCGACCAATGCAAAATGATGCAAAAAAAACTGAACAGTTAAAACTGAAACCGTGACACATGGGTTCTCATATAAGAGTACTCAGCAAAACCTATCCAATGAATACCAACATGACAGGGTTAGATGGTTTTCGTAAAAATCTTAGAGGCTTTCTTCTTGAGGAAAGTAGCCTTGGCATTGAAAGGATTAAGGAAGGGGAGAGGATAGCCTAAAAAATCATCGTTGTTATTGGTTTTGTCGCAGAGGGCTAATATTACTTAGACAAGTGGAGTGTCAGATTTCTGCCCCAAGGTTTTTCCTGTGTACTATTTCATAGCATGCTCAACCATGTTGCATACAATACCATAAACAGTGCACTTTCTTGTGCAAACATGTTTATTGGGTATCAGCAAATGTTATTTGAGGAGGCAAATAATTTGCGTTTGTTTGAAGTAATTTAGATGAATGATGCCACAAGTAACAACAAATCTTATTCAGCAGTATGCAAACAATTGCAGGTTGATGGTATACTTTCCTTTTTGTATGTAAAGAAAGATGATACCAGTTTGAATTTTATATCAGCGTCAGTGCTTTAGACCCAGCAAAAGCTTTTGTTCCTCTAAGGCCTAAAAAAATAGTTGTTTGTTTCCTGTAACCCTACCCTAACAAGTTTTTATTCAAAAAAATCCCTACCCTAAAGTTTTTTTCGCCCTCCCAACTCCCAATCAACGAAAAACATGCATAAAACACACATTTTTGACCAAAAATATAATGCAAATTTTTTTTTTAACCGACCTACCTACCCTATTTTTTTCAGACCGTTACAGGAAACAAACAACTTCTTTTTTTAGGCCTAAGGCCACTCCAATTTAATTACTTGTCTTACGAGCTTTTTTAGGAAAAAAAATCCTGTCAGACTCCAAAAAAAAAAGAAAAAAAAAGTCACCTTTGGTGTCTTACGGACGAAAGTGGTTTTGAAATTTTCTGTCAGACTCCAAAAAAAAAAAAGAAAAAGTGCAAGTTTTAAGAATATTCTTTGTAAGGGTGATTCAATCAACTACAGGAAGCTATCATTGCTGTAGTAGAGCCTCAGACTTGAGGATGTATATCTCCCACCCTTCAGGTTACAGGGATTAATTGATTGATTAGTTGAGAATAGGCTGGTAGAAACATATCGCTACCAGTCCTAGTCGACAGACTCTAAAAAAAATAAAAAAAATTAAAAAAGTCACATTTTTCAACTTTTTTTTAAATTCCAAAATGGCTCATTTCCTGCCTCCTGAGCACGTAAGACAAGTAAATAAATTGGAGTGGCCTAATCCTTAGTAAATGAAATACATGTACTAATATATGTGTATGTGTATTTACATAAATGCTTTACCTAGGAAACTTTCCTTTTTATGGTGCGTTATTTGTGCAAATCAACAAGCCATGCACTTTATAAAACCAATGATTATTCAACCAATCATTGTTCTTTCATCTATATTGTTACATACATAGGTTGCCCTGCTTAAGCCTGAAGGTAAAATTCTGTAAACTTTTTGCACAATATTCCTTCCTTCATTCTGGGGATGCTAGATTACAGTATGTTTTTTGGAAGGGGGTTCCTTTGCATTTATTCTACAAGATGGAAGGATGGTTATTACTTTATGTATGTACATATGTATTCCAGTTTGAATTCTTTTAAAGTTCCATTTCACCTAATGAATTTATTGATATTCTACTACTACTACTTCTACTACTACTTCTATTATTGCTGCTACTACTAAGGTATTACTACTACTACTACTACTACTACTACTACTACTACTACTACTACTACTACTACTACTACTACTACTTCTACTACTACTGCTGCTGCTGCTGCTGCTGCTTCTGCTGCTGCTGCTACTACTACTACCACTACTACTTCTCCTACTGCTGCTGCTGCTGCTACTACTGCTACTACTACTACTACTACTAATACTACTACTGCTGCTGCTACTGCTACTGCTACTACTACTGCTGCTGCTACTGCTACTACTACTGATTGATTGATTGATTGATGTCTATTGACTGTATATTAGATATAAAAAATCATCATAAAGTATACAACAAAAACTAGAGAAAATATATAACATAAAGGAATAAATGATTGATTACATATGATAAACATAACTAAATGAAATTGGTTGTTAACTACTAAACGAAAGATACAGTGATACAGTAACATAGAAAACAATGTTCTTACAGGATGTACAAAGATAGAGTGATCATTAAACCAAAAATAAAGTGACTGAGTACATATGGTTGTTAAATCACACTGATACAGCTAAGTACAGAACAAAATATTGTCCTTTATGGGGGAGATACTGGAGCACATCAAAGGATTCTAGCATTTTAAGAATTTTCTACTACTACTGCTGCTGCTGCTGCTACTACTACTAGTCTACTACTACTACTACTACTACTACTACTACTACTACTACTACTACTACTACTACTACTACTACTACGTTTACTGTCAATACCAGACACTGACTTTTATAAACATATACAGGTATTCCCTCTCATTTTGAATTAAAGATTAAGAGAAAAGTATCCATAGCATTTATAAAGTATCAGAAAGAAACCCCATATTGAGCTTACAAGAAACTTACGCAGGGCACCTCCTTATCAGATACTAGTATATGTAAACATATACACACAATCATCAGGGCAATTACACAAAGCAAATAAGGTTCATTCTTGGGCAATGTTTAGTTTCATAAAAAAGCCTCTTCCTTAGGCTTACACTGCTCATATTACCAAAATCAATTTAATGCAAGGGTAGACACTTAGAAATTTCTTGGCAATGTCACAGATATTGGCATCAAAATAGTATGCACAATTTCTCTCTTTCTGCTTAAATGATAGCATATCCAATTAATTTGTATACGTTCATATCTTAATATGCTTTATTTGAGTTTTGCTGTATTAATGAGGTGACTCTTGCAAGGTCCTAGATATCCAAATATTTGTTCATTTCAAATCATTCCACTAAAAAAGGTCATTGTTTGATTTAACAAGGAGTGGTATTAAAAACTTGATTTCTTTGAGTATGGGAAGGGGTCCATATCTTTTTCATTCAAGAGATAATCAGAAATACCCATCCAGCAATGTCATTGACTATCCTCCCTGATGCCAATGTATCTGAGATTTATAGAAGAAGGTACCTTTCAGATTCTGCTATTCAGTACCAATATTAACCTTCCAATGCTGAGGTTACTTTCATCCAAAGCACAAGAACGCTAAAACCTTTGAAAATCATGCTAACCCTGTCATGTTGGTATTCATTGGAAAGCTCTCGCTGAGTACTCTTATATGAGTACCCATTTGCCAGGGTTTCTGTCATTTTGCAGGTCTTTTGCATCATTTTGTATTGGCCAAATTAAATGCCAGCAGCATAAGGGTTAATCCAAATAATATGGCATCTCAACCATATTTTCAACAGTGAAGCTTTGTTAGAATAAATCACTCTCAGTCTCACGCACAGCTATAAAAATGTTGTCAAAATATTCCAAATATACACCTTACTCATGTTGGAAGTTTAGTGTCTGCAAATTTCATAACATTTTCTTGTTGAAGTGTCTAAAACCTATTGGTGTTTTAAATCAGGTTTCTACCTATTCAAAGAAGAAGCAGATTATGTTTTCACTCTCAATATTCCTTGTATTATTTCTTAGAAATTTCCTAGGCCAGGCTCTTCATTTACCCAGCTCTTCTTTCTAAATCTTAGAATATTTCTGATGAAATTTTGGGGAGGACCAGCAGTAGTGCTTGCTCATGAAGCAACAAAAAATATACCTATAGGACTCGCATAAGACTCTGGTGATTGACTGAGGGACAATTAATATTCCTGTTATAGAACCTCATTGAAGAATGGCATTGCAAGCCTGAGGCCTGCGTGGTTTATGATTCTTAAGGCATGAGTTGTCGACTGAGATATTGCTCAAATGGGAAAACTCACAATTGCAGTATATTGCCTGGAACGGTGCCCTGCTCACTGTAAGCTGGTTCTCTGCTTCAAGGCATAACGTCTACTTGAAGTATGCATGCTGACTGCTTCAAAAATCTCCTCAATCGCTACCCTTCATTCTTCAGGGTCTTTCTTGTTCATCAAGGAATCTGCTAATCTACTAAAGATTTATATATTATCATTATCATCATTATTATTATTATTATTATTATTATTATTATTATTATTATCATTATTATTATTATTATTATTATTATTATTATTATTATTGTTGTTATTATTGTTATCATAATTATTGTTGTTGTTATTATTATTATTATTATTATCATTATTATTATGATTATTATTGTTATTATTATTATTATCATTATTATTATTATTATGATTATTATGATCATTATTATCATCATTATTATCATCATTATTATTATTATTAATGATACTATAAGTATGATAATTATGATAATTATGATTGTGATTGTAATTATGATAAGAAAGGTTTTGATCTTATACTTGCGTTCTTATGTTAGATTTATAACTGTCAAAATATTTAAGTTTGTCACAGGGAAATCATACCTTATAGGTATTTGTCCATACACGATGACTATGAGCAATAATAACGTGTAGGGCACAGGGCCATATAAGCAAAGCTAGTAGATGCCTAGAGTTTAACCCATTAATGCTCACAGCGGCCAAAACCAGCCTGACAATTTCGATGAAATCTTTCAGCCAAAAGCGTAATTGGTGAAATATTTGAAGGGGAAATGTTGATCAGAACACTACCAACAACTCCCGTTCAAATATTTTGTTGAATCATTGACAATTCCAAAGTTATTGTCAAAAGGTAGCTGTAACGGACAGAGTTTGTATTTATTGGATTTGGTGTTTTTGTGTATTTTGGGTACTTTTAGGTATTTTTCTTTATATGTCACAGGTAGCTAGAAGATTACAAAGGTCAGTGAGTTAGTTTAGATTCTTGAGTATAGGTGGCATTCAAGAGGTCAAGTTGTATATTTTGCCCACCAGAGGGCCGGGCTTTTGTAGGTCAAGATGGTGACATTTCCCATGTTGACAATTGTTTAAGGTGAAAGTTTAGGATTGCCTAAAGTTGTAAGTATTTATTTGTTACTTGTATTTGTTAGATTAAATGAAAGATAAGTGTATAAAGATTCATCTTAGGCAATTATATTTGGTTGATGGTCTATAGTTTTGAGTATTTTGAGCATAGTTTTACATAGCAACATCACCTATATTTTTCACATGCAATTGTCATTGTCATGTCAGTTAGAGATCATGTCAACTTAGATGTTACTTGTTTTGTATAACTATTATCAGGCATATGTATCATGTTATGTATTAAGTGTAGTTTATGTAGTTATTGTCATGACATTAAGCGATTATGTGTAAGACTATGTGTAGTGTATTGTGCTATTGTATTGTAGTGTATTGTATAGTTAGTCATTTTTGGTTCTTCATTATTTTAGGTTGAACCGTGTTGATCGTGTTGATACGTCACCCCGTCAACGTTTACCGTGTTACCCCGTCACCGTGTACATCATTTCGTCGCGTCAATAAAGAAACACGCGTTCAAGATCCATGGCATCGTTTTGTGGTTATTTCACCTGCCACCCGCCACATTTGTTCAACAACTTGGACTAGGATGGCAACAGGTGGTGCTCTCAACATGGATGAGGAGCAACGAAAGACATGCTTCAATGCAAGGAAAGCTGCAAAATCGGCAGTTACTAGAAAAGAGAATGAGATACTTGATGAAATGTGCAGCTTCGAGGAAACCAACTTACAGAGCGTCAAATCCAAGATGGATGAATTGGTTGAAAGCATGGAGCGCTTTCGGAAAAAACATTCTGACTTTCACTCGTTGCTGTTAGATGGCGCTGAGCGTCAAGCATCGGAAGAGTACTTAGAAGATGTAGAAGAGAAATATCTTCACATTATGGACAAAATAAAAAACTACAAACAATCGGTGGAAAGAAAACTTGCATCTACTGAAATCCTGCTCGGAGAGTCAGCAGGTGGCGCTGGCAGTCTTCGCAGTGGGAGATCACGTCGTTCATCAGTATCAAGTGCGCGCGTGAAAGCGGCAGCGAAAAAGGCTGTACTACAAGCAGAGATGGCAGCACTGGACAAACAGACACAGCTTGAGGAAGAAGAAATGAGACTTACAATTTTACTTAAACAAAAGAAAGAAAAACTTCGGCTGGAAACAGAAATGGCGAAGGCGCATGCGGAGGAAACTGTGCTTGCCGAGGCAGAGGAGAGCTCATTGGCCGAAAGACTTTCTCCAAAATTAACAGTAGGTGACGCCACATTTGCGGAACCTGATTATCGTTTGCCATCAGAGGCCGCCACTGCCAATGCTAGACCAGCACTTCGAGATACCACTGCCTCGCCTTCTCATCCTCGTCAGCTGCTAGAGGGCGCCACCATCAACCCATCCTCTGGCGACGTCACAGCTCCGCTTTCGCTTCCTCGTCAGCCACCAGGTGGTGCTTCTGCGCAAGTTGAACAGTCACTCGAAGATGTTATCCTTCCGCCATCGCATACTCGTCAACCACCAGGGGGCACCACAGTCATGCCTCCTCGTACCCAAGCATTGCCGTTCGCCACTGCACCTGGACATCCTAATACAGCGAGAGAGGGCGCCACAGTCATGCCTCATGTGAATCATCCTTCGCTTGGTGTCACAACTCCGTCGCTAGGGGGCGCCGCTGTTGATCATCACATGCATCCGTCACGTGACACCACTGCGTTGCATCAACAGTTTAGTGCACCAACAGGTGGCGTTATGGGATCATTCGCAACTGTTCCTACAATTGGCACTTCGCAGCCAATAGGTGGCGCTGCTGCTCTATCAAGAGACATTCCAGTTGAGCATACTCACAGCAGGTTAAATCCTCATGCACCTGATTGGACATTCCGTCAACACCCTCTTGTGCCAACTGCCTCACAACCTTACAGTCATGGTACTTCGCCACATATGCATGGAAGTGATGATAGCTTAGTGCATATCATACAGCAGGGACAACAACAACAGAGACAGTTACTCAATGCTGTGCAGATTCCTAAAGTGGAATTAATGATTTTTGATGGTGACCCACTCAGCTATTGGGGTTTCATCAGGATGTTCGATAATTGTGTCGAGAAAGATACTGTTGACTCTGGTTCGAAGCTGTCATGTCTCCTGCAGTATACGTCTGGTAAGGCGAGATCCGTCATCCAATGCTGCGCTGTGATGAGGCCAGAACAAGGCTACGCAAGGGCACGTCAACTATTAGAAGAGAGGTTCGGCAATGCATTTGTCATCACTGAGACCTGGATCAACAAGGTTACTAATGGTCCTGTCATAAAACCGCATGAGCGACACAAGCTTCAAGAATATGCAGATGAGCTGCGGAGTTGTGCAGAGACATTGCAAGCCATGGGGAACTTTGCAGAGATTAGTTCACAAGGCTCATTGGTGAAAATCATCGGACGACTCCCATTCTTCATGCAAAATAAGTGGAAGTCAAAGGTTCATCACATACGCAAGCTGGAACGAAGAAATCCAAACATCAATGATGTGACAGCTTTTGTTTTAGAAGCTGCAGAAGTGGCCAATGATCCAGTCTATGGTGGACTAACTGACAATATAGCAAAACCTGACTATACAAGACAGCCACTTCGGAAAAGTGGTAGTTTCAACGTTTATACCACAAACTCTGAAACTCAAGAACTATATAACGCATATGGCAGCAATGACTACGTCCCAACTTGTGTCAAGTGTAATGGTGCTCATTCCTTGTTTGGATGCAGTGCATTCAAAGAATTGAAGGTTCAAGATAGACTGAACTTTGCATTTGACAAGAAGTTATGCTACAATTGCCTTAAGCCTGGACATTTCTCAAGCACCTGCAGGCTCACACGTACGTGTTCCGTTCCCGGATGCAATGCCAAGCATACCAAGTTTCTGCATCCATTGGATGGAGGTGAATCAAGTCAAGACAAGTCAGTGCCAGCTCCAACATCTAAACCTGAGGTTCTCAGTTCTTTCTCAGAAGTTGGTGATGGTCAGAACTACAGCGCAACTGGGGCCAGTCACCGTAATGAGCGTGTCGCCCTTCCAATACTTCCTGTCATTGTTCGAGCACCAGGATCTCAGCGACATGTTCGTACATTTGCATTACTGGATCCTGGATCTACGAGCACCTTCTGCTCTGAGGGTCTTATCAAAACACTTGGAGTGATTGGCAAGAAAGGACCTTTATCACTCACTACGCTAGAGAAGAAGAACAGTGAGACTGAGACTCTGGTTGTGAACCTGGAAGTCTCTGATATGTCAAGTGAAAATGTCCTGGAGTTAACGGAGGTGTATGCAAGACCCCACCTGCCTATCAACATCAACAATATGGGTCGTTCGGAAGATCTCAATGGTTGGGAGCATCTACGGGATGTGGAGATTCCAAAGGTCGATGCTGGCAAGGTGACTTTGCTGATTGGTCAAGATGTACCCAAGGCTCTCATGCCTATTGATCTGAGAACAGGCAAACCAGGTGACCCATACGCTACCAAAACTGCGTTAGGTTGGACATTACATGGACCACTAGGTGGTCGCACTAGCAGCAGTGGCACAGCCATAGCAAACTTTGTACAAGTCAATCGTGACTTTAGCAACTTGAACCAACAAAGCTTAGATGATGAACCTAAAGTTAAGAAAGCCAAGGTGTACCATACAGAGACAATTGACAGAAGTTCTGGAATCAACCAAAGCAAGCTGAATCAGTCAAGTAGGCTCTTTCAATTGGGGCCAGTGATGTCATCGCAAGGTGTGCTGGTAACAGGCAGACGACTTAAGAATGCGCCAATTCTAGAACATTCTGTACACCAGTTGATCTTACCACGAAATCATCCTGTGGTTGACCTGATTATCAAAGACACTCACGAGAAGATAGGACATTGTGGCAGAGAATATGTTCTGTCAGAGGTCAGACAGAGATATTGGATAATTGGCATCAGACCAACTATCCGTCATGTGCTGAATAGCTGTTTTGGCTGCAGAAAGCGTTGTGCACCGCTGCCATGTGAGCAGAAGATGGCCGATATACCTCAAAGTTATGTCACTCCAGGAGATCCGCCCTTAACTTATGTGTATGCCAGATGCCATTGGCGTCAAGTTCAATATTTGGCCAATCTGTTTTGGTCAAGGTGGATCAAAGAATATTTGACGATTCTACAAAGTAGGCAAAAGTGGCTCATGCCTAAAAGAAATCTAGTGGTAGGCGACATTGTGCTTGTGTTCGGCTAGGCTACTCCACGCAGCATGTGGCCCATTGCACGAGTGATAGATACCTTCCCTGGAAAGGATGGCCTAGTTCGTACTGTGCAAATTAAAACAAAGACGTCAACCCTGATGCGACCAATCCAGAAACTGTGTCTACTAGAAGAAGCTGCAAGTCATCAGCCAAAGGACTGAATCTATGTGGTTTAAAGACACACATTAAGTGACATACATGAAATAATGACAATATTTCTCAGTTATAGTGAATGATGGAGACGTTATTGAGTGATAGAGATATTTGGTATTATGTTCTGTCCATTTGATTATAGGAGTAAATGTTCCAATTGATGTTCTCACATTTAGGGGCCAGTGTAACGGACAGAGTTTGTATTTATTGGATTTGGTGTTTTTGTGTATTTTGGGTACTTTTAGGTATTTTTCTTTATATGTCACAGGTAGCTAGAAGATTACAAAGGTCAGTGAGTTAGTTTAGATTCTTGAGTATAGGTGGCATTCAAGAGGTCAAGTTGTATATTTTGCCCACCAGAGGGCCGGGCTTTTGTAGGTCAAGATGGTGACATTTCCCATGTTGACAATTGTTTAAGGTGAAAGTTTAGGATTGCCTAAAGTTGTAAGTATTTATTTGTTACTTGTATTTGTTAGATTAAATGAAAGATAAGTGTATAAAGATTCATCTTAGGCAATTATATTTGGTTGATGGTCTATAGTTTTGAGTATTTTGAGCATAGTTTTACATAGCAACATCACCTATATTTTTCACATGCAATTGTCATTGTCATGTCAGTTAGAGATCATGTCAACTTAGATGTTACTTGTTTTGTATAACTATTATCAGGCATATGTATCATGTTATGTATTAAGTGTAGTTTATGTAGTTATTGTCATGACATTAAGCGATTATGTGTAAGACTATGTGTAGTGTATTGTGCTATTGTATTGTAGTGTATTGTATAGTTAGTCATTTTTGGTTCTTCATTATTTTAGGTTGAACCGTGTTGATCGTGTTGATACGTCACCCCGTCAACGTTTACCGTGTTACCCCGTCACCGTGTACATCATTTCGTCACGTCAATAAAGAAACACGCGTTCAAGATCCATGGCATCGTTTTGTGGTTATTTCACCTGCCACAGTAGCATAGATCCAGACGACAGTTGCTGAAAGAACTCTTAAGCATTAATGGGTTAACTGTAGCTGTATGTTGAATGCCATCATGTCCCCAAGATCAATGTGAGCGTTGTAATGAACGTGCAAGTCCTCGAAGAATAAGACAGCTGAGGTGATACTGATCTAAACTAACAGTTAACCTATTAATGCCCATAGAGGCCAAAAGCAGCCTGACAATTTTGGCGATATTTCTTCGGAAAAAGGATAATTTGAAAAATATTTGAATGAGAAATGTTCATCAGAACATTACCAACAACTCCCCCTCAAATATTTTGTGAAATTATTCTCGATTTTGAAATTATTGTCAATAGAGTCACATATCTTTAATGCATGCTCATATAATGTTATGAAAATGGATTAATGTATTGGAAATTACTTAAATGAAAGTTGCTTCTTGTATTTGATAAAATGGATAAATTGAAAATCGTATTAACCCTTATACTGCTGGTAGCTAATTTGCCAATACAAATAATGCAAAATACCTGAAAAATGATTAAAACCCTGACGTATGGGATCTCATCTGGAAGTACTCTGCAAGAGCTATCCAATGAATACCAACTTGACAGGGTTTAAATGTGCTATAGGGATAAATCCTTTCTTACTTGTGATACTGTTAGGTAGCTGTCCCGGTCCAGAAAGGGTTAGGCAATGTTCTGGAAGTAGGTCATGGCACATTCAGGGCCTATTGTGACTGGGTGGTCCAACACAAAACAAACATAATGAAACATAGGGTATTCTAAAGAATACAAAAAAAGAATGCTTTTGTTTCTGTTATTGAAAATGCCTTTTCTTGAAATGATTTTCTTTAGTCTTTGCTGCTGTTTTTGAACAGTACCCTGGTGATGTCAGGTGCCATTGGCCACCATCAGTGAAGACTTGTTATTACCAATTTTAACCCTTTCCTGCCTGTAGCACCCAAAACCACCTGACTATGTTAGTGATATCTCTCTAAAAAAAGCAATATTCTTGAAATATTTGAATAAGAAATATTGATCAGAATCCTACCCACAACTCTTCTTCAAATATTTTGTAAATTTAAGACTGATTTCAAAGTTATTTTGAAAAGTATTGAAGGTCCAGACATTATATGTCAAGGAGATGAATGGGTTAACTTGCTTCTTCAGAGGTGTATCCAGGGTTTCTGTATAAGGGATTTATTCTGTATGAAGGGGGTTTATCTAAATGAAGAGGTAGATCTACTTTATTTGTTACAGGCAAAACTTAAGAAAAGTGACCTTTATTAGCAAGAAATTGAACATTTTAGATAATAAAAGGTGGGTTTAAACACCTTTGTTGGTTCCCTTACACTATGAACCAGGAGCTGGTTCTCTTTCTCTATGCACCATGGGCTTGTTCCCTTTCTTCTTGAAGGAACTGGTTCCCTTATTATATGAAGCAGAAGCTGGTTCCCTTTCTCAATGGAGCAGGAGCTGGTTCCCTTTCTCTATGAAGCAGGGGCTGGTTCCCTTTCTCTATGAAGCAAAAGCTGGTTTCCTTTCTCTATGAAGCAGGGGCTGGTTCCCTTTCTCTATGAAGCAGGGGCTGGTTCCCTTTCTCTATGAAGCAGGGGCTGGTTCCCTTTCTCTATGAAGCAGGGGCTGGTTCCCTTTCTCTATGAAGCAGGGGCTGGTTCCCTTTCTCTATGAAGCAGGGGCTGGTTCCATTTCTCTATGAATCAAAAGCTGGTTTCCTTTCTCTATGAAGCAGGGGCTGATTCCCTTTCTCAATGGAGCAGGAGCTGGTTCCCTTTCTCTATGAAGCAGGGGCTGGTTCCCTTTCTCTATGAAGCAAAAGCTGGTTTCCTTTCTCTATGAAGCAGGGGCTGGTTCCCTTTCTCTATGAAGCAGGGGCTGGTTCCCTTTCTCTATGAAGCAGGGGCTGGTTCCCTTTCTCTATGAAGCAGGGACTGGTTCCCTTTCTCTATGAAGCAAAAGCTGGTTTCCTTTCTCTATGAAGCAGGGGCTGGTTCCCTTTCTCAATGGAGCAGGAGCTGGTTCCCTTTCTCTATGAAGCAGGGGCTGGTTCCCTTTCTCTATGAAGCAAAAGCTGGTTTCCTTTCTCTATGAAGCAGGGGCTGGTTCCCTTTCTCTATGAAGCAGGGGCTGGTTCCCTTTCTCTATGAAGCAGGGGCTGGTTCCATTTCTCTATGAAGCAGGAGCTGGTTCCATTTCTCTATGAAGCAGGAGCTGGTTCCATTTCTCTATGAAGCAGTAGCTGGTTCCCTTTCTCTATGGAGCAGGAGCTGATTCCATTTCTCTATGAAGCAGTAGCTGGTTCCCTTTCTCTATGAAGCAGGAGCTGGTTCCATTTCTCTATGAAGCAGTAGCTGGTTCCATTTCTCTATGAAGCAGGGACTGGTTCCATTTCTCTATGAAGCAGGGACTGGTTCCATTTCTCTATGAAGCAGGGACTGGTTCCATTTCTCTATGAAGCAGGCACTGGTTCCATTTCTTTATGAAGCAGGAGCTGGTTCCTTTTCTCTATGAAGCAGGAGCTAGTTCCATTTCTCTATGAAGCAGGAGCTGGTTCCTTTTCCTGATGAAGCAGGAGCTGGTTCCTTTTCTCAATGAAGCAGGAGCTGGTTCTCTTTCTCTATAACGCAGGAGCTGGTTCCAATTCTCTATGAAGCAGGAGCTGGTTCCTTTTCTCTATGAAGCAGGAGCTGGTTCCACTCCTCTTTGGACAAGGAGCCAGTGCCCTCCTTTCTCGGTGGACCAGGAGTCAGTTGCGGTTCTCCTGGGAGACCAGATGAACGGTAGTTGGATTGGGCAGGTGGGACAGTTAGGGGTAATTTGTAGCTGGCAGGATTACCTGGAAGGGATTTCAATGCTATCAGTTTGCTGTTAATGGCGGTATTTTATTGCCGCGTTAGCCAAGGAGAGCCACTCACTGCACATGTTTCCTGAATCATTTACCTGAAAAACGGCAGCCGCCACGTTTTTCGATGGCGAAATAATCGCCCCGCAGCCTTTCACATTAGGTTTAATCCCCTTTCGCACTTCCAAGTGCTCAAAATCTCAGACAGTTATGGAGGAATTATCTGAGTAATTTTTCTGGAATAATCTTCGGATGAAAGTAGTTCTTACTAAAAGGGGAGGCTATAATACCAAGGTTTTTCCTTTGAATCGAAAAATATTTTTAAGTCTGGATACCAAAGGAAAGAATGGCTTATT
Organism: Maea johnstoni; assembly: GCA_963942565.1. Lineage (NCBI taxonomy): Eukaryota > Metazoa > Annelida > Polychaeta > Spionida > Magelonidae > Maea > Maea johnstoni. Next base: position 15,998,822 of record OZ012694.1, read on the forward strand.
AACCCCTAGATATTTAATAGCAAATATCGGTATTAACAATTATTGATTCATTTTACCAATATTGATTTTTTCTGTTATTTTTTGTCTTAATCTATGTATCCCTATTGTAGCCCAAAACGGCCTCACAAAACATGTGGGAAACATTTGAAAATCATTTGAATAAGAATTGTGTTCATAATTTTGATTCCCTGCTGGGTAAGGCTCTAGTTATGACTAAAGCTCCCATGCCAGGCACTGACATAAGTACTAGCCCGCATGCCCCGGCAAGTGATTTTTTGGAAAAAGGGCTTTCGGGCAAGTACATTTTAGTTTTCACTTGCCCGAATAGGCAAGCTGATTTTCTGAACACTATACACATTTCTTTTATAGTGAATGGCACAAATACTCAGAAATATGCAAACAATACAACAAAACTGAAATGAACATGGTATTCAAATCTTCAAATAAACAATACATGCCTTTCTAGCATATGTTATAACTCATTTCGGGCAAGTCAAAAATTATTTCGGGCAAGTCAAAACCATTAACTACTTGCCCGGCATGGCAAGTTAGTTCTGAAAATTATGTTGGTGCCTGCATGCTTAAACCTCACTGGGGAGTAAAGAGTTAAGGCATGAGTCTACTGTAGCACATGGTGAATTGAGAAACATGCATGTCTGCAGGGCAAAGAGAAAATTTCAGAAATATCACGGGGACTTCGAAATTAATGAGAAATATGAATCATTTGATGCTCCTTGTAATTTTTCTCAGTGATATTCAGATGATTGATTAGAGTAACAAAGCATGTGTTATTGGCTGAAATTCATCATGATCAAAAGTGAATGATTGCAGTAGGATGATTTGACAGATTTGTAGAAATCAATAGCACATGTTCTGATTGTATAGCATCTCTATTGAAATTTGATCTGATATATAGAATAGAAATTGAATAAAAATCTATTAAATCAAACTCAATGGCATATTTTTCCTTCATTTGATATTTTCGAGAGTAAATGGATGTATTGGTTCATTTTACTAAAAAAGATACTGGAGTTAACTAAATTTGCAAAATTATACCCTTCTTCTCGAAAAGGAAAATGAATACACTGCATATCTAGTTTTCTTATTTCTTATTCTGGCTATCCTTATATC
>OZ012694.1:16000152-16030790 GCA_963942565.1 Maea johnstoni
ATGCTGCTGGTGGCTAATTTGGCCAATACAAAATCATGCAAAAAGCCTGAAAATGCCTGAAACCATAGCAAATGGGAACTCATCTGAGAGTAGCTCAGCGAGAGCTATCCAATGAATACCAACATGACAGGGTTTAGATGGTTTTCAAAAATCTTTGCGTCCTTGTACTTAGGACAAAAGTAGCCTCAGCATTGGAAGGGTTAAACTAGTTCTAGTAGAATTATTGAACAGTAGAGAGGGCAAGCACACATCTCAATGACGTACTCCCCCTGAGAGCTGGCCTTGGCAGCGCTGTGAACATGAATGGGATGAGGGGATCAGTCAGAATGCATTAACAGATTAAAGTGACAGAGGAAACAAATAGGAAGTGCTTTTTGTCGAGGGACAAGCAGATATTTATGTCACTCAGGAATTCCAACCATCTGTTTCAGGTGTCAATTTCCAGGTCACTGGTCGGTTTCTGCTGAAACCTCCAGGGACCGATATTAATTCTTGACCCATGTCCGGTTTTACTGGTTGATACCTCCAGAAACTTTAAGGAACAGATGTAAACGCTTGACCCATGTCCGGTTTTCTGGTTGACTTCTCCAGAAACTTCAAGGGACTGAGTAGGATAACATATATATATAGTTATATATATATACATATACATATATATATATATATATATATATATATATATATATATATATATATATATATATATATATATATATATATATATATATGTATATATATATATATATATATATATATATATATATATATATATATATATATATATAAATATATATATATATATATATATATATGTATATATATTTATATATTTATATATATATATATATATATATATATATATATATATATATATATATATGTATATATATATATATACATATACATATATATATATATATATATATATATATATATATATATATATATATATATATATATATATATATGTATATATATATATATATATATATATATATATATATATATATATATATACATATACATATATATATATATATATATATATATATATATATATATATATATATATATGTATATATATATATATATATATATATATATATATATATGTATATATATATATATATATATATATATATATATATATATATATATATATATATATATATATATATATATATATATATATGAATATATATATATATGAATATATATAAATATATATACATATATATAATTATATATATATATATATATATATATATATAAATATATATACATATATATATATATATATATATACATATATATATATATATATATATATATATATATATATATATTATTATTATTATTATTATTATTATTATTATTATTATTATATATGTGTCACATACTATCCATAATTTTCTTCTCATTTTATCATGTTTGCCAAAAGAAAGGTTTGACTGAATTAAGTACTTGAATATATTAATGAGAAATTATATGACTGACTCTATTTTCTTTATATTTCAGGTATGTATTCTTGTGTCTTGGAAATGAATGTGACTTTTGTCGGTAAGTCAGTGTTTTTTCTCTCTTTCAAACATTCGAAAAATTGTATGTGATGTGATATGTTTGATGTGTAGTTTAATTTTATGCGCACTGGTGCTGATTTCTGAATGATAAGCTGTCATGTCAGCGTGTTGTACAATACTAGCATTGTGATCGCATGTCCAAATAATGTTGCATAGTTTGATAAATGCTGACTCTTCGGGTGTGCATGTGCATTAATTAGACTTCTGCAATGTTAACACTGAACAGATACGTATTTATGCTTATTATCTGAATATATTGGGGTCTCTCTTGAAATACAGGTCACCCCAAAATTTCACAGTTAGCAATTTTGGGCATGGGTTTATAAATCTTGACCCTGGTGAAAATCATAAGAATGAATGATGTGCCGGGAGAAAAAAAGCTCTTAAATATTTTCCAAATATTGTTTTTATATGTACTTAAGGTATGCTTCCTTACCATACAAAATTTGGAATAGAATTTTTAGGATTTTCTGTGCAAAATCCCAGGATTACCTAGGAAAATCAAAGGGATTCTTAAGAGGATCCAAGAATTTCTTTGAATTTCCTGGGTAGTCTCAGCTTCATCCAGTTATTTGAAAAAACCCAGGATTCCCTAGGAAAATTCCAGGGTTTCTTAGGAACATAGTCTTAGCCACCAGGGTGTCTGGGCGTCTTTTCGACCCAAACCCATAAAAAGCACCCCTCAGGACAACCACATTTTATTTGAGGAATTTCTTAAAATGTCAATATCAAGCATATAATTGATTTTTTTCATCTCCATATAAAGCTTTATACATTGTATAAGGATATTTTACCTTACTTTGATAAATTTATAGATGTTAAAGGTTGAAATCTGAGTATATTGTGTTCCCCTTTAAAAATTTGGATGCCTCAAAATTTTACAATTGCCAATTTTTGGCACCCAGTTCCTAAATTGTGACTAAGATCCTGCTTAGGAATATCCAAGAATTTCTTAGAATTTCTAAGGCACTCTCAGCCAGGGTCTTAGCCAGGATTTCAAAAATGCCTGTCCAAAACAGCAATTTCAAAATTTCTGCACGTCCAGATTTAGCTCCTTATCTACTTCAAATCCTTATACCAGCTATATTTAATAGCCTAGTGTGTTAAAAAGGGCAATTTACACTTAAGCTATGGCCTAGAAGATGGTTTGGTGGGAAAATATTTGGTTATTACATCCCAAAAGTCAAAATGGAAAAATCATCATAGAAATTTTTGCCTGTCCAAACAGGAGGTTTTTAGGAAACTACCTGTCCAAAAGACAGGTAGGACGGCTCCTGGCTAAGTCCCTGCTCTCAGCGGCATTCTGAAATGTCTCTCATAGGTGCTGGTATCTCTGGGTACATATTGTTTATTATTAGTGATAATACTGCCGCCGCCGTATGCAGAATATTGTTTGAGCAAGCACCTTCCTGTGCCGCTGAAAAGCTGCCGTACAGATGCCCGATAAATCGATGTATAATTTAGATAGATCAACAAGGAGCTAATGGGAGTGACGCAAGGGAAAGGTTGGCAGGAGACCGCTGTGATTAATGAGCAGGCCGGGAAATGGATGGCTCGTGCCGCATTGTGTACCTTGCTGATAACTCGTTCACCACTACCACCATTACTAGCCTGGTCCGCAGGCTGAGTCAGATACTAAACTAGGTACTGAGGAGGTGTAATATCTCTATCAGTCGCTAGATGGCAGCACAGTGAAATGGATGGCTCGTGCCGCATTGTGTACCTTGCTGATAACTCGTTCACTACTACCACTGTTACTAACCTGGTCCGCAGGCTGAGCCAGGTACTAAACTAGCTACTGAGTAGGTGTAATACCTCTATCAATCGCTAGATGGCAGCACAGTGAAATGGATGGCTCGTGCCGCATTGTATACCTTGCTGATAACTCCTTCACTACTACCACCCTTACTAGCCTGGTCCACAGGCTGACTCAGATACTAAACTAGGAACTGAGTAGGTGTAATATCTCTATCAATCGCTAGATGGCAGCACAGTGAAATGGATGGCTCGTGCCGCATTGTGTACCTTGCTGATAACTCGTTCACCACTACCACCATTACTAGCCTGGTCCGCAAGCTGAGTCAGATACTAAAGTAGGTACTGAGTAGGTGTAATATCTCTATCAGTTGCTAGATGGCAGCACAGTGAAATGAATGGCTCATGCTGCATTGTATACCTTGCTGATAACTCGTTCACCACTACCACCATTACTAGCCTGGTCCGCAGGCTGAGCCAGATACTAAACTAGGTACTGAGTAGGCGTAATATCTCTATCAGTCGCTAGATGGCAGCACAGTGAAATGGATGGCTCGTGCCGCATTGTGTACCTTGCTGATAACTCGTTCACCACTACCACCATTACTAGCCTGGTCCGCAGGCTGAGCCAGATACTAAACTAGCTACTGAGTAGGTGTAATATCTCTATCAGTCGCTAGATGGCAGCACAGTGAAATGGATGGCTCGTGCCGCATTGTGTACCTTGCTGATAACTCGTTCACCACTACCACCATTACTAGCCTGGTCCGCAGGCTGAGTCAGATACTAAACTAGGTACTGAGGAGGTGTAATATCTCTATCAGTCGCTAGATGGCAGCACAGTGAAATGGATGGCTCGTGCCGCATTGTGTACCTTGCTGATAACTCGTTCACCACTACCACCATTACTAGCCTGGTCCGCAGGCTGAGTCAGATACTAAACTAGGTACTGAGGAGGTGTAATATCTCTATCAGTCGCTAGATGGCAGCACAGTGAAATGGATGGCTCGTGCCGCATTGTGTACCTTGCTGATAACTCGTTCACTACTACCACTGTTACTAACCTGGTCCGCAGGCTGAGCCAGGTACTAAACTAGCTACTGAGTAGGTGTAATACCTCTATCAATCGCTAGATGGCAGCACAGTGAAATGGATGGCTCGTGCCGCATTGTATACCTTGCTGATAACTCCTTCACTACTACCACCCTTACTAGCCTGGTCCACAGGCTGACTCAGATACTAAACTAGGAACTGAGTAGGTGTAATATCTCTATCAATCGCTAGATGGCAGCACAGTGAAATGGATGGCTCGTGCCGCATTGTGTACCTTGCTGATAACTCGTTCACCACTACCACCATTACTAGCCTGGTCCGCAGGCTGAGTCAGATACTAAACTAGGTACTGAGTAGGTGTAATATCTCTATCAGTTGCTAGATGGCAGCACAGTGAAATGAATGGCTCATGCTGCATTGTGTACCTTGCTGATAACTCGTTCACCACTACCACCATTACTAGCCTGGTCCGCAGGCTGAGTCAGATACTAAACTAGGTACTGAGTAGGTGTAATATCTCTATCAGTCGCTAGATGGCAGCACAGTGAAATGAATGGCTCATGCTGCATTGTATACCTTGCTGATAACTCGTTCACCACTACCACCATTACTAGCCTGGTCCGCAGGCTGAGCCAGATACTAAACTAGGTACTGAGTAGGCGTAATATCTCTATCAGTCGCTAGATGGCAGCACAGTGAAATGGATGGCTCGTGCCGCATTGTGTACCTTGCTGATAACTCGTTCACCACTACCACCATTACTAGCCTGGTCCGCAGGCTGAGCCAGATACTAAACTAGCTACTGAGTAGGTGTAATATCTCTATCAGTCGCTAGATGGCAGCACAGTGAAATGGATGGCTCGTGCCGCATTGTGTACCTTGCTGATAACTCGTTCACCACTACCACCATTACTAGCCTGGTCCGCAAGCTGAGTCAGATACTAAACTAGGTACTGAGTAGGTGTAATATCTCTATCAGTCGCTAGATGGCAGCACAGTTATCAGCATCTGCGGATGGGGTTCTCTAAAAGTGTGTATTGTTGCTATGAGTTATTCCCTTTGAAAAGTAATCACCATTAACAAATCCTGGATCCTCATCCTGTATACCACCCCCCTGAGACCCAGCATTTAAAAGAAAATTTTGACAATACTTAAATCTTGTATCCCTACCCTTAGAAAAGAAATGATCTCAATTAGATCATATATCCAGTCTCTAAATAGAATCCCTTTGCTATCATTTGAAATTGTGTATCACTACTGTCCCTCTCGCATGACATGCTATGAGTTATAAGGAGTCACCATTAACAAATCCTGCATCCTTATCCTGACTACCCCACCCCCACCCCCTATTAAAAAGAAATGTTTGACACTACTTAAGTCTTATATCACTATCCTTTAAAAATATATATTCTCAATTCGATCATATAACTAGAATTAAGATAGGATCCCCTTGATTTGAAATCATGTATCACTCCTCTCCCTCTCTCACCAATTACCATCCCCCCCACCCCATCTCCTTTCTGAATACCACAAGCACCTAATCCCCTCCCCCTCCTGAACACCTGTATATATATATATGCCTCAGCAGCTGTGGGGTTTACTTGTTGATCATTGATGCTTACAGTGGCCAAAACCACCTAACAATTTGTGTGATATCTCTCCTAACAAAAGCAATTTTCAGAAAATGTTTGAAGGAGAAATGTTTTTCAAAACTCAACCCACAATTCTCCTTCAAATATTATATGAATATATGACTAATTCCAAAGTTACTTTCAAAAGTACCTAAGGTCCAGACGACTCTTGTCAAGAAGAGATCTTCAGGCATGAATGGGTTAACTGATAGTTCCTCCAGGAATTATTGTCTGAATTGAAGATATTTTTTGACCATAACTTATGAATTGAGATGAGAATCGTTGGTAATTTTTTTAATGACATTCCTCCTAAAAATATTTTGCCAATTATGCTTTAGCCTGAAAGATTTCATTCAAATGTTATTTTTATTATTATTATTATTATTATTATTATTATTATTATTATTATTATTATTATTATTATTATTATTATTAATTTTTATTATTATTATTATTATTATTATTATTATTATTATTATTATTATTATTATTATTATTATTATTATTATTATTATAATAATGATAATAATATTATTATTATTATCATTATTATTATTATTATTATTATAATTATTATTATTAAAGATTTCATTCAAATTGTCGGGCTGGTTTTGGCTGGTGTGAGCATGAATGGGTTAAGTAGGTTAAAGTTCTCTGTGATAGAGAGGATAGATCGCAGTAGACTGTCGCTGGCATCTGTGCCGATAGTGTTTATTTTCTGTAAATGCACCTTCAGAGTAGCAATGCTATCTTCATCATTGCCAGCCCGGCAGGCTATCGATTGATCCCGCTCGTGCAAGTTGACACAATATTGCAAGGTTAAAACGACCTCATATGCAGCGTCTGCATATCTTCAGATGGTCACATCCCCTTATCGCATTTTATTGATGCATCGAAAATATTTTTCGGAATATGTTTGAAGAATAGATATTAATCAAACCTGATACAGTTCTCCATCATATATTTGCAAGTATTGATAGGTTGTAGATAGTTAACTTTAAGGCATAAAGATCCAGAAGGCTACAATATAGTTAGCTGGTATTCAGTAGAGAAAAAACAAACAATTTCTTTTTCGGGCCAAAGTACACATTGAAGAAAAACCTTGTACAATGGCCATTCCCAGTAGGCATTGAGAATGTTTTTAGTGCCATAATTGGGTAAAATAACCATATTTGGACAGCCCAACAATTAACCCATTAATGCTTAAGAGATCCTCTAGAAAGCGTCGTCTGGATCTATGATACTTTTAACAATAACTTAGGAATTAAGAATAAGTTCACAAAATATTTTGAGGAGAGTCGTTGGAATTATTCTGATTAAGATTTCTCCTTCAAATATTTTTTTCATTATGCTCTTACCGGGATTATTTCACTAAAATTATCAGGCTGTTTTGGCCGATGCGAGCGTTAATGGGTTAAGTTATCACACATGATGCACACATTGCTACGCTTCAATCACTGATGAGTCTAATTGCATATACATAGAGGACCCTGTGCCCATTGCGGCATTTTCTTTTTCATAATCATCTTCGTCTATAAGTGGCAGAAATAGGTTCCCAACTCATGAGCTATAGGAATGGAAATTCTGACATATGGTGATTCATTTTCGGCCTCGAAAAACTCACCAAGGGTTGATGATGATAGCCTCAAGTCAGATTTTTAGTTCCTGTAGCTCACTCATCAGGTTACTTCTACGCTATGTAGAAATCACAGTTTATGAAAAAAAATCTCAATCAAGGCGTATTCCCAAGAATGAAAATGATAAAAATTTCATCTCTATAAATAACTTATTTAGGAACCTATACCACAGGCAATAAAAGCACTATACTACGTTGCTAGTCTGTCAGTTTCATGACTCATGTGAAATGTCAATCCCATATATCACTTTTTTAGGAACCACGGTCACAAGCAATAAAGGCACTATACTATGTTGCTAGTCTTGCAATTTCATGAATTTTCGTTCCTATAAGTCACTTTTTTAGGAGCCTCCACCACTAGCGATAAAAGCACCATACTATGTAGCCTAGTGCTAGGCCAAGAAATTTATTTCACGTCTTTAATAACTTACCTTATATCTATATAACATTCTACGATGTCTACCCATATCTAACTCTATATTAGCTCACCAGGCGGCCAGCATGGGTTCATTTGGATTTCTGACTGACCGGTGTGCCCACCCATGGAGCCATCTATCACAAGCCACAGGAACTAACACCTAGACATTAAGCGAATGATAGAGATCAGAACAGAGAAAAGCATAATCTAATGAAATCATAGACTAGGAGCTAGTCTACATACTATGATGTCAGTCTGGCAGTTTCATGCCTACTGCCTTACCAGCAACTTTTTGTTGCAAGCCTGTCAGAGCAATATCTATCCAATCATCCCGAGTAGAGCATGTGCAGGCCATATTACATAACCGCTTGTCACATGACCAGCATGCGGCAGAATCATCATCATCCACGCTGATTGCCGAGGAACTGACGAAGGTCTGCTACGAGTGGATGAGTCTCTAAAGTCGCTAACTTGAAATCGAATTGGCAGATCATAGGTTAATCTAACTTTTATGTATTGCCTGCAGTTAATTTGGCAGCGAAAGAATTAATTGCGAGTCAGTTTGGTCGCGAAAGGGTTAGTCGGACATCCATCTGCCGGGAATATGATTATGGTAATATTAAGAGTGATAAGTGTTTCATGTAAGATCATCACTAGAAGTACTCGCTAGGGCTGAGATGGCAGCTAATGCAATCATGCTATGGATAGATGTGGCGAGCGCTTCATGTAAGGTCAACACTTTCTGACCTTATAAATGTGATTATGGTGGTAAGCACTTCATGTAAGGCTACCATTAAAAGTGCACTGTAAGTTGATAGTGAATGTTACTGTTGAATATATTTATAGGTGGTAAGCACTACATGTAAGACTACCATTAAAAGTGGACTTAAAGTTGATATAGAATGTTAATGTTGAATATATATAGGTGGTAAGCACTTCATGTAAGACTACCTTTAGAAGTTCACTGTAAGTTGATAGTAAGTTTTAATGTTAAAAGAATATGTAGGTGGTAAGCACTTCATGTAGGACTACCATTAAAAGTACACTGTAAGTTGATAGTAAGTTTTAATGTTAAAAGAATATGTAGGTGGTAAGGACTTCATATAGGACTACCATTAAAAGTATACTGTAAGTTAATAGTGAATGTTAATATTGAAAGGATATAGGTGGAAGGAACTTCATGTGTAGGACTAACGGCATTGCACTTAACTAAGTTACGCTGTACATTTGCAGTTTTGCACTGAATGTGCATATTGAATGGAATTAGCATGTGATGCATTGTCTACCTTTTTAAGTACACTGGAAGTGTGCCTTAAATTTGAATATTGAATGGATATGGGTGGTAAGCACTTCATGTAGTACTACTCTAAAAGGTACACTTAGTTGGTAGTTAATGTGAATATCAAATTGATATAGATTGGCAGCACTCAATGTAGGACTCCTCTTAAAAGAACACTCGCAGATAAGCTTTGACTGTGAACATAAAATCGATAAAGATGATATTCATGTAGGACTTCTTTTAAAAGTACACCATAAGTCTGCAGTGAATGTGAATAATGAATAGATATGGATTGTAAGCACTTCATGTAGAAATGTTGTTAAAAGTACTCTACGTCAATAGTCACAAGTGAATATGAAGATTGAATGGATATAGATGATAAATGATTGATGCGGAATCAGCAGTTATGTCTCGGTTATTTAGGTTAACCCCTAATATCCTAATCCTTTCAGCCTGCTCTAGAACTGCTATAAATATGTATTTGGGATCAGCACTTCGTATAAGACCCTACCCTACCTTTAGCTTCCAGTGACACTTTTTGGGATGATCAATATTTCTGGAAGGATTTTGTATAGGAAAAATAAGTGTATTCCTTAACCCTTTGTGGCTGGGGGCTAGTTTGGCCAATGCAAAATGATGCAAAAAAACTGAACAATTAAAACTGAAACCGTGGCACATGGGTTCTCATATAAGAGTACTCAGCAAAAGCTATCCAATGAATACCAACATGACAGGGTTAGATGGTTTTCGTAAAAATCTTAGAGTCTTCTGGAGGAAAGTAGCCTTGGCATTGGAAGGATTAAGGAAGGGGAGAGGATAGCCTAAAAAATCATTGTAGGTGCATGTTTAATATTGGTTTTGTCGCAGAGGGCTAATATTACTTAGACAAGTGGAGTGTCAGATTTTTGCCCCAAGGTTTTTCCTGAGTTCTATTTCATAGCATGCTTAACCATGTTGCATACAATACCATAAACAGTGCACTTTCTTGTGCAAACATGTTTATTGGGTATCAGCAAATGTTATTTGAGGAGGCAAATAATTTGCGTTTGTTTGAAGTAATTTATATGAATGATGCCACAAGTAACAACAAATCTCATTCAGCAGTATGCAAACAATTGCAGGTTGATGGTATACTTTCCTTTTTGTATGTAAAGAAAGATGATACCAGTTTGAATTTTACATCAGCATCAGTGCTTTAGACCCAGCATAACAGGATAGCAAAGTCTTTTGATCCTCAAATCCTGAGTTAAAGTAATACTAATCATATACACTGAGAAATGTGTGTAGATGTGTATGTTACTCAGTGTGTGTGTATATCTATCTATCTATTTATCTATCTATCTATCTATCTATCTATCTATCTATATCTATATATATATATATATATATATATATATATGTATATATATATATATATATATATATATATCAAAAAAAATCTGTTACACACATATTTGCGATTCTAGGTATTTAATCTCTTTATTTTCATTCTTCTTTTGTTCATCTCATCTTGCATTTGACCTGGTGAAATTTAAGACATTGGTAATTAAATAGCAGTGATTTAAGCCTTTCTGAACATTATTTTTCTTCCAAACAAAAGAATATGTTGTGTATCAGGTTCATTTAAAATAGATGCTATAACAAGGAAATTTTCCTTTTTATGGTGCATGATTTGTGTAAATCAACAAGCATTTCACTTCATAAAACAAATTATAATTCAACCAATCAGTGTTCTTTCATCTATATTGTTTGCGTATTCCCTACAAAGGTGCCCTGCTTAAGCCTGAATGTAAAATTTCCCTTCTTGTAATGACAAACCTTAATAGGGATGCTAGATTGCAGGAGAATATTCTTTGGAAGGGGGTTCCTTTGCATTTCTTCTGCTAGAAAGATAGATAGTTATTCACTTATGTATGTACCTATGTATTCCAGTTAGAATGTTTTGAAGTTCCAATTTCACCTGATAAATTTATTCATTTTCTACTAGACTACTACTACTACTACTACTACTACTACTACTGCTTCTACTACTACTACTACTACTACTACTACTACTACTACTACCTCTACTACTACTACTACTACTACCACTACCACTACCACTACAACTGCTACTACTACTGCTACTACCACTATCACTACTACTACAACTACTACTACTACTACTACTACTACTACTACTACTACTACTACTACTACTACTACTACTACTACTACTACCACTACTACTACCACTACTACTACAACTACTACTACTACTACTACTACTACTACTACTACTACTACTACTACTACTACTACTTTTACTATTACTACTAAGTATATACATGTATTCCCTCTCATTTTGAATAAAAGACTTAAAGAAAAGTATCCATAGCATTTATAAAGTATCCGAAAGAAACCCCATATTGAGCTTACAAGAAACTTATGCAGGGCACCTCCTTATCAGATACTAGTATATGTAAACATATACACACAATTATCAGGGCAATTACACAAAGCAAATAAGGTTCATTCTTGGGCAATGTTTAGTTTCATAAAAAAGCCTCTTCCTTAGGCTTACACTGCTCATATTACCAAAATCAATTTAATGCAAGGGTAGACACTTAGAAATTTCTTGGCAATGTCACAGATATTGGTATCAAAATAGTATGCACAATTTCTCTCTTTCTGCTTAAATGATAGCATATCCAATTAATTTGTATAAGTTTATATCTTAATTGGAATAAAAGTTATAAAAAAAAAATATTCTAGATAGAAAAAAAAGAAGTTTATATCTTAATATGCTTTATTTGAGTTTTGCTGTATTAATGAGGTGACTCTTGCGAGGTCCTAGATATCCAAATATTTGTTCCTTTCAAATCATTCCACTAAAACAGATCATTGTTTGTTTGAATTATCAAGGAGTGATAATAAAAACTTTATTTTTTTTTGGTATGGGAAGGGGTACATATCTTTTTCATTCAAGAGATAATCAGAAATACCCATTCAGCAACGTCATTGACTATCCTCCCTGATGCCAATACATCTGAGATTTATAGAAGAAGGTACCTTTCAGCTTCTGCTATTCAGTACCAATATTAACCTTCCAATGCTGAGGCTACTTTCATCCAAAGCACAAGAACGCTAAAACCTTTTGAAATCATGCTAACCCTGTCATGTTGGTATTCATTGGAAAGCTCTCGCTGAGTACTCTTATATGAGTACCCATTTGCCAGAGTTTCTGTCATTTTGCAGGTCTTTTGCATCATTTTGTATTGGCCAAATTAAATGCCAGCAGCATAAGGGTTAATCCAAATAATATGGCATCTCAACCATATTTTCAACAGTGAAGCTTTGTTAGAATAAATCACTCTCAGTCTCACGCACAGCTATAAAAATGTTGTCAAAATGTTTCAAATATGCACCTTACTCATGTTGGAAGTTTAGTGTCTGCAAATTTCATAACATTTTCTTGTTGAGGTGTCTAAAACCTATTGGTGTTTAAACCCTTATGCTGCTGGTGGCTAAGTTGGCCAATACAAAAATAATCCTACACCCCTAAAAATCACTGAAACCCTGGCATGTGGGTACTTATCTGAGAGTACTCAGTGAGAGCCATTCAATGAATACCAACATGATAGGGTTTAGATGGTTTTCAAAGATATTTGCATCCTTCACGACAGTGCTTTGGACGAAAGTAGCCTCAGCATTGGAAGGGTTAAATCAGGTTTCTACCTATTCAAAGAAGAAGCAGATTATGTTTTCACTCTCAATATTCCTTGTATTATTTGGAGTGCTAGGAAACTTTCTTAGAGATTTCCTAGGCCAGGCTCTGAATTTACCCAGCTCTTCTTTGTAAATCTTAGAAATCTTACAGAGCTATACGCTAAGGGGAACCTATGGCCCCAGGCCAGTAAAAATTCCCCAAAACAGTTTCGGGCCTGTAAAAAAAGACCTCAACTGGTCCTGCAGGGCCAGTAAACATTTGGAGACATTCTTGTTAAAAGGTTTCCCCCTGAGAATGTCCCCAATTGTTTTTGAAAAAATAAATGATTGAATTTATAAAGAAAAATGTTGTGGTGAATATTATGTAATGTTCTTTCTTGTTATATGTTAAAGAAAAAATGTAGGACCAGTAAACATTTCGAAGGACCAGTAGGTGTTACTGGTCCTACAGGGCCAGTATCATTTTGAGTTAGCGTTGAGGCCTGGAATATTTCTGATGAAATTTTGGGGAGGGCTAGCAGTAGTGCTTGCTCATGAAGCAACAGAAAATATACCTATAGGACTTGCATAAGACTCTGGTGAGGGAGTGAGTGACAATTAATATTCCTGTTATAGAACCTCATTGAGGAATGGCATTGCAAGCCTGAGGCCTGCGTGGTTTATGATTCTTAAGGCATGAGTTGTCGACTGAGATATTGCTCAAATGGGAAAACTCACAATTGCAGTATATTGCCTGGAACGGTGCCCTGCTCACTGGAAGCTGGTTCTCTGCTTCAACGTCTACTTGAAGTATGCATGCTGACTGCTTCAAAAAATCTGCTCAATCGCTGTAACCCTTCATTCAGGGTCTTAATTGTTCATCAAGGAATATGCTAATCTACTAAGGATTCATATATTATCATTATTATCATCTTTATCATCATTATTTTTATGATTTTTATTATTATTATTATTATTATTATTATTATTATTATTATTATTATTGTTATTCTTATTATCATTCTTATTATTGTTATTATTGTCATTATTATTATTATTATTATTATTATTATTATTATTATCATTATCATCATTATCATTATTATTATTATAATAATTATTAGTATTATTATCATTTTTATTATTATTATTATCATTATTACTGTTATTATTAATGATACTATAAGTATGATAATTATGATTGTGATTTTAATTATGATAAGAAAGGTTTTGATCTTATACTTGCGTTCTTATGTTAGATTTATAACTGTCAAAATATTGAAATTTATCACAGGGAAATCATACCTCATAGTTATTTGTCCATACACGATGACTATGAGCAATATTAAAGTGTAGGGCACTGGGCCATATAAGCAAAGCTAGTAGATGCCTAGAGTTTAACCCTTATGCTGCTGAAGGCTAATTTGGCTTATACGAAATTCAGCAAAAACGCAGAAAAATGACTGAAACCCTGGCAAATGGGTACTCATCTGAGAGTACTCAGTGAGAGCTTTCAAATGAGTACCAAGGGTTTAGATGGATTTCCAAAATATTTGCGTTCTTGTGCTTTGCAAGAAAGTAGCCCCAGCATTGGAAGGGTTAACTGTAACTGTATGTTGAATGCCATCATGTCCCCAAGATCAATGTGAGCGTTGTAATGAACGTGCAAGTCCTCGAAGAATAAGACAGCTGAGGTGATACTGATCTAAACTAACAGTTAACCCATTAATGCTCACAGCGGCCAAAAGCAGCCTGACAATTTTGGCGATATCTCTTAGGCAAAAGGATAATTTGAAAAATATTTGAACGAGAAATGTCCATCAGAACATTACCAACAACTCCCCCTCAAATATTTTGTGAAACTATTCTCGATTTTGAAATTATCGTCAATAGAGTCATAGATCCAGACAAACCTTTCTGGAGGAGCTCTTGAGCATAATAATGGGTTAACCTGTCAATGCCCATAGAGGCGAAATGCATGCTCATATGTTATGAAAACGGATTAATGTATTGGAAATTACTTAAATGAAAGTTGCTTCTTGTATTTGATAAAATAGATACAATGAAAATCGTATTAACCCGTATACTGCCGGTAGCTAATTTGCCAATACAAATAATGCAAAATACCTGAAAAATGATTGAAACCCTGACACATGGGTACTCATCTGAGAGTACTATTCAAGAGCTATCCGATGAATACCAACTTGACAGGGTTTAAATGTGCTATAGGGATAAATCCGTTCTTACTTGTGATACTGTTAGGTAGCATTCCTGGTCCAGAAAGGGTTAGGCAATGTTCTGGAAGTAGGTCATGGCACATTCAGGGTCTATTGTGACTGGGTGGTCCAACACAAAACAAACATAATGAAACATAGGGTATTCTAAAGAATACAAAAAAAGAATGCTTTTGTTTCTGTTATTGAAAATGCCTTTTCTTGAAATGATTTTCTTCAGTCTTTGCTGCTGTTTTTGAACAGTACCCTGGTGATGTCAGGTGCCGCTAGCCACCATCAGTGAAGACTTGTTATTACCCATTTTAACACTTTCCTGCCTGTAGCACCCAAAACCACCTGACTATGTTAGTGATATCTCTCTAGAAAAGCAATATTCTTGAAATATTTGAATAAGAAATATTGATCAGAATCCTACCCACAACTCTTCTTCAAATATTTTGTAAATTTAAGACTGATTTCAAAGTTATTTTGAAAAGTATTGAAGGTCCAGACGATGTATGTCAAGGAGATGAATGGGTTAACTTTAGGGTTGGGAATCGGTTGCAATTTCATGATCGATAATCAGTTACAGCCAGCCGATCAATTATCGATCATAATCAGTTCATCGCAGTTTTGCAGTAATTGGGTACTAGAGGTCTAGAGCCTAATAATAAGTGATAGTGTAAGACAATTACTTGCTATTAGCACCTCCCTTAACTTCGTTTTGAAGTATTTTTGGAGCTTAATTTCATAGCAAGAAAGCTCACAACTTGTCTGTCATTTAGTTCTATATTTTGCCACTAGGTGTCACCTTTTCCGATTATTATCGATTGCCAGTTTCGTAATTGATTAATCAGAATCAGAGAGGTAAATGATTGATTATCGATTATAATCGATGATTGTCCCAACACTAGTTAACTTGCTTATTCAGAGGTGTATCCATGGTTTCTGTATAAAGGATTTGTTCTGTATGAAGGGGGTTTATCTGAATGAAGAGGTAGATCTACTTTATTTGTTATAGTCAAAATTTAAGTAAAGTGACCTTTATTAGCAAGAAAATGAACATCTTAGATTATAAAAGGTGGAGATAAGCACCTTTGTTGGTTCCCTTACACTAGGAGCCAGGAGCTGGTTCTCTTTCTCTATGGACCATGGGCTGGTTCCCTTTCTTCTTGAAGGAGCTGGTTCCATTATTCTATGAAGCAGAAGCTGGTTCCCTTTCTCTACAAAGCAGGGGCTGGTTCCCTTTCTCTACAAAGCAGGGGCTGGTTCCCTTTCTCTATGGAGCAGGGGCTGGTTCCCTTTCTCTATGAAGCAGGGGATGGTTCCCTTTCTCTATGGAGCAGGGGCTGGTTCCCTTTCTCTATGAAGCAGGGGCTGGTTCCATTTCTCTATGAAGCAGGAGCTGGTTCCCTTTCTATATGAAGCAAGAGCTGGTTCCCTTTCTCTATGAAGCAGAAGCTGGTTCCCTTTCTCTATAACGCAGGAGCTGGTTCTCTTTCTCTATAATACAGGAGCTGGTTCCTTTTCTCGATGAAGCAGGAGCTGGTTCCCTTTCTTCATGAAGCAGGAGCTGGTTCCCTTTCTCTATGAAGCAGGAGCTGGTTCCCTTTCTCTTTAATGCAGGAACTGGTTCTCTTACTCTATAATACAGGAGCTGGTTCCTTTTCTCGATGAAGCAGGAGCTGGTTCCCTTTCTCTATGAAGCAGGAGCTGGTTCTCTTTCTCTATAACGCAGGAGCTGGTTCTCTTTCTCTATAATACAGGAGCTGGTTCCTTTTCTCGATAAAGCAGGAGCTGGTTCCATTTCTCTATGAAGCAGGAGCTGGTTCCATTTCTCTATGAATCAGGAGCTGGATCTCTTTCTCTATGAAGCAGGAGCTGGTTCCTTTTCTCTAGGAAGCAGGAGCTGGATCTCTTTCTCTATGAAGAAGGGGCTGGCTCCATTTCTCTATGAAGCAGGAGCTGGTTTCATTTCTCTATAAAGCAGGAGCTGGTTCCCTTTCTCTATGAAGCAGGAGCTGGTTCTCTTTCTCTATAACGCAGGAGCTGGTTCCTTTTCTCGATGAAGCAGGAGGTGGTTCCACTCCTCTTTGGACAAGGAGGCAGTGCCCTCCTTTCTCTGTGGACCAGGAGTCAGTTGCGGTTCTCCTGGGAGACCAGATGAACGGTAGTTGGATTGGGCAGGTGGGACAGTTAGGGGTAATTTGTAGCTGGCAGGATTACCTGGAAGGGATTTCAATGCTATCAGTTTGCTGTTAATGGCGGTATTTTATTGCCGCGTTAGCCAAGGAGAGCCACTCACTGCACATGTTTCCTGAATCATTTACCTGAAAAACGGCAGCCGCCACGTTTTTCGATGGCGAAATAATCGCCCCGCAGCCTTTCACATTAGGTTTAATCCCCTTTCGCACTTCCAAGTGCTCAAAATCTCAGACAGTTATGTAGGAATTATCTGAGTAATTTTTCTGGAATAATCTTCGGATGAAAGTAGTTCTTACTAAAAGGGGAGGCTATAATACCAAGGTTTTTCCTTTGAATCAAAAAATATTTTTTAAGTCTGGATACCAAAGGAAAGAATGGTTTATTAACCCCTAGATATTTAATAGCAAATATCGGTATTAACAAGTAATGATTTATTTTACCAATATTGATTTTTTCTCTTATTTTTTGTCTTAATCTATGAAGTCCTATTGTAGCCAAAAACAGCCTCATAAAATATGTGGGAAACATTTGAAAATCATTTGAATAAGAATTGTGCTCACATATTTTTGATTCCCTGCTGGGTAATGCTCTAGTTATGACTAAAGCTCCCATGCTTAACCCTTTCAATGCTGCAGCTATTTTTACACAAGAAATAAAATCACTAAAAAGTTTGAAATATATCCAAACCCTGTCTTGTTGGTATTCATTGGAAAGCTTTTACTGAGGACTATCAGATGAGTACCAATTTGCTAGGGTTTCGTTCATTTTTTGGCTTTTTTCACATTATTTTGCTCTGACCAAATTGGCCACCAAGCAGAATAAGGGTTAAACCTCACCGGGGAGTAAAGAGTTACGGCATGAGTCTACTGTAGCACATGGTGAATTGAGAAACATGCATGTCTGCAGGGCAAAGAGAAAATTTCAGAAATATCACAGGGACTTCGAAATTAATGAGAAATATGAATCATTTGATGCTCCATGTAATTTTTCCCAGTGATATGCAGATGATTGATTAGAGTAACAAAGCATGTGGTATTGGCTGAAATTCATCATGATCAAAAGTGAATGATTGCAGTAGGATGATTTGACAGATTTGTAGAAATCAATAGCACATGTTCTGATTGTATAGCATCTCTATTGAAATTTGATCTGATATATAAAATAGAAACTGAATGAAAATCTATTAAATCAAACTCAATGGCATATTTTTCTTTCATTTGATATTTTCGAGAGTAAATGGATGTATTGGTTCATTTTACTAAATTTGCAAAATTATACCCTTCTTCTCGAAAATGAAAATGAATACACTGCATATTTAGTTTTCTTATTTGTAATTCTTGCTATCCTTATATCACAAACAATGAGCAAAAACATTTTTTTTTGTGTTTTTATTGCTTTGTTATATGTAGGAGTTTTATCGAGTAGATTGATATATTTTTATGGGATTTTTTTCTGGCACTTAGTGTTAAGCTATGTATATATGTATAGACATTAGGGAGACAAAGGTATTTTTTAACAGCTGGTGTCCCTGTACAACTGCACAAAACAGGCTGACTCACCTCTCTCTCTCTCTCTCTCTCTCTCTCTCTCTCTCTCTCTCTCTCTCTCTCTCTCTCTATCTCTATCTCTATCTCTCTCTCTCTCTCTCTCTCTCTCTCTCTCTCTCTCTCTCTCTCTCTCTCTCTCTCTCTCTCTCTCTCTCTCTCTCTCTCTCTCTAGAAAAGAGAAAATAATTATTGATTCACCTACTTGACTGACTTTCTTTTCTTTATGTTTCAGGTAAGTTTGCTGGTTCCTAGGACACAGATTAGAGTTTTGTTGGTGAGTCAGCATTGCTTGATATATACAAATATCATTTCTGGTGATGGCAACCATCTCATCGTCCCCAGGCATTTGCTGTTGGCCTGCTGTTATAAATGCTGCTGGTACTACTGTTGCCACTGCTGCTAGCATTTACTTCTGCTGCAAATTCTGCTACTTTTAGTTTTGATGCTACTGTTATTTTTGATACTGCAACTACTGCTACTGCATCTGCTGATCTAATACTGCTGCCTATACTGTTTGTATTGCTATTGGAAATAATGCTACTATGATTGCTGCTGAATCTACTGCTGCTATGGTTGCTTGGTTATTATTTTTACTAATACCACCACCACTACTTCTACTATACTACTACTACTACTACTACTACTACTACTACTACTACTACTACTACTACTACTACTACTACTACTACTACTACCACTACCACTACTACTACCAACACTACTACTACTACAACTACTACTATTACTCCTACTACCAACACTACTACTACTACTACTACTACTACTACTACTACTTCTACTACTACTACTACTACTACTACTACTACTACTACTACCACTACCACTACCACTACTACCACTACCACTACCACTACTACCACTACCACTACCACTACCACTACCACTACCACTACCACCATTACTACTACTACTACTACTACTACTACTACTACTACTACCACTACCACTACCACTACTACTACTACTACTACTATGGGGACAAAGTAGCTCAGTTGGTTAGGTGTCGGATTGGTAATCAGAGGGTCGCCGGTTCGAATCCCGGCCGCCTCGGGCACTTTGGTCTGTTCTTGGGCAACATAGTTTATCCCATTTTGCTTCAGTCTACCCAGCTGTATAATGGGTACCTAGCATAAATAAGGCAGTGCTTAGAGTGTGTGCGCTATATGCTGCCAGTTGCTCTGGAATATCCCCTGGGGGATTGAAATGGTTTCCGTGTGTACAGTGCCTGCTAGGGGAGGAAGGTCGTGTGAGCACTTCGGTGGATACAAGACTCTAAACCGAATACCTTTACCTTTACTACTACTACTACTACTACTACTACTACCACTACCACTACTACTACTACTACTACTACTACTACTGTTTCTTCTTTTGCTGCTGCTGCTGATGATATTGTAGCTGTCGCTACTGTTACTGCTACCACTACTGCTCCAGCTTCTGTAGCTAGTGATGATGGTGATGATGATGCGGCTGGGTTGGTGGGGAGGTTGTAGGCCTCACCTGCACAGGTGGGCAGTGGCAGCAGCAGCAGCAGCAGCGGCAGGCATGTTAAATAGGTTTATGGGCAAGGTGACATTTTGTAGGTATTTCCTTGGCAATTGATTACTTGTAGGAATACACAGGAGCGGGGAAATGTGCTGTTTTCACATAAACCCTATTAGATTATGTGGCCGGGGAATTGTTAGCCGTGTTTTTTGGCACAGCGGTGCGATTTGTTGCATCCTCGGAGGGGAGCGGATGAGGTTTATGGCCGATGGGGGGCATGCCTTGACATTTTACTGGTACAATAGTGCTTTTGTTTCGGATGGACTTCGACTAACATGCTCCACACCTTTTTTCCCCTCTGGCTAAAAAACAATAATACACAGCAGATGATGTGTTGGCATATATTTAGTTCTGGACTGGGTCATTGCGAAAGCTCCTCCATTTGTGCCTGCGAGTCTCCTGTGAAAAGTGTCAGGCGCAGCAGTAATATTTTCCTATTGTAAATAAAAAGGTAAAGAGCAATTAAGGACAAATGGCTAGGTTATGTATATATAAGGGTAAACATAAGGGAGTAACTAGGCTAGGTAAGGTATATATTCAGGTAAACAGAAAGGACTAGTGGCTAGGCAAGGTAAGGTATATATTCAGGTAAACAGAAAGGACTAGTGGCTAGGCAAGGTAAGGTATATATTCAGGTAAACAGAAAGGACTAGTGGCTAGGCAAGGTAAGGTATATATTCAGGTAAACAGAAAGGACTAGTGGCTAGGCAAGGTAAGGTATATATTCAGGTAAACAGAAAGGACTAGTGGCTAGGCAAGGTAAGGTATATATTCAGGTAAACAGAAAGGACTAGTGGCTAGGCTATGTAAGGTATATATTCAGGTAAACAGAAAGGACTAGTGGCTAGGTTAGGTAAGGTATATATTCAGGTAAACAGAAAGGACTAGTGGCTAGGCTATGTAAGGTATATATTCAGGTAAACAGAAAGGACTAGTGGCTAGGTTAGGTAAGGTATATATTCAGGTAAACAGAAAGGACTAGTGGCTAGGCTATGTAAGGTGTATATTCATGTAAACAGAAAGGACTAGTGGCTAGGCTATGTAAGGTATATATTCAGGTAAACAGAAAGGACTAGTGGCTAGGCTATGTAAGGTGTATATTCATGTAAACAGAAAGGACTAGTGGCTAGGCTATGTAAGGTATATATTCAGGTAAACAGAAAGGACTAGTGGCTAGGCTATGTAAGGTGTATATTCATGTAAACAGAAAGGACTAGTGGCTAGGCTATGTAAGGTATATATTCAGGTAAACAGAAAGGACTAGTGGCTAGGCTATGTAAGGTGTATATTCATGTAAACAGAAAGGACTAGTGGCTAGGCTATGTAAGGTATATATTCAGGTAAACAGAAAGGACTAGTGGCTAGGCTATGTAAGGTGTATATTCATGTAAACAGAAAGGACTAGTGGCTAGGCTAGGCAAGGTATGTATTAGGGTAAACAGAAAGGACTAGTGGCTAGGCTAGGCAAGGTATGTATTAGGGTAAACAGAAAGGACTAGTGGCTAGGCTAGGTAAGGTATATACATGTATTCAGGTAAACAGAAAGGACTAGTGGCTAGGCTAGGCAAGGTATGTATTAGGGTAAACAGAAAGGACTAGTGGCTAGGCAAGGTAAGGTATATACATGTATTCAGGTAAACAGAAAGGACTAGTGGCTAGGCTAGGCAAGGTATGTATTAGGGTAAACAGAAAGGACTAGTGGCTAGGCTAGGCAAGGTATGTATAAGGGTAAACAGAAAGGACAAGTGGCTAGGCTAGGTAAGGTAAATACTGTCAAACCTGCCTGAGTACTCTGTTGAGAGACCACCTCTATTAAGAGAACACACTTTCATTTCCCCTGGTCTAACATTATAGTTTAAATGACCCTCTATTAAAAGACCACCTACCTTAAGAGAAAATATTTATTTTGGTCTTCCTTTGGGTGGTCTCTTAATGCAGGTTTGACTGTATAAGGGTAAAGGTAAAGGTATTCGGTTTATAGTCTTGTATCCACCGAAGTGCTCACACGACGGGTAAGGGGGGTGTGCCCTATGTAGGGTTATAAGTTAGAGTAAAATCAGGAAAGACTAGTGGCTAGGCTAGGTAAGTTATTTATTAGGGTAAACAATTTAGGACTAGTGGCTAGGCATGGTAAGGTATATATTTAGAAAGGTTATATATTAGGATAAAAACAGGAAAGCCTATCGGCTAGGCTGGGTGAGCCTCTGCCTAAGCTACCCTAGGCTGCTGCCATGGTATTTTCCTATTGTTCTCTCTATTGTTCTTTCTGCTGGTGGCCGTGGGCTATTGATTGTTCCTCCTCCACAATGGGTCCCCCCTTTATTGCCTTATGATTGATGCCGTGATGGATGAATCATTCAAACAGAACAAGGGCCTCCGCAGTTATCATATTGCTCCTCTGTGCCTTCCCTTTGGCATCTATTAATATTCGCCAATTCTCCGGTTTGATAAATTTTTATCGCTGGCTAGTGGTCCCAGTCCTCTAACCATGCATAGCATATGATGGACTGACGGTGAGGCGTGTAATGGTGGGCTGGCATGTGAGGGGTCTATAAACTAGCAAAAACATGATATGTCATATAGTTAACCCAGTAGCCACGCGCACACCAAACTGTGGGCCTACCTTACCAAATGAAGCTGGGAATACCAAGGAATATCCTAGGAAGACCCCAGGATTTCCTAGGTATAATTGGTGAGGGTTACCTTGCTGGCATTTGAGAGAGCTATAAACTAGCAAAAACATGAGATGTCATATGGTTAACCCAGCAGCCATGCTCACACCAAACTGCAGATTTACCTTACCAAATAAAGCTGGGAACACCCAGTAATATCCTAGGAAATCCTTGGATTTTCAGAGGTAAACTAGCAAAAACATGATATGTCATATGGTTAACCCAGCAGCCATGCTCACTCCACACTGTGGGCCTACCTTACCAAATGAAGCTGGGAATACCAAGGAATATCCTAGGAAGACCCTAGGATTTCCTAGGTAGTCTCAGGTATAATTGGTGAGGGTAAAACCTTGCTGGCATGTGAGAGAGCTAAGAACTAGCAAAAACATGATAATTGTCATATGGTTAACCCAGCAGCCACGCGCACACCAAACTGTGGGCCTACCTTTCCAAATGAAGCTGGGAATACCCATGAATATCCTAGGAAATCTTGGGGTTTTACGGAGGTAAACTAGCAAAAACATGATATGTCATATGCTTCACCCAGCAGCCATGCTCACATCAAACTGTGGGCCTACCTTACCAAATGAAGCTGGGAATGCCAAGGGATATCCTAGGAAAATCCCAGGATTTCCTAGGTAGTCTCAGGTATAATTGGTAAGGGTTACCTTGCTGGCATTTGAGAGAGCTATGAACTATCAAAAACATGATTTGTCATATGATTAACCCAGCAGCAACGCTCACACCAAACTGCAGACTTACCTTACCAAATAAAGCTGGGAATACCCATGAATATCCTAGGAAATCTTGGGTTTTTTCGGAGGTAAAGTAGCAAAAACATGATATGTCATATGATTAACCCAGCAGCCACGCTTACACCAACCTGTGGGCCTACCTTACCAAGAAATATCCAAGGAAAACCTCAGAATTTCCTAGGTAGTCTTGGGTATGATTGGTAAGGGATACCTTACCAAATGATGCATGGAATACCAAGGAATATCCTTGGTAGTCTCGGGTATAATTGATAAGGGTTACATTTCCAAATGAAGCTATATGATCATAACTCATACAAGTAGTTACCATAGAAGGCCTGACTATTTTCACCCATTCCAATGCTAAGGCTACTTTCGTCCAAAGAACAGGGACGCAAATATTTTTGAAAACCAACTAAAGCCTGCCATGTTGGTATTCATTGGATAGCTCTTGCTGAGTACTTTCAGATGGGTACTCATGTGCCAAGGTTTCAGTCATTTCTAAGGTTTTCTGCATCATATTGTATGTGCCAAAGTAGCCACCAGCAGCATAAGGGTTAGTGATAGATTGACAAGGCACTGACACAGGTATTCATTACAGCGTGGCCACTTTTATTGACTTTGTTACATAACCGTGATCCACAGTTGAGTTTCAGTACACTGGTTTTCAACATAAATGACCTTAATCATAGACACAATATTAGAAATCAATTATCAAGAGAATAACTATGAATACAGACTGCCCTATTAAAGCTAATCTTAATGACTTATTTAATTAAACTGGCAGTAAATAAACAGAATAATAATAGTAATCCAAAGTTCTGTCAAATTAAGCGTTCATTTGTCTGCCTCATGGAACACGGTAATTTGATTTCTTGCTAATAAAACGTGATTGTATTTTAATTGGGTATTCTGGTGCATGTCCATAGCTCTATTGATTGGTTTGAACTACAGCGGTTATGGTCATTATCAAAAACAATTCTCTCTGCACACAGACGAGCCATTCATGCCTACTACAGCTGAATAGTAGTGCTCAACTACTGTATCCATCTCACTAAAGCATTTTCCTCTTTTCAGTCCATTAATACTTAAAGGGTTCCGACAGAAATTGTTGTCTGTACCTATGATCATTTTGACTATGATTTTAAAATTGAGCATGGTATTACAAAATATATCAATGAGATTTTTAGGTAATGTTCTGATTGACATTTTCTTCATCAATTTTTTTCCTGATTTTCAAATGCTTTTGCCTGCAAAAACTCATGTAAATTATAAGGCTGCATTTTGCTGCTGTGAGCATTAATGGGTTAATTTAGGAAGTAGGAATAGTGAAATGTTTCCTCAAAAATAGGATGACTTTTCTCTGAATATAAGCCAATTTTATTAACAGACTCCTGGTCCCTGCTTTTTGGTATGAAGCTATGTTGGACTTATAGTTGTCGTGTTTTTTTTCCTTCTTTATGATTTGTTGGTAAGTTTCAGTCTTGGTTCCTTTAAGCCTTCCCCTCTGAACCAAGTGCTGGTTCAACTCTTGGTACCCCTTCCCCTCTCTCCCCCAAACCCACACCAGCCCCATTCTGTTGGCGGTGAAAGTTGGCTCCCAGCCTACCCCTCTAACCCAAGGTCTTTGAAGCACCGGCATATTGGATTCATTCTGCAGGTATCATTCGACTGGAAATATCTGGAAATTGGTCTGGGAGCACCATCCGATATAACAATGGAGCTATTGTATTTTCCAAACACAAAATCAACCAAAAAACTTCAAAGAACAACTTATTGGTGTCATTCTTAAGGGATTTTATGGTTCTGTAAGATCAGGGGTCTAGCCAAGCCAAAGCTTGAAATGTAACAAAATACTTCTCTCATTCCATTGTGAATGGGGCTTCTGTGTTTCCCCTGTAGGCTAAACATGCTTGCTGTTTAACCCATTAATACTCACAGCGGCCAAAACAGCCTGATGATTTTGATGATATCTTATAGCCAAAAGCATATTTCAGGAAATATCTGAAGGGGAAATGTTCATCAGAATATTACCAACAACTCTCCTTCAAATGTTTTCTAAAAGCATTCTTAATTTCTGAGTTATTGTCAAAAATGTCAAAGACCCAGACGACAAATTCAAAAGTAACTCTTAAGCATTAATGGGTTAAGGATTAAAACAGGCTTTAAGCATGTCATACTTAATCCATTTCTCACAGCCAACTCTAAACAACTGGCGGCAAGACTGAAAAAGGCGTCGCTTGACCCTTTCACATCAGGAGCATACACATGGTCTGACATATATTAACCCTTATGCTGCTGGTGGCTAATTTGACCAATACAAAATAATGCGAAAAATCTTAAAAATTACTGAAACCCTGACAAATGGGTACTCATTTGAGAGTACTCAGCGTGAGCTATCCCATGAGTACCAACATGACAGGGTTTGAATGGTTTTCAAAGATTTTTACGTTTTTGTACTTTGGACGAAAGTAGCCTCAGGTTAAAATACCCAAAAGTGATATCATTGTTAGGACCCCAATATATTTATACTTCTTTCAGTAGTGCCACGGCAAACATTGTTTGGCATACTGTAACAACAGAGGGATTTCAAAATGGCGGCCATTGCTGATCGCAATCTTGCATGTATTGCCGTGTTTCATTTTCCAAACAAGTATAGATAGTAGTATCATCCTTTAGACTGCACTCGTAAGTTTGAATGAGTCAATGGCAGGTTTGCTTTTTACTTGCATCTCTGAAGAGGTACCCCAACTCACTTCTCTTACCCCTAAAATCCCCTAATCAGTGTATGATTGCGTTACTAATATGGTATACAGCTTTAATTTGGAGTGCTAAAAATTTCGCTTTACAGCCCTGCTGGAGGGTATTTTTCCTACTTTAGATTCGCACATTCAAGCACTAAATAGATATTTATTTGAAGGATGTTATTTTGGTGCTATCATGGGGAGCGCGAAAATAGCGAAAATTAAATGCCTGTAAAAAATACCAGTTATACAGTAGCTGATCCCGAGATAAGTGCCTGATGAAATGCATCTCTGAAGTGGTACCCCAGCTCACTTCTCTTACCCCCAAGAGCCCCCCAAATTGTACGATTGCATTACTGATAGTTGATCCCAAGACGTGTGCCTTTGCATCTCTGAAGAGGTACCCCAGCTCACTTCTCTTACCCCCAAGAGCCCCCCAATTGTGTATGATTGCATTACCGATAGTTGATCCCAAGACGTGTGCCTGTGCATCTCTGAAGAGGTACCCCAGCTCACTTCTCTTACCCCCAAGATCCCCCCGATTGTGTATGATTGCATTACCGATAGTTGATCCCAAGACGTGTGCCGGTGCATCTCTGACCCCAGCTTACCCAGATCACTCAAAAACCCAATCCATGTGGGAAGTGAATAATAAGCAGAAATTCACCGCTCTAATTAATTTATGCCATTCGTTCTAGCAATTGATCCCTCGATAACAAAAAGCGCATCAACTCAGTGTACCATGTTTATGCAGGATCATTCGGCACCTCAGGAATGACTGACGCTAAGTAGTTTTATTGAAAACTTTTTTACTGGTAGGATTTTTTCAGAGCCACTGTTTTCTCAGAAGTATGCATACGTTAAATAATTTATAGGTATAATCCTCTTGAGTGAGAAAATATAAAAGAAAAATATTTGAAGTCAATTTCCACATTGGTACATGACAAATAGCTAATGTAAGTATTGGTCGTATCTTGAAACATTCACAAAAGGCTATGAAGGTTGCATGATAATTTCTTAGATAGATAGTTTAACCCTTATGCTGCTGGTGGCTAAGATGGTCAATAAAAAATGATGCAAAAAACATAAAAAAAATTACCAAAACCCTGGCAAATGGGTACTCATATGACAGTACTCAACGAGAGCTTACGAATGAATACCAACATGACAGGGTTTAGATGGTTTTCAAAAAATTTTGGATCCTCATGCTTTGGACGAAACTAGCCTTAGCATTGGAAGGGTTAACATGATAGGACAAACCAAGCAATGACTCTCAGGGCCGGGAATCCAAATATTGAAGTCCTGGAGCACAGCAATTTTCAGTGGGCGCTGTGCGATAATCAGTTAAGATATTGTCTCCAGGTGGCGCTACCATATCAGTCTCCGTAGTAGGGATTGGCACCTTGTAAATATTTTTTTTTGCGATACAATACAATATAGATATTTATTCAATGATACAATGCCTAAAATATATCTTTAACGATACTGCCTGGCTCCCTGTTAGCTTGGGAAATTTCACTAATAGAGAGTGAACTTCATTTTGCACCGAGATGTCCAGGTAGCAATTAAATCATTTTTTATTTTTTTTATCTTAACGATACAATACGATACTTAGCTTTTTCATGTAAGAAAAGTTGTTTTCATTTACATTTTTGGGGGTTATGTTTTTACCAATTCAGTCTACTTAAAAATCAGGCCAATATTCGAATTTAAGGTTAGGGGGCTTTTATATCAAGAGGGAGGCTTATTCACTTTGAAAATCCTCAAAATGATTAATTTTTAACAGAGAGGTCTATTTATATTTTATATTCCCTTCTGCTTATGAAACTTCTGACTTCATTTTGATCTGGAAATTTTCTGGGAACTCTTGGCTGAGTAAGAAGGCATCTATCTCATCCACTTGGGGTTGATGTTCATTGATATACATCAAGGAATAAAGTGGAAAAAAGAATCAAGGGGAAGAGGCTTTTCATTGCCTGTTTCTCCAGGCCCCCTGGGCGCTACTCTTAATCACAGGCTGAGCGAGCACTAAATAGCCCTTGTAAGATTCGCAGGAGAAATATGATCGCCATAACTAGCTTAACGATCGTTAGCCAACCTCAAAGCAGATGATTCGGGATACTTTGCTACTTGATTATCGTGTTAACTTGGGCCGCTGTCCTCATGAAGGGAAATGACATTGCCTGGTGGGGGAGTTTACCGCTGATATTGATGCTTTTATCAATGTTTTCTACTCTCCATGGGCCCATTACTAGTTTGTCCTCACTCTCATTACTGCTCTATGGTTCTGTTACTAGCCCTCCGGATATCATAGGGAGGGAGGGAGACAGTCAGCGAGAGAGAGAGAGAGAGAGAGAGAGAGAGAGAGAGAGAGAGAGAGAGAGAGAGAGAGAGAGAGAGAGAGAGAGAGAGAGAGAGAGAGAGAGAGAGAGAGAGGGGAGAGAGAGACAAACAGACAGACCGAGAGAGAGAGAGAGAGAGAGAGAGAGAGAGAGAGAGAGAGAGAGAGAGAGAGAGAGAGAGAGACAGAGACAGAGACAGAGAGACAGAGACAGAGAGAGACAAAGACAGAGACAGAGAGAGACAGAGACAGAGAGACAGAGACAGAGAAAGAGAGAGAAAGAGAGAGAGAGAGGGAGAGAGAGAGAGAGACAGAGAGAGAGACAGAGAGAGAGACAGAGAGAGAGACAGAGAGAGATAGAGAGAGAATCAGAGAGTCAGCGAATAATTAATTGTTTGCAGGGTATGGCTTTTGATATTTTTCTAGATTGCCCTTTGGGCAATTTAATTTGACAATAAAAGGGATAGCCCTTTGCAATATCTGAGTGCCCCTAGGGGCATCAACAACAGGAAGCAGCACATATGCCTTGGGTACTGAGCATTATTAAAAACATTTATTTTCAAAATTGTTATTGACTTGTAAGTTATATGGTATATTATATTGAATTCATATTGTAATCCCTGAAATGTGAGGTTGGTCACTGTACAATCTCACAAGTGTTAGGGAATCATGTCCCATAAGTCACACTCTGATTAGGCCTAAAAAATTGTTTGTTTCCTGTAACCCTACCCTAGTTTTTATTCAAAAAAAAACCCTACCCCAAAGTTTTTTCTGCCCTCCCAACTCCTAATCAACGTAAAAAGTAAAACATGCATAAAACACACATTTTTGACCAAAGAAATAGTCAAAAAAAAATTTTTTACCGACCTACCTACCCTATTTTTTTTCGGACCGTTACAGGAAACAAACAATTTTTTTCTAGGCCTTAGAATACATTTTATGCTTGAACCAAAAGGCTTGCTTTTGCCTATATCATTTCATCATCGGTTCCAAGTTCTCCTTATACCAGTAGCTCAGAGGTATTAATGCACTCTTATTACCTCTTGTAACACGTGCATGCTTTTCTCTCCCTGAACACATGTTACTCCTTGTGGTATTTGCACTATAGAAACCCAGCCAAGGTTCGATGTTGTTATTGAGAACTTGAATGTAATATGTATTGAACAGATGGCTATAGGAGATCAACAGACTTTAGATATTGTCATCTTTGTTGTTATCTTTTTTCACATGAACACAATATTGCTGCCCTAGGGCGCTTGAACTTATGACTCTGATATAGTTAATTATGTAATTGACCTGAGTTGTAGTATTTATGCAAAGCATTTTTTTCTTTTTTCTTTTCATTTTTACATGCCAGATATATTGATTTGCCATTCTATTGACAGTTCTCAGTATATCTTATTGAGTGTAGTTATGGATGCAGATAGATACATCATCCTAATGTTGCTATTATGAAGAAAAAGGGCAAGCTCGAACTTTTGACTCTGATAAAGTTTATCATGGTATTGATTGGAGTCCTTGTATTTGTGCAAAACGTTGTTTTTCGTTGTTGTTGTTTT
>OZ012694.1:16030990-16053490 GCA_963942565.1 Maea johnstoni
TTGAAGGTAGAGAGAGAGAGAGAGAGAGAGAGAGAGAGAGAGAGAGAGAGAGAGAGAGAGAGGGGGGGGTGGGAGAGAGAGACAGACAGACAGACAGACAACATATTGCAAGAAAGGGCGAATGAGAGAGACAGACGTAGAGAGAGGAGAGAGGGGGAGGAGAGAGAGCATAGATAGTAAGAAAGTGTGAGCAAGAGAGATAGAAGAGGACAGAAAGGGAAAGGGAAAGAGAAGAGAAGAGAGGAGAGAGAGAGAGAGAGAGAGAGAGAGAGAGAGAGAGAGAGAGAGAGAGAGAGAGAGAGAGAGAGAGAGAGGGGAGAGAGAGAGAGAGGGAGAGAGAGAGAGAAAGAGAGGGAGAGAGAGGCATAGAGAGAGGCATTGAGAGAGGCAGAGAGAGAGAGAAAGAGAGAGAGATAAAGAGAGAGAGATGAGAAAGAGAGAGATGAGAGAGAGAATGAGAGAATGAGAGAGAGATGAGAGAGAGGAGAGAGAGAGAGAGAGAGAGAGAGAGAGAGAGAGAGAGAGAGAGAGAGAGGAGAGAGAGAGAGAGGGAGGGAGGGAGGGAGGGAGGGAGGTGAGGGAGGGAGGGAGGGAGGGAGGGAGGGAGGGAGAGAGAGAGAGAGAGAGAGAGAGAGAGAGAGAGAGAGAGAGAGAGAGAGAGAGAGAGAGAGAGAGATGAGAGAGAGAAGAGAGAGAGAAGAGAAGAGAGAGAGATGGGAGAGAGAGAGAGAGAGAGGGGGGAGAGAGAGAGAGAGTCAGAGAGAGAGAGAGAGAGGGAAAGAGAAGAGAGAGAGAGGGGGGAGAGAGAGAGAGGGGGGGGAGAGAGAGAGAGAGGGAGAGTTATTGGTTTCAAGGAGAAGAGAGAGCGATGGAGGAGAGCATGAGAGGGCGCCGTGCCCCCTGCCTTGCGTTGTAGGCAGGCTAGTTTACCCTGTGTATGATCAGGTGTCTTCAGGTAAATCAACGTCTAGGCATCCTGACGAGTATGAAGATCAGGTAACAAACACCTCAATCAGGTGTCTGAAAGATTCATTGCCGCTCCGCCGCCGTGGCTCTCCAGCAGCTCCGTAATTAATAACGGCCCCCGAGAAAAACCCTCCTCCTTCATGCTGAAGAGTTCTATCAGCGCCGTGAAACCACGCACAAAGATATCGGCTGAAATATGAGTTTTCGTGAAGCGCCTTTCACTTCACCGAGTGCTGCTTATTCATTTCACAGATTGCAGCCCCATTAGTACATGGCAACTTATTAAATACTGTAAAACTGGTAATGTTTGCGTGTAGTAAATATTGCGTTTTTTTTTCATTTTCTCTTTTATGCGTGTTTTAATTAATGCGAATCTCCACCAAGTCAGATATCTGAAACAGAAGGGACAGATTTATGCGTGTTTTAATTATTGCGTCCTCATGCATTCGCATTAAAACGCAATAATTAAAATCACGCATTCATTACCAGTTTTACAGTAGTTAAGTGGATTTCATCCTTGACAGTTCAGATAATATTTCTTTTTCCCCTTTATTATGGACAGTAGAATAGAAACACCTATACACTCTGTCCTCTAGCTGTCTCCGATTCTCTGTGTGTCTATGTCTGCATGGTAGAGACTGAACTCTAGGTGCAAATACTCGCAAGTCCACAAAATGCTTCTTAGATCTTGGCCTGCGCTGGTGGCTGTGTGGTCCAAGGCATTGCCACTGACTGCTGGCTGTCTCTTTCCACTGCCCGTATTAGAATCCCACCCACTGCTTGTGAGTAATTTGCCAGTGACTTGGGGTTAGGTGGTGGTTTTTGCTGGGTTCTTTGGTTTCCTCCACCAGTTACAACTGGCTAGTCACAACTTAGTCGCAATATGGCAGAAAATGTGAGGAAAAACAAAATTCTTGCTCATTTGTATAAATTCCTTGTCTTTTCCAAAGTACTCGTGTACAGTTGGTGGGCCTGTCCCTAATGGCTGAGTGATCTGAGGCATTGCCACTGACTGCTCGCCTCATCTCACCTCAACCTGAGTTTGAATCCCAGCCAGGGCATGTGGGGAGGTTGCCAGTGACTTGTGGTTAGGCGGTGGCATTTTTGATTACCTTCACAACTTGCAGGTATAAGATTCAATATGGCAGATAAAGTGACAATAAACAGAATTCGAACTATACGGTTGTTAGTTGTAGTTGTAGTTGTAGTTGGCAGGCAACTTTTGCTGTAATGTAAACCGGTACAAAAGTCCTCATTGGTCTCCTTGTAACGTCACACTAAGAGGAGGTTGGGCAAAATTCTAGACCCCTGGGATAGTCAGGTCTTAACTATAGTGCATGTGGTAATTGGTCTCTCGCTACATATCCATTGTTTTATTCATCTAAGGTAGTAGTAGTAGCAGCAGCAGTAGTAGTAGTAGTAAGTAGTAGTAGTAGTAGTAGTAGTAGTAGTAGTAGTAGTAGCGGCAGCAGCAGCAGCAGCAGTAGTAGTAGAGGTAGTAGTAGTAGTAGTAGTAGTAGTAGTAGTAGTAGTAGTAGTAGTAGTAGTAGTAGTAGTAGTAATAGTGGTAGTGGTAGTGGTAGTAGTAGGAGTAGTAGTAGTAGTAGTAGTAGTAGTAGTAATAGTAGTAGTAGTAGTAGTAGTAGTTAGTAGTAGTAGTAAGAGTAGTAGTGGTAGTAGTAGTAGTAGTAGTAGTAGTATAGTAGTAGTAGTAGTAGTAAGAGTAGTAGTAGTAGTAGTAGTAGTAGTAACAGTAATAGTAGTAATAGCAGTGTGTTAGTATGTTGAACCTGTGGCCCACTTAGTGCTGTGTTGGTGCGAATGGTGTAGGTTTCAGCCTGAGCTAATGAATGGCTGAATCAGGCCTTCTAGTGCTGATGTTGTAATGGCTGTAGTATTGTTATCTGCCTACAGCAGGAGAGGGGAGCTGGGGGCATTCTCTTATCTAACTCTTCTACCCCTCCGTGGCAGGCTGATTGTATTACTGCTGTAATCAGTCATAAGATAGTCAGCCAAATTGATGGCCCGGCCCAGCAATTCTCCTCGCTGCTCAATTATTCAGATATTTGATAAGTAAGAGACGTATGGAGGGGACGCCCGTAACATGCGCTAGTCCTCAGTAGATTTGAGCTCTTTTATTCAGACAGTTGATAAGTAAGAAGGCCAACCCTTGATAGCCCAGCATTGCAACTGACTGCCCGCTGTCTCTCACCACTGCCAGGGTTAGAATCACGGCTGGGGCTTGATGTGAGCGACTTACCAGTGGCTTTGAGTTAGGCGGTGGTTCTCTCTCCGGTACTCCGGTTTCCTCCACCATTTACTTCTGGCTTGTCAATATGGAAAAATGCAACAATATACAATGTTCTTGTCTGAATAATTAAGAAAGAGTCGTAAGAAAGAGTCGTAGATAGGGACTGGTTTAATGCACTAGTCCTTTGACTAGTAAAAGAAGTATAGGGACAACCATAGTCGGGTCAATCAGACCATTTGATACTGCAAAGAAATACAGAGGGACAAGTATAGTCGGGTGATTTAGGCTCTTTAATCCCAACTCTACAAGTAATGAGTGTACAGAGAGATGAGTACTTTGTGGAAGTCTTGAAAATTTGTTGATTGCAATAATCAGAAGTGCTACAAAACTTGCTCATTGACATGAACGGTTAGTACTGTGAATTCTCAGAAATTTTAACCACCCCAGGAATTTGAGCTACTGTAATTATTTGCAAAATAATTATTGAGAAATATGGACCACCCTTGATCTATCATTGGTTGCTATTTTACAAAGTATGGACAGCTATTGCTCTGCTTTGTCAGGATTTTTCTAAACATGGGACAACTCCACCCATTGAAAATTGTGATTATTAAAAAGTGTCCCAAATTAC
This sequence comes from Maea johnstoni, assembly GCA_963942565.1. Taxonomy (NCBI): domain Eukaryota; kingdom Metazoa; phylum Annelida; class Polychaeta; order Spionida; family Magelonidae; genus Maea; species Maea johnstoni. Next base: position 16,034,839 of record OZ012694.1, read on the forward strand.
CGAGAATTTACAATAAGACCACTCAAGAGAATAAAAGAACATTAACAGGCTGCAGTAAATATGGCTGATGTCTAGTGTTGTCAGTATTTCTGGCTGTGCTGGCTGCGGCTCTCGATATGCCTCTCAGTGTGCCGCTCCACAGAGGCCCCTCTTACGCTAAGTGGCCCCCTATTTGTAAGCACTAAATCAGACCAGTTGGTGTATAGTAGAGGGGCCTGCTGTTGGTGGTTCTTCTCCTCAAAGGCTCATGGAAGCCACAGTTTGTGTATAAGATCATTCTCATGTCCTCTTTGCCAAGGTGGGAGGAGGGGAAATGAATCAAAATAGAATGAGAATTGAAAATCTTCTTATTTTATTGTTTGCTGAATACCAGTATCATTGCATCAGTAAATGAAAATGAAAAATAAAATCTGCCAGTCAGCAACATAAACATGGCTTTCTATGCTTTTGATGGTAATTCCCTAAAAAAAATGTTGACATATTAAATCAGCAGTATCTGTTACCAGGGGGGGGGGGGGGGTGTAAAGGTTGAGGAGCTCAGTACCATTAAAAAATATTATGACTTACACTGTCAGATACATTTGAAAACCTTCACTCAAATTTTTTGTTGCTTATTGATTAACATAGATCCCTTTTGATTTGTTTCCTAATAACTTTTTATTTTTGCTTGCAGGTTTGTACCATTTCAGTCACATTCTATGCCATTGTGTGAGGTATGGGTAAGTTTTGTAGACTTCCTTGTTATAGTGGAACCTGCCAAATTGAACATCTCTTACTAGTAAACAAACACTCAATTGAACGTGTTAACTATAAACATTTACTGAAACAAGCACATCTTTGTAGTGAACACCTGCCCAATTGAACACGTCTTACTAGTAAACTAACACTCAATTCGACATCTTTACAGTAAACATTTACTCAAATAAGCACATCTTTGTAGTGAACACCTGTCCAATTGAACACGTCTTACTAGTAAACTAACACTCAATTCGACATCTTTACAGTAAACATTTACTCAAATAAGCACATCTTTGTAGTGAACACCTGCCCAATTGAACACCTCTTACTAGTAAACTAACACTCAATTCGACATCTTTACAGTAAACATTTACTCAAATAAGCACATCTTTGTAGTGAACACCTGTCCAATTGAACACCTCTTACTACTCAATTCGACATCTTTACAGTAAACATTTACTCAAATAAGCACATCTTTGTAGTGAACACCTGTCCAATTGAACACCTCTTACTAGTAAACTAACACTCAATTCGACATCTTTACAGTAAACATTTACTCAAATAAGCACATCTTTGTAGTGAACACCTGCCCAATTGAACACCTCTTACTAGTAAACTAACACTCAATTCGACATCTTTACAGTAAACATTTACTCAAATATTATAATAAGCACATCTTGGTAGTGAATGCATGCCTAGTTGAAAACCTCTTTATAGTGAATATCTGCCCATTTAAACACATATTTGCAGTGAACACCTGTCCAATTTGTTGTGAACACATACCTAATTGAATGCTTCTTTAGGGTAAAATCTTTCCGAATGAACATCTTTGCAGTGAATTCCTTCCTGTCTTATTGAACACCTTTTTACATTGTACACATTGTACCTAATTGTACATCACTTTACTTTGAACATTTATGGAGATTGCTAAAAGATAGCAGGTCACTTAAATAAGGTCAATCAGAGAGAGAGAGAGAGAGAGAGAGAGAGAGAGAGAGAGAGAGAGAGAGAGAGAGAGAGAGAGGGAGAGGGAGGGAGGAGGGAGGGAGGGAGGGAGGGAGGGAGGGAGGGAGGGAGAGAGAGAGAGAGAGAGAGAGAGAGAGAGAGAGAGAGAGAGAGAGAGAGAGAGAGAGAGAGTGGATGAGGGAAACCACATGTATGTTGAGTACGGTGCTGTCACTGTGTTGTTGTTTTCTGGCATGGATGCGTGAGTTTTCGCCCACCAGGAATTCCTGTCCATGTCACACCTGTCTCGCCCACTGAGCCACCATTTATCACTGTGGCCTATATCTGCTTACAGCTCATCTGGACACCTCGCAAATACCTACAGTGAGTCAGAACAACCCCCCCTCTCCCTGCATTTAATAGATGATATCTATAACTTTGCTGAACACTTACATACAACTGATCTGTTCATGTGGAAATAAAAGTCAAAAGAAATACTAACCATCTTGCCCCTCTTCCATTTATTATTTTGTTCTATGTATTCTTCTCATCTGGACACCTCGTAAATACCTCAAATCAGAAAAGAACCCCCCGCTGTATTGAAATGATATATATCACTTTGCTTAACATTTGCATACAACTTATCTGGACAATAGGAAGAGAAAGTCAAAAGAGATACCAACCATCTTGCCCCTCTTACCATAGATTCTAAAAGAGATCCAACCATCTCATTTAGATTCTATGCTAATACCTACCAGCAAAGCAGAACCCCCCGCCCCCCAATCTATTACTGGGTCCTACACACCCTCACACATCTCAACTGGCCACTGCTAATCCTTTTATTCATTAAGAAAACTCAACAGTCCGCCCCCCCACCCTCCATGTAGGTACCATTCATCTCTACTGCACACAACTAATCTATGCACTGGTAAATTCTTTGTACAAAAAAAACCCTGAATAAACATTACCCACCATCCTTAATGCAATGATCTCTCTTTTACTCCACAATCTGCCCACTGGACTAGGAGTTATTTCAGTACATTGATATTTCTGGCAAATTACAGTTTAATAATACTCCAGGGTATTCCCAGTTCAATAACGTTTCAGGGTATTCATTGTTCAATGATATTTCTGGCTTGTCACAGTTCAGTAATGCTTCGTGGTAATCGCAGTTCATTGTTATTTCAGGGTAATCATGGTTCAGTAATGTTTCATGGTAATCTCAGTTCAATAATATTCCAGGGCGAACATGGTTCAATAAAACTCCAGGGAGAACATGGTTCAATAAAACTCCAGGGAGAACATGGTTCAATAATATTCCAGGGAGAACATGGTTCAATAATATTTTTGGCTAGTGACAGTTCAGAAATGTTTTATGGTAATCACAGTTCATTGTTATTCCTGGGAGAACATGGTTCTATAATATTTTAGGGTATTCGCAGTTCAATGATATTCCAGGGTAATCATAATCTAGTGATATTTCAGTGTTGCCACAGATCAAATGATACTTTAGTTCTGCATGCCACACAGTCCTCTGACACCATGCACATACCCGCCCTTCATTACAACACAGTCTTTCTACTCATTAACCTTTATGCTGCTGGTTGCTAATTTGGTCAATACAAAATAATGTGAAAAAAGCTGAAAAATAACCGAAACCCTGGCAAATAGGTACTCATCTGAGAGTACTCGATGAGAGCTTTCTAATGAGTACCAAGATGATAGGATTTAGATGATTTTCAATGATTTTTGAGTTTGTGTGCCTTAGACAAAAGTAGTCTCAGCATTGAAAGGGTTAAATCAGCTCTTGGCAATTCAGGTAAACCAGGTGAGCGTGGTCCCCTTTGAGGTGAACATGACAATGACCAGTGTGTCTTACGAGGACCATTTCTATCTGCCCGCCCAGCCATTTCTATAGTGCGACCAGAAAACATCTAAGCGAGACAACTGGTTTCTTGTTGTTGAAGCATCCATTAACTGTTTATTCAAGAATAAACCTGCATTGACCATTTCTATCTGCCCGCCCAGCCATTTCTATAGTACGACCAGAAAACTTCTAAGCGAAACAACTGGTTTCTTGTTGTTCAAGCATCCATTAACTGTTTATTCAAGAATAAACCTGCATTGACCATTTTTATCTGCCCGCCCAGCCATTTCTATAGTGCGACCAGAAAACATCTAAGGGAGACAACTGGTTTCTTCTTGTTCAAGCATCCGTTAACTGTTTATTCAAGAATAAACCTGCATTGACCATTTCTATCTGCCCGCCCAGCCATTTCTATAGTGCCACCAGAAAACATCTAAGCGAAACAACTGGTTTTTATTCTTGTTCAAGCATCCATTAACTGTTTATTCAAGAATAAACCTGTATTGACCGTGATCTCGGAACAGTTTTCACAGTCCATGATCTAAGTTCTGGCCATTGAGGCTAAGCTGACAATACCTTTCTGTGTGTAATGACCAGTGCTTAAAGAGGCCTATTCATAACCCTTGAGGTGTTTAATCAGGAATAGCTGTTCATTGATCTTTATCTTGAAATTTGGGTTGCTGTTTCGTGGTCTGGTATGTGGCCCTATGGGGTCATGATCACAACGGCCATGGCATACCAAATGCCATTTCTAACAGTTGGGAAGTATACCCAACCCTTTTCACTAAGTTATAAAGTTAGCATGATGCTACAACTAATAACCCCTTCATTATCATGGGTCCACCACAGTATCTCCACCACTAACCTTATCTCCACCATCAACAATGCTATCCCTACACAACCTCTATCTCCAAGACAACTTCTATCTCCAATTCCAAATACACCATCTATGTACTTCACCTCTATCCTTACCACCACTTCCACCATCTATGTACCCAACCACAAACACCTCTACCACTATCTTCTACCTCCACCACCAAATACACTATCCCTCCATAAACTCTATTTTCACCACCAAATACACTTTAATACCGCCTCCGCCTTTATCCTTACCACCACAGTCAACTCCACCACCCTCTCCATCTCCGACAGCAAACACAACCTCCACCTCCACAGCCTCCATCACCTTTATCCCTGCACCACTTGGCTATCCACTACCAACTCCGTATCCACCAGCCCCTTCACCTGTACCAGCACCCTGCCTGTGGGTCTGCTAGTGGTGCACCATGTATCATCATCTTTATCCCTGCACCACCTGGCTCTCCACTACCACCTCCGTATCCACCATCTCCTTCGCCTGTACCAGCACCCCGCCTGTGGGTCTGCTATTGGTGCACCATGTATCATCATCTCTTTGTGGCAGCCCGCCAAAAAGGATGTGAGAAGTGGACCATGTTTGACTGGAAGGGGATTTTTGCAGAGATTGATTTTAGGATAAATAATGCCCTCATTAAGAAATCAATTTTGCAGATGGCTGTTAGGCCATAAAGCCTGCCACTAATCAATCTATCTATCCTAAAGATCCCTCCAGAATTACCTCAACTCTGTCCCAAGTGCCCTGCAGATCCTCTAGGAATTACCTCAACTCTGTCCATCCTCTCAGTGCCCTCCAGATCTTCTAGGAATTACCTCAACTCTGTCCATCCTCCCAGTGCCCTCCAGATCCTCTAGGAATTACCTCAACTCTGTCCATCCTCCCAGTGCCCTCCAGATCCTCTAGGAATTACCCCAACTCTGTCCATCCTCCCAGTGCCCTCCAGATCCTCTAGGAATTACCTCAACTCTGTCCATCCTCTCAGTGCCCTCCAGATCCTCTAGGAATTACCTCAACTCTGTCCATCCTCCAAGTGCCCTCCAGATCCTCTAGGAATTACCTCAACTCTGTCCATCCTCCCAGTGCCCTCCAGATCCTCTAGGAATTACCCCAACTCTGTCCATCCTCCCAGTGCCCTCCAGATCCTCTAGGAATTACCTCAACTCTGTCCATCCTCTCAGTGCCCTCCAGATCCTCTAGGAATTACCTCAACTCTGTCCATCCTCCCAGTGCCCTCCAGATCCTCTAGGAATTACCTCAACTCTGTCCATCCTCCCAGGGCCCTCCAGATCCTCTAGGAATTACCTCAACTCTGTCCATCCTCCCAGGGCCCTCCAGATCCTCTAGGAATTACCTCAACTCTGTCCATCCTCCCAGTGCCCTCCAGATCCTCTAGGAATTACCTCAACTCTGTCCATCCTCCCAGTGCCCTCCAGATCCTCTAGGAATTACCTCAACTCTGTCCATCCTCCCAGGGCCCTCCAGATCCTCTAGGAATTACCTCAACTCTGTACATCCTCTCAGTGCCCTCCAGATCCTCTAGGAATTACCTCAACTCTGTCCATCCTCCCAGTGCCCTCCAGATCCTCTAGGAATTACCTCAACTCTGTCCATCCTCCCAGTGCCCTCCAGATCCTCTAGGAATTACCTCAACTCTGTCCATCCTCCCAGGGCCCTCCAGATCCTCTAGGAATTACCTCAACTCTGTCCATCCTCCCAGTGCCCTCCAGATCCTCTAGGAATTACCTCAACTCTGTCCATCCTCTCAGTGCCCTCCAGATCCTCTAGGAACTACCTCAACTCTGTCCATCTTCCCAGTGCCCTCCAGATCCTCTAGGAATTACCTCAACTCTGTCCATCCTCCCAGTGCCCTCCAGATCCTCTAGGAATTACCTCAACTCTGTCCATCCTCCCAGTGCCCTCCAGATCCTCTAGGAATTACCTCAACTCTGTCCATCCTCCCAGTGCCCTCCAGATCCTCTAGGAATTACCTGAACTCTGTCCATCCTCCCAGTGCCCTCCAGATCCTCTAGGAATTACCTCAACTCTGTCCATCCTCCCAGTGCCCTCCAGATCCTCTAGGAATTACCTCAACTCTGTCCATCCCCCTAGTGCCCTCCAGATCCTCTAGGAATTACCTCAACTCTGTCCATCCTCCCAGTGCCCTCCAGATCCTCTAGGAATTACCTCCACTCTGTCCATCCTCCCAGTGCCCTCCAGAACCTCTGGGAATTACCTCAACTCTGTCCATCCTCCCAGTGCCCTCCAGAACCTCTAGGAATTACCTCAACTCTGTCCATCCTCTCAGTGCCCTCCAGAACCTTTAGGAATTACCTCAACTCTGTCCATCCCCCCAGTGCCCTCCAGATCCTCAGGAATTACCTCAACTCTGTCCATCCCCCCAGTGCCCTCCAGATCCTCTAGGAATTACCTCAACTCTGTCCATCCTCCCAGTGCCCTCCAGATCCTCAGGAATTACCTCAACTCTGTCCATCCCCCCAGTGCCCTCCAGATCCTCTAGGAATTACCTCAACTCTGTCCATCCTCCCAGTGCCCTCCAGATCCTCAGGAATTACCTTAACTCTGTCCATCCCCCCAGTGCCCTCCAGATCCTCAGGAATTACCTCAACTCTGTCCATCCCCCCAGTGCCCTCCAGATCCTCTAGGAATTACCTCAACTCTGTCCATCCTCTCAGTGCCCTCCAGAACCTCTAGGAATTACCTCAACTCTGTCCATCCCCCCAGTGCCCCCCAGATCCTCTAGGAATTACCTCAACTCTGTCCATCCCCCAGTGCCCTCCAGATGCTCTAGGAATTACCTCAACTCTGTCCATCCTCCCAGTGCCCCCCAGATCCTCTAGGAATCACCTCAACTCTGTCCATCCTCCCAGTGCCCCCCAGATCCTCTAGGAATTACCTCAACTCTGTCCATCCTCCCAGTGCCCTCCAGATCCTCAGGAATTACCTCAACTCTGTCCATCCCCCCAGTGCCCTCCAGATCCTCAGGAATTACCTCAACTCTGTCCATCCTCCCAGTGCCCCCCAGATCCTCTAGGAATCACCTCAACTCTGCCCATCCTCCCAGTGCCCTCCAGATCCTCTAGGAATTACCTCAACTCTGTCCATCCTCCCAGTGCCCTCCAGATCCTCAGGAATTACCTCAACTCTGTCCATCCCCCCAGTGCCCTCCAGATCCTCTAGGAATTACCTCAACTTTGTCCATCCTCCCAGTGCCCTCCAGATCCTCTAGGAATTACCTCAACTCAGTCCATCCCCCCAGTGCCCTCCAGATCCTCTAGGAATTACCTCAACTCTGTCCATCCTCCCAGTGCCCTCCAGATCCTATAGGAATAACCTCAACTCTGTCCATCCTCCCAGTGCCCTCCAGATCCTCTAGGAATTACCTCAACTCTGTCCATCCTCCCAGTGCCCTCCAGATCCTATAGGAATAACCTCAACTCTGTCCATCCTCCCAGTGCCCTCCAGATCCTCTAGGAATTACCCCAACTCTGTCCACCCTCCCAGTGCCCTCCAGATCCTCTGGGAATTACCTCAACTCTGTCCATCCCCCCAGTGCCCTCCAGATCCTCTAGGAATTACCCCAACTCTGTCCACCCTCCCAGTGCCCTCCAGATCCTCTAGGAATTACCTCAACTCTGTCCATCCTTCCAGTGCCCTCCAGATCCTCTAGGAATTACCTCAACTCTGTCCATCCTCCCAGTGCCCTCCAGATCCTTTAGGAATTACCTCAACTCTGTCCATCCTCCCAGTGCCCTCCAGATCCTCTAGGAATTACCTCAACTCTGTCCATCCTCCCAGTGCCCTCCAGATCCTCTGGGAATTACCTCAACTCTGTCCATCCTCCCAGTGCCCTCCAGATCCTCTGGGAATAACCTCAACTCTGTCCATCCTCCCAGTGCCCTCCAGATCCTCTAGGAATTACCTCAACTCTGTCTATCCTCCCAGTGCCCTCCAGATCCTGTAGGAATAACCTCCACTCTGTCCATCCTCCCAGTGGCCTCCAGAACCTCTAGGAATTACCTCAACTCAGTCCATCCTCTCAGTGCCCTCTAGATCCTCTAGGAATCACCTTAACTCTGTCCATCCTCCCCAGTGCCCTCCAGATCCTCTAGGAATTACCTCAACTCTGTCCATCCTCCCAGTGCCCTCCAGATCCTCTAGGAATTACCCCAACTCTGTCAATCCTCCCAGTGGCCTCCAGAACCTCTAGGAATTACCTCAACTCAGTCCATCCTCTCAGTGCCCTCTAGATCCTCTAGGAATCACCTTAACTCTGTCCATCCTCCCCAGTGCCCTCCAGATCCTCTAGGAATTACCTCAACTCTGTCCATCCTCCCCAGTGCCCTCCAGATCCTCTAGGAATTACCTCAACTCAGTCCATCCCCCCAGTGCCCTCCAGATCCTCTAGGAATTACCTCAACTCTGACCATCCTCCCAGTGCCCTCCAGATGCTCTAGGAATTACCTCAACTCTGTCCATCCTCTCAGTGCCCTCCAGATCCTCTAGGAATTACCTCAACTCTGTCCATCCTCCCAGTGCCCTCCAGATCCTCTAGGAATTACCTCAACTCTGTCCATCCTCTCAGTGCCCTCCAGATCCTCTAGGAATTACCTCAACTCTGTCCATCCTCCCAGTGCCCTCCAGATCCTCTAGGAATTACCTCAACTCTGTCCATCCTCGCAGTGCCCTCCAGATCCTCTAGGAATTACCTCAACTCAGTCCATCCCCCCAGTGCCCTCCAGATCCTCTAGGAATTACCTGAACTCTGTCCATCCTCCCAGTGCCCTCCAGATCCTCTAGGAATTACCTCAACTCTGTCCATCCTCCCAGTGCCCTCCAGATCCTCTAGGAATTACCTCAACTCTGTCCGTCCTCCCAGTGCCCTCCAGATCCTCTAGGAATCACCTCAACTCTGTCCATCCTCTCAGTGCCCTCTAGATCCTCTAGGAATTACCTCAACTATGTCCATCCTCCCAGTGCCCTCCAGATCCTCTAGGAATTACCTCAACTCAGTCCATCCTCTCAGTGCCCTCTAGATCCTCTAGGAATTACCTCAACTCTGTCCATCCTCCCAGTGCCCTCAAGATCCTCTAGGAATTACCTCAACTCTGTCCATCCTCCGAGTGCCCTCCAGATCCTCTAGGAAATACCTCAACTCTGTCCATCCTCCTAGTGCCTAACTCTAGGAATTACCTCAACTCTGTCCGTCCTCCCAGTGCCCTCCAGATCCTCTAGGAAATACCTCAACTCTGTCCATCCTCCTAGTGCCTAACTCTAGGAATTACCTCAACTCTGTCCATCCTCCCAGTGCCCTCCAGATCCTCTAGGAATTACCTCAACTCTGTCCATCCTCCCAGTGCCCTCCAGATCCTTTAGGAATTACCTCAACTCTGTCCATCCTCACAGTGCCCTCCAGATCCTCTAGGAATTACCTCAACTCTGTCCATCCTCCCAGTGCCCTCCAGATCCTCTAGGAATTACCTCAACTATGTCCATCCTCCCAGTGCCCTCCAGATCCTCTAGGAATTACTGTATAACCGGTATATTTCCCGGGACCTTTATTTCCCGAAAAAATGATGATTTCAAATTTTTTCCATTTTTTATTTTCCCGGCCCGCACACGGCTGCACTGGCATGAGTAGGTCATTGGAGCGAAGAGAAAGAAACCTTAGCCTCTGTCTGGTAAAAACGCTTCCTCAGGACTTAAAAAAAATGCCTTAACATTTTTGCCAGAGTAAGCAGATATGTTGCCTTAGTAGAGAGTCATTCGGGTAGCAACATTGTTAGATCCAGGCCGCATTCATTGGAAATTAGAGATGGGTAAATATTAGCAGTGGGAAGAAAGCTAGCTCTGTAATAAGGCTCTTTAAGGGTACTCCTCTTTCACCCAGGAGGGGAACAAAGACTCAGCTGGTAAATACATGCAGTCAGTTGATTTATTCAAACTCTTTTATTCTGAGGAAAAAAAGGAAGCTTTCGTTTTCATAGTGATTAACATAGCTGAGAGAGAGAGAGAGAGAGAGAGAGAGAGAGAGAGAGAGAGAGAGAGAGAGAGAGAGAGAGAGAGAGAGAGAGAGAGAGAGAGAGAGAGAGAGAGAATCAGAGAGAGAGAGTCAGAGAGAGAGAGAGAGAGAATCAGAGAGAGAGAATCAGAGAGAGAGTCAAAGAGAGAGAGAGTCAAAGAGAGAGAGAGTCAGAGTGAAAGTCAGAGAGAAAGTCAGAGTCAGAAAGTGAGGGAGAGAGATTTCAAAAATTATTCATTGGTAATCAACCTAAACTCAAATAGTTTATGAATTAATCATTTATTTCTAATTAGCCTTCAAAAAGCTTAATCATCAAAACATTTCTCAATTTGAGCTCTCTTATTCAAAAATAACGACTGGACATGATAGAATAGGAAACAGAAATTCAATACATCATTATTTGATTAATCTGCTACAAAAGTGAACAGACAGTCTCAGCAGTGATTGTGGTGGCCAAAAGGTGGCACTACAAGCCACCAAGGGGTGCATCGAGGACCTCTTCTAATACCAACAACTCCTTTAAATATTTTGAAAGATAATTTGTAATCCCTATAAAGGTACTATCAGTACAAGTATCTTATATCCAGACAACATTTTTTCGGAGGTACTCTCCTTCAAATATTAAAATGTAAGATTATAATCAATGATTAACCCTTATGCTGCTGGTGGTTAATTTGGCTGATACAAAATGACTCAAGAAAAAGCTGAAAAATGACTGAAACTCTGGCTTATGGGTACTCATCTGAATAGTACTCAGTGAGAGCTATCTCATGAATACCAACATGACAAGGTTCAGAAGATTTTCAAAGATCTTTGTGTCATTGTGCTTTGGATGCAAGTAGCCTTAGCATTGGAAGGGTTAAGTTATTTTCAAAGTATTAAAGATCCTGACGACACTTGTCAAGGAGATCTTCATGCATGTTCTGAGCCAGCAGGGCGTTTGGGTGTCTTTTTGGACCCCCAAACCCTTAAAAAGAACCCCCTTAGGACACTCAAATATTTTTGTGTGGAATATCTTAAAATCTCAATCTCAAGTTTATAATTAAAAAATTTCATCTCCTTATAATTCCCATGACATTGTTTGTTGATATCATGCCTTATTTTGATGAATTTATACATGTTTATGGTTGAAATATAAGTATATTGTGATCCTCCTTAAAATTTTGGATGCCCAAAAATTTTACAACTGCCAATTTTAGGCACCCAGTTTCTAAATCCTGGCTAAGACACTGTCTTCGGGCATGAATAGGTTAATACTACATGCACCCGAGAGTGTCCTGAGATCCGCAGGACTAGCAGCTGTCAGTATGGGCTGTCAGGCCAGGCTAACATGTGACTGTTATGTAATAAAGGGGCTCTGTAACACAGTAAAGGAGGTCCTATTGTTTGTCAGCAGGGAGTAGCATTTAACCAGGAACTGTTTTTTGTATGTTGTGCGTTTTGCTACGATCATGTGTGTAGAATGGGTCCCGTGATTTGTCATGGGAGAATGTCTGTCTGCAAAAATCACAATGATAACAAAAAGCACACAAGTGTGCTTTTCCCAGAAGAGATTCCATATATGCCATGTTACAAAATATTTGAATTATTTTTTTTGGTGAAATCTTGAACTTTGGTATCAGCAAAAAAATTTGCATATATGTGAAGGTACATCATATTTTCCCAAAGGAGATCCCATATATGCCCTCTTTTGCCACAAATATTTGAATTATTATTTTGGTAAAAGTCAGAATCTTTGGTATCGAAATAAATATTTTACAAATATGTAGAAGTATATTTAAAAATGATTGACTTGATATGAAGGTGTTTGGATTGGAATTTTGTTAGTCATCGTTTATTAACCCTTCCAATACTGAGGCTACTTTTGTCCAAAGAACACAGATGCAAAGATTCTTGAAAATCATCCAAACCCTGTCATGTTGATATTCATTGGATAGCTCTGGCTGAGTACTCTCAGATGAGTATAAATGTGCCAGGGTTTCAGACATTTTTCAGGTTTTCTGCATCATTTTGTATTGACCAAATTAGCAACCAGCAGCATAAGGGTTAAGTCTAAATCGTGATTAGCCATTTGTGACTGGCAATGTAAACCTAAGTACTCAGGGAAATCATCAACTGCTAAGTTACCCGGCTTTAAGATGAAAAAGTTGCCCGGCTTTAGGATGGCAGAGTTGCAAGGCTTTAAGATTGGCAAAGTTGCACGGCTTTAAGATTGGCAAAGTTGCCTGGCTTTAAGATTGGCAAAGTTACCCGGCTTTAAGATGAAAAAGTTGCCCGGCTTTAGGATGGCAAAGTTGCCTTGCTTTAAAATTGGCAAAGTTGCACGGCTTTAAGATTGGCAAAGTTGCCTGGCTTTAAGATTGGCAAAGTTGCACGGCTTTAAGATTGGCGAAGTTGGACGGCTTTAAGATTAGCAAAGTTGCATGACTTTAAAAGATCGGCTAAATTGGAAGGCTTTAAAATTGCAGGGTTGCTTCGTTTTGAAATGCGCAGATTTGCCCGGCTTTAAGATCTGGAGTGGAGCTCATTTTCCCGCTGTTGCCATGACTGTAGATAGCAAGTGGTTGTGATATATTTTCCAGTTGCCTGTCTCCGAAAGGCAAGCATGTACTCCTAAGCCTCCTTATCATATTTGGGAAAAACTTCCGTGGGATGATGTATGCGATAGATAGGCGTAGTTTATTAACCTGATTCCCTTGTTGCCATGACAACTGCTCGGTGGCGTCGGTTGATCTGGCGTGTGGTATTGATTCGGGTATTTTGAGGTGGTTACGTGGATGAAATAGACTTAATTTTGTGTAAGTGATGGTGATAGAGTATTATCAGGAGTTGCAGGGGTACTGGACGGCCACCGAGGATTGCTTCAACCAATCAGAGATGACCCGTGGCAACTCATTCGATCAACGGCCAGCAATCATTGGATCAGCCAATGGTCTTTTGGATAGGCAATATTTTTCGTCACGAAAAAGACTTTTTGCTGGCTCCGCAAAATCCTGCTCTTGCAGGTTTAGTAAAGCTGAATTAATTATGATCTTTCTGTTTTCATACTGTTTACCAATATACATGCTTCACTGCTGTTAACCCATTCATGACCACAGCATTTTTTGTTTGCTTGTTTTTGTTTTTGGTAGTATCTTTTTTAACCCCTATGCTGCTGGTGGCTAATTTTGCTAATACAAAATAATGCAAAAAACCTGAAAAATCCCCGAAACCATGGCAAATGGGTACTCATCTGAGAATACTCGATGAGAGCTTTCCAATGAGTACCAACAAGACCGGGTTTAGAAGGTACTTAGGGCGAATGTAGCTTCAGCATTGGAAGGGTTAAGGATACGTTTTAACCATAACCCAACTAACAAAACCCAAATAAATCCTTGGTGGCATGAGTAGCTTGAAGAAGAACAATATAAAGTAAGCATGGACTTATAGCCAGGACCCGTCTAGCCTGTCTTTTGGAAAGGCAGTTTCCTGAAAACTTCCTTTCTGGAGCGGCAAAAATTTCTATGAAGACGCAAAACTTTCTATGAAGAGGCAAAAATTTATATGAAGAGTTTTCAATTTTTATTTATTTCGGGGTAATGAATAAGTTATTTTCCTGACAAACCATCTTCTAGGACATGGCTGAAGTGTAAATTGCCTTTTTTGACACAATAAGCTATTAAATGTAGTTGTTATAATTTGAAGAAGCTGAATAGCTAAATCTGGATTGGCAGAACTGTTGGAACTGCTGTTTTGTACAGGCAGTTTTAAAAATCCTGACTAAGACCCTGACAGTAGGTAAAGCTTTTTCTCTAGTTTTATGTTAATTTTAACCAATTTCATGAAGATGCGGGTATAGTTACTTTCATTTTGTAAAGAGAAAAAGCATATGCTTTTCAAACCAAATAAGGGAAAGCAGTTTAGAAAATAGTTTTATTTATTTAGAACTAAAAGCCTTTTCAGAGGCGATAGTTTATTTCTTTTAATTGAAATCATTTTCAAGTAAGATGTTGTGTAGGTGCGTTTTCAGCCCCCTATGAAAATGCATGGGATGATAATCATATGATATATTTAAAGCGTTTCTGCTAATTCATTGCCTTTGTTTCCTGAATTCTCATAAGCTTTATTGTGACACTACATAGAAATATGAAAATGCATAGGATGATATGATATGTTTAAAGCGTTTCTGCGAATCCATGATCTTTTTTTCTTCTGAATTATGATAATCTTTATTGTGATACTTATACATAGACACATGAAAATGCATTATATGTTTCTGCGAATACATGGCCTTTTTTCCTGATTTCTGAATATGTATCGGATGATATGATATACTTAAAGCGTTCCTGCGAATCCATGGCCTTTTTTTCCTGGTTGCTGATAAGCTTTATTGTGACACTACATAGACATATGAAAACGCATAGGATGATATGGTATATTTAATGCGTTTCTGCTAGTTTTCATGGCCTTCTTCCTGATTTCTGATAAGCTTTACTGTGACAGTACATAGAAGCATGATGGTCTGGCCTGCCACAGGGCTTTGATCTCGTTACCCTGATGGGGAGCCGCCCCAGCCACGCACTGCCGATGAAACGTTGACAAGACGAAAAAACAGCCCCTAATTACCGAGCATTTTCGGGTAATCCTGAGCGGCTTTTGAACAACAAGGCCATCCATCCAGTCTAATCTGTTTGTCCCAGTCCATCCGTACGCCGGTTCCGAGCCCATTCGTCTTGTGGCATCCTGATTGGCTGATAGCTTGACCCCCCACGGAGGGGTCAAGCCGTTAGCCTGCGCCCATTGAGAAGGAATCGATAGGGAAAGGTAATAATATGCTCGTCCTACGCTGGTCCTAACATCTGATGCCTATTCGGCTGCCCGCCGGGGGAACCGCTTCCGTTGGTGATTAATTGACCATTTCAATACTGAGGCTACTTTTGTTCAAAGCACAAGGATGCAAAGATTCTTGGAAACCATCTGAACTGGGCCTGGCATGTTGGTATTCATTAGATAACTCTCACTGAGTACTCTCAAATGAGTACCCATATGCCAGTGTTTCAGCCATTTTTTAAGACTTTTTTCCGTCATTTTGTATTTGCCAAATTAGCCACCACCGGCATAAGGGTTAAATGCCTTATCAAGGTCTTACTAACTTTCTGACCTGTTGAAACCTCTCTCTGTAATATCAGAGACAGGAATCAGTCATCTTTGCGTTAGGTAACTGTATGCGCACCACATAGAGAAAAATTGCAAATTGAAATTTTTGTTCTCATTTTTTAAGGAAATCAAACATATTTCAAATTGTGATTGATGTTTAAGGATGTTCTGAGATGTGAGGTTCAAAGTTGTTGGCAAACCACATTTAATCATAAAAACTTGACGTTTTCCATGCTTAATGCTGTTTTTCTTGAACTTAGGAAATAAATATTTTTCATGATAAATCCTTTTACTAGACTTTGGGGTTTCCAATTTACCAGCCCTCTGTAAGCGCCCGTGTACCCCTATAGAAAAGCATAAGGCTACCTGTCCACTCTGCCTCTGGTGATGTATTCATGATGTAAGGTATATCATTAGCTCTATAACTGTTTAGGCTGATGTCATAAGATTCACATAGCTGGTGGTAACTGGTACGTAGATGGGGGAGGGTGGGGGGGGGGGGGGCATCATGCAATGTAACCATCTTGCCAAGTTGACACCACGTGATGTAACCAAGGCCTAAAAAAGTTGCTTGTTTCCTGTAACCTTACCCTAACAAATTGTTACTCAGAAAAATCCCTACCCTTACATTTTTTTTCACCCTCCTAAACTCCAATTAAGATAGATCATGCATAAAACGCACATATTTGAACAAAAGAATGATCAAATTATATATATTTTAACAACCTACCTACCCTACTTTTTTTTGGATTATTACAGGAAACTTTTTTTTTCAAGGCCCTACGTGGAGTTTAGCACTTATCAAAATTACTGGATGTACCCGTTCGTAACAGCCACCTTAATCATCATGTAGTCCACCAGAAGGGCAAGTTGGACCCCAACATGGGTTGCCCTGCCAGTAAATCTTGTTGCCTGAGAAAAATGTTTTTACCGTCTTCCCATTTATTTAGTTTTTATACATATTTCTATATCTCCTCATTCAGTACCTGTTTCACATACCGTTTTTTGCTTGTATAAGACGCATGTTTTTACATATGACGCACCCCATTAACAATGGCCATTGTGTCTTAAGAGGACCATTTCTATCTGCCCACCGGTCACTCAGGGTCACTTCCATATTATAACAAGGTACCCATCCAAGTGTCACGACTGGTTTCTTCTTGTTCAAGCATCCGTGAAGTGTTTAATCGAGAAGCCACCTTATTCCCTTGGATCTGGAGACAGCTTTCACAAGTCATGGATTTGATTGATCTATATCATGGAATACTGGTTGCAATATTATGATCAGGTATGTGGCCTGGTAGGGTCACGTAATCAGTGTCCTAAGGTCACCAGCTGCCATATATACATTTAACCCTTCTAATTCTAAGTCTACTTTTGTCCAAAGGGCAAGGACACAGATTTTTGAAAAACAATTAAACCTTGTTATTTTGGTATTCATTCGATAGCCCTCATTGAGTATTCTCATTGAGTATTCCCATGTGCCAGAGTTTCAATCATTTCCCAGGATTTCAGCATTTTAATTTGGCCAAAGTAGCCACCACCAGCATAAGGGTTAACAGAATTCCCCCCCCCCCCCCTCCCCCTTTGTCACTTAAACCCTTATGCTGCTGGTGGCTAATTTTGCCAACATAATGCAAAAAAGCTGGAAAAGATTACAGAAACTTTGGCACGTGGGTACTCATCTGAGAGTACTCAGTGAGAGCAATCTAATGAATACCAACATGACAAGGTTTTGATGGTTTTCAAAAATCTTTTCATCCTTGTGTTTTGAACGAAAGTACCATCAGCATGGGGGGGGGGGGGGGGGGGGGCGGGGGGTTAAAAAATCACTGATACTGTCAGTGAACGGGTTGGTATATTGCCAAATTTTACATTTCGATACTGAAACCTAAAAAAGGGTATCAATTGCAATAATACAGGTTTGATAAGGTGCCAATTGGACAATCCTGAATGGATTCAGAGTGTCCCTACGACCCTATACCTTGTTATGCCTTTCACAGTCAATGGTCAAACTGTGGCCTGTTAAGGTGAAGATAACAATGGCCATTGTGTCTTAAGAGGACCATTACTATCTGCCCACCGGTCACTCCGGGTCAATTCGATATTATTACAAGGTAACCATCCAAGTGTCACAACTGGTTTCTTCTTGTTCAAGCATCCTTGATGTGTTTAATGGAGAATAGTCCTTATTCACTTGAATCTGGAGATAGTTTTCACGGTTCATGGTCAAATTGTGAGCCTTTGAGAGTGAGATAACAATGTCTTTGTGTTTCTGAGATAGATTCTTACTGCTCCGCTCTTTACCCTTGTAATGTTTAATCTGAAATAGCATTTGAGTGATCTTTATCGTGAAATACTGGATGCAGTTTTGAGGTCAGGTATGTGAACCCGTAGGGTCACGCACACAGTGTCCTAAGGTTACTAGTTGCCATATAAACATGTCATTTAACTGAATCCCCTGAGTGTCACTTTAACCCTCACACCCCAGGTGGCTAATTTTGCCAACACAAAATGATTAAAAAAGGCTGAAATCGTGACAGAAACCCTGGCGCATGGGTACTCAACTGAGAGAACTCAATGAGAGCAATCTAATGAATACCACCATGACAAGGTTAAGATGGGTTTCAAAAATCTTTGCGTCCTTGTGCTTTGGATGAAAGTAGCCCTAGCATTTGAAGGGTTAGATAAAGATTTTCGGTGGGCCAGGGATGAACCTGTTGAATTCATTTACTTCAGCAAGCACAATACCATATTTGTAGATATGGATTTGACACCCCTCAGGCACCAACATAAGTTTCGGAAGTAACTTACAGTGCCGTGCAAGTGGTTAATGATTCTTACTTGCCCGATATAATTTTTGATATGCCCAAAAAAAGCTATAACATACGCTAGAATGTCATGTATTATTTCTTATGGATTCAATAAATTTTAAAACCAATTCCTTTTAAATTGTGATGCATTAGTAGCATATTTCTGGGTATTTGTGCCATTTTTCAATTTAAAAAATGTGTAGTGCTCAGAAAATCAGCTTGCCCATTTGGGCAAG
>OZ012694.1:16059264-16144264 GCA_963942565.1 Maea johnstoni
TTTCGATGGTTTTTGCCTCATCAATTTTCACCTTGACCTCAAAATGACCCTTATTTGACCTTCAACTTGTGTTCAAGGTCAAATTGTTTTTGAAATACAGATGCATACAAAAGCCTGTCTCTATACAATTCTCACGAGGGGTCATTTGTTGCAGTCTGTTGTATATGTCATATTTTAGAACAGATAATGTTACCCCCACCCCATAATTCGTATTTACTACAGAATTCAAATGTTTTTTATGTACACATTACTTCAGGCCTCTGTACAAACTTAACGTGCAAGCGATAAGGCTGCCAACAAGTAGAAAATGAAATAGGGAATAAGGCTCTTTGATATTATTGAATTGAGTGTCACTCCACCTTGTGCAAACATTGTCATTGATGAAGCAATGAAATAGGAGGACGGATGAGACTGAACTTGACCGCAAAGTCTTACTTATAAGGCCCATTGCACTTGATGACCTATGACCTTTGACCCATATCCTGGAGATGGTACTCCTGCAACTCTACATGTAATACTTATGGATAAAAAGTTTTTCTTCCTCTGACATTTTTGGTACGTAGCATGCTTAGCATTTATCAAAATATTCAATCTAACAAGGGCGTCTACCACAGTGTACTATGCAACACAGCAAAGAACATTTAATGGCGAACACCTAAATGAGCGCTTCTATGAAGCTCCATATTTGTTTGTTTCTGACCCGAAAACACACATTCTTCATCTTTTTCTACACTAAATCTAAATTTGTTCCTTTGATATTCCTTATGCGCAAGTTTTAAGACCAAACTAAAGGTTGTGCTTACTATTTTTATCCTGGAACAAGAAAAAATAACCTTTTTTCGATGGTCTTGGCCTCACCAATTTTCACCTTGACCTCAAAATACCTCTGATTTGACCTTGAACTTGAGTTCAAGGTCAAATTGTGAAACTTGCTTGATTTTATTCAAAAGCCTGATTTTTGGCAAATGTAACAAGGGGTCATTTGTAACCGTCAGTTGTTCAGTTCAGATTTTATGGTGGATTTTGTTACCCCTACCCCATTAATTTCCTATATTTTGGAAATCTGCCATTTTTGATACACACAACTTCAGGCCTCTGTACAAACTTAACGTGCAAGAGATAAGGCTGCCAACAAGTAGAAAATTGAATGGGGGATGCTGCTCTTTCATTTGGTACCAAGAAACCTTCCTCCACCTTTCCGCACGCAAAACTCCAAAAATAAGGCCTATTTCAGAATTGGCTCATGGACTATTAAGGATGTTCTGAGACGTGAAGTTCAAAGTTGTTGGCAAACCACATTTAATAATAAAAACTTGACGTTTTCCATACTTAATGCTGTTTTTCTTGGACTTAGGAAACAAATATCTTTCATAATAAATCCTTTTACTAGACTTTGGGGTTTCCAATTTACCAGTCCTCTGTTAAGTGCCCATGTACCCCCATAGAAAAGCATAAGGCTATCTGTGCACTGTCTGCCTCTGGTAATGTATTCATGATGTAAGGTATATCATTAGCTCTATGACTGTTTAGGCTGATGTCATAAGATTCACATAGCTGGAGGTAACTGGTGTGTAGATGGGGGGGGGGGGGGGGGGGGGGAGTGGGAACGACATGCAATGTAACCATCTTACCAAGTTGACACCACATGATGTAACCAAGGCTTAAAAAAAGTTACTTGTTTCCTGTAACCCTTCCCTAACAAATTGTTACTCAGAAAAATCCATACCCTTACATTTTTTTCGCCCTCCTGTACTTTTTTTCGGATAATTACAGGAAACATTTTTTTCAAGGTCCTACATGGATTTTAACACATCTATCAAAATTACTGGATGTACCTGCACTTAACAGCCACCTTAATTATCTTGTAGTCCAGAAGGGCAAGTTGGACCCCAAAATGGGTTGCCCTGCCAGCAAATCTGGTTGCCTGAGAAAAATGTTTTTACCGTCTTCCCATTTATTTAGTTTTTATACATATTTCTATATCTCCTCATTCAGTACCTGTTTCACATACCGTTTTTTGCTCGTATAAGACGCAAGTTTTTACATATGACGCACCCCCTCAAAATTAGGGGATGCGTCTTATACAGAACACAAGAAATCTAGGATGTTTTACATTGAGAAGCCAGGCCACATCCGAAATCAATGACCTGGGGTGCCATCTACTAAAAGATGATGTAACTATGCTTTATATTTTATATTTTTCTGTAATAAAGCTTTCAAAATGTGATTTTACTGGTTCTCTAGGGTTATTCACAGGAGTTGATTTTTTGACCATCCACTCATGTCGGCAGCGATGCTAGGAAAGGCCGGCTTTCTCACTTTTAAATGTTTCTCACATTTCACGTTTCAAAAATTAAGGTCTTTACATCATTTTAAAGGCCTGAACAAGGGGTGCGTCTTATGTACTTGGGCGTCTTATTAATGCGGTACATGCCCGGGATCTCTGAAGTCAAAGCAAAATATTCAGTTACTGTTAGATTATGTAACAGCAGTTCTATCCTTTCTATTAACCCATTTACACTCAGAGCGGCCATAGGTGGCCTGACAACTTTGGTGAATTCTTTCAGGCAGAAGCTAATTTTGGAAAATATTTGAGGAAGGATTGTTAATCAAAACATTACACACAACTCTCCTTCAAATATTTTGTAAAATCATACCAGCAGTCCAGGGAATACAGGTTGCCATTATGCTTGTTATGCCTTTCACAGTCACTGGTCAAACTGTGGCCTGTTAAGGTGAAAATAACAATGGCCATTGTGCCTTAAGAGGACCATTACTATCTGCCCACTGGTCACTCAGGGTCACTTCAATATTATTACAAGGTAACCATCCAAGTGTCACAACTGGTTTCTTCTTGTTCAAGCATCCGTGAAGTGTTTAATCGAGAAGCCACCTTATTCCCTTAGATCTGGAGACAGCTTTCACAAGTCATGGATTTGATTGATCTTCATCATGAAATACTGGTTGCAATATTATGGTCTATGGTATGTGGCCTGGTAGGGTCACGTAATCAGTGTCCTAAGGTCACCAGCTGCAATATCTACTTTTCATTTAACCCTTCTAATTCTAAGGCTACTTTTGTCCAAAGCGCAAGGACACAGATTTTTGAAAACCAAATAAACCTTGTCATATTGGTATTAATTTGATAGCCCTCATTGAGTATTTTCATTGAGTATTCCCATGTGCCAGAGTTTCAATCATTCCCAGGATTTCAGCATTTTAATTTGGCCAAAGTAGCTACCAGTAGCATAAGGGTTAACAGAATTCCCCCCCCCCCCCCCCTCCCCCTTTGTCACTTTAACCCTTATGCTGCTGGTGGCTAATTTTGCCATCACAAAATAATGCAAAAAAGCTGGAAAAAATTACAGAAACTTTGGCACGTGGGTACTCATCTGAGAATACTAAGTGAGAGCAATCTAATGAATACCAACATGACGAGGGTTTGATGGTTTTCAAAAATCTTTTCGTCCTTGTGCTTTGGACGAAAGTAGCCTCAGCATTGGGAGGGTTAAAAAATCACTGATACTGTCAGTGAAAGGGTTGGTATATTGCCAAATTTTTACATTTCGATACTGAAACTTAAAAAAGGGTATCAATTTCAATAATAAAGGTTTGATAATGGGCCAATTGGACAGTGTCCCTACTACCCTATACCTTGTTATGCCTTTCACAGTCACTGGCCAAACTGTGACCTGTTAAAGGTGAAGATAACAATGGCCATTGTGTCTTAAGAGGACCATTACTATCTGCCCACTGGTCACTCCCGGTCACTTCGATATTATTACAAGGTAACCATCCAAGTGTCACAACTGGTTTCTTCTTGTTCAAGCATCCTTGATGTGTTTAATGGAGAATAGTCCTTATTCACTTGAATCTGGAGATAGTTTTCACGGTTCATGGTCAAATCGTTCGCCTTTGAGAGGGAGATAACAATGTCTTTGTGTTTCTGAGATAGATTCTTACTGCTCCGCTCTTTACCCTTGTAATGTTTAATCCGAAATAGCATTTGAGTGATCTTTATCGTGAAACACTGAATGCAGTTTTGAGGTCAGGTATGTGAACTCGTAGGGTCACGCACACAGTGTCCTAAGGTTACTAGTTGCCATATAAACATGTCATTTAACTGAATCCCCTGAGTGTCACTTTAACCCTTACGCTCCAGGTGGCTAATTTTGCCAACACAAAATGATTCAAAAAGGCTGAAATCGTGACAGAAACCCTGGCGCATGGGTACTCAACTGAGAGAACTCAATGAGAGCAATCTAATGAATACCACCATGACAAGGTTAACCCATTCATACCCGTATCAGCCAAAACTGCTACTAGTCAAGTAGATCTCCAGGTATGAAAGGGTTAAGATGGGTTTCAAAGATCTTTGCGTCCTTGTGCTTTGGATGAAAGTAGCCCTAGCATTTGAAGGGTTAGATAAAGATTTTCGGTGGGCCAGTGACGAACCTGTTGAATTCATTTACTTCAGCAAGCACAATGCCATATTTGTAGATATAGATTTGATACCCCTCCTCCTCATCTGTTCTCCATCTGAAAACTATATTTTGGTAGTTTGGGATGATTCTAAAGGTCTATGACATGCAATATCCTACTACAATTTCTCTCATCTGGCCATGGGCTGGAACATAGGATCCTTTCATTATTTTGTCTAGAAAAGCAATTCTGTGATGGATGTACCAAATATTTGTAACAGCGTCTAACATAACCGCTTGCCCTGTTGCAAGTTGAAAATGAATTCGGCAAATAATGGCAATGGGGCAAGCTGAACAAGACCCTGGCTTGCCCCGCTTGGCAAGTTATGTTTTGGGCGAAGTCCAATCTCCTCTTTGTTTATAAACAGTGTGGCGGGGCAAGTACAAGTGCCAGCGGGGCATTAGTCAACTGTAGGGGCAGCTTGCCCCGCTTAGAAAATAATGTTTTGCAACCTTTGTTGTACCCTGTTTAATTAACAGAATTATCAATGTCTTGCAAAGAAATAATAGAAAAAAGGCTTTTTTGCTTTCCTTATACCAATAGGAGCGATATCAAAATTATTAAAACTTGAGCCTTTATTGAAAATTAAATATCCATGTCCATTCAAACATATGTACAAATCACACAGTTACAATGGATGCCAATTCTATACCTATTTCCAAATTACCTCATCCTGAAACTGCTTGACATACGTGCCTGGGATTTTGGCCTGGGATTTTGACGTCAGAATGCCAAGTTACTGTTAGATTATGTAATTAACTCTATTCTTGCTTCTCTGTACTTAATCCATTTATTGTGGGTGACATGGCCGTGTGCTTGTAAAAGGGTCGTTGTAAAAGTAGCTTTAGTAGGTTTGTTGTGTAATACTGGTTTATGGCCTGGGTTAACCAGTTATCTTTTTACCTTTTTATGCTCTGCGAGTCCCTCCACAAATTGTTTTCTGGAACGATGATACTTGTAAACATAACTTCAATAGCAATTTGGAAAGGTTTTACTAAGTATTTGAAGGAGAGTTGTTTTAAGTAACATTTTTCCTTCATGTCTTTTCTCAAATATGCTTTCACCAATGATATTTCATTTCAAGTTGTATTGCAGCATTTGATGCTGTGGGCATTAATGGGTTAAACCTGCGAATGAAGGAGTAAAACCATGTAAAAAATATATGTATATAATGTATATATGTATTGGATCTATGTATGTATATATATATATATATATATATATATATATATATATATATATATATATATAAATATATATATATATATATATATATATATATATATATATATATATATATATATATATATATATATATATATATATATATATATATATATATATATATATATATACATCTTCATATGTATCATATAATTAATATACTGGAAACTTCCTTGCCTGCTTTAAACTAGATTTAAACAGACATTTAGTTATATACAGTACAGCACAATCACATTGGACATGCATTTTCCATACAAAATTAAGCTGAGAATGTAACCCGAGCATTCCTAGAAATATAGCAGGATTTCCTTATTATTCCCATGTGTATTTGGCAAAGGTAGATTGCTTGGCCATGGAGGCGGTTCCCTTCATTATTCAAGCAGTCGACTCTATCGCCAGACCTCTCTTATCTGCATCATAAAGATCCCACTCTGGTTCTTTGACCTGCCCACAGATGGCAGCACCTCCCACTACTGACCTTGCAAGTGAGGTATGAAGGTCAGGTCTTGGTGTATAGGAAAGTGGTTCAGGTTACTTATTCTAGACTATAGGCTCCTTATACTGCTGGTATTTGGCCAATACAGAATAAAGCAAAAAACCTGAAAAGTGATTGAAAACCTGGCACATGGGTACTCATGTGAGAGTACTCAGTGAGAGCTATCTAATGAATACCAGCATGACAGTGTTCAGATGTTTTATACACAATAGTTATTTTATCCATATATGCTTAGCAGATCCTCTAGAAATTGTTCAAATCCTCTGGACTTATAATACTTTGAATAAATAACTTGAAGATGATTTTACGAAGTATTTAAAAATGGTTGTGCTCAGTTTTCTGATTAACATCTCTCCCTTAACCCTTATGCTGCTGGTGGCTAATTTGGCCAATACAGAATGACGAAAAAAAATACAATATGATTGAAACTCTAGCAAATGGGTACTCATCTGAGAGTACTCAGTGAGAGCTTTCTAATGAATACCAACATGGCAGGGTTTAGATGGTTTTCAAAAATCGTTGCGTCTTTGCATTTGGATGAAAGTAGCCTCAGCATTGGAAGGGTTAAACATTTCCCTAACTAAGCCTTGATCTAAAAGATATCACTAACATTTTCTGGCTGCTTATGGCTGCTGCATGTATCAATTGGTTAAATAAGGAAACAATGGACACTGTAAAATGTTATATGTTTAAACGCCTTTTTGGATTGATACCAAAATAGGCAGGCCATTTTGTTTGTTATGGATTATTTAAATCATCCATGATTGGAGTGTTTCTAGACAGCCAAACAATTGGGTGTTATCTCAGCTAAAAACTCATTCAATTATTCTTCAATTTTTTTTTCGCCATTTGGGAACTCTAAATATGAAAATGTTAACCCTTCCAATGCTGAGGCTACTTTCATCCTAAGTTCAAAGACGAAAAGATTTTTTTCTAAACATCTAAACCCTGTCATGTTGGTATTCATTGGATAGCACTCGCTGAGCACTCAGATGAGTACCCATGTGCTAGGGTTTGCCATTTTTCAGAAAAAAATTTTGCATCATTTTGCATTGGCAAAATTATCCACCAGCAGCATAAGGGTTAATGTATGTTGACCTACATTTAATGTTAACCCTCATGCTGTTGATGGCTAATTTTGTCAATACAAAGTGATATAAAATGCTGAAAAATGGCTGAAACCCCTATATATAGGTACTCATCTGAGAGTACTCGGGGAGAGCTATCTAAAGAATACCAACATGACAGTGTTTAGCTGGTTTGCAAAAATCTTTGCATCCTTGTGCTTTGGATGAAAGTAGCCTTAGCATAGGAAGGGTTAATGTATACCAAGCTACATCATTTCACAAACCATTGGTCAGATGGAATGGGGTTAATACCCACACAAACAGGCTCTAGGCCTCTCGGTTCAGGTCACTACCCTCTCAGCAGGGCTGCTGCTATCTGCAGTAGTGGAAAACTAGCTAACAAATAAATGCTCACAGCCGCCAAAAGCAGCATCACAATTTTAGTGATTTTAAGCAAGCAAAGCAAAGTCCCGGAAAATGTTTGGTGGCAAAATGTCAAAATATCAGAACATCAACTGCAACTCTCCTACGAACATTTTGTAAAACCATTAAATTGCATTCTCAATTTCAAAGTTATTGTCAAAAGTATCATAGACCCAGACAGCAATTTCTGGAGGAACTCCCCTCACAGGGGATACATTTGGACTACCACAGGCTCAGTAGGTCTTCTCTTAGTATTAACCACAAAGTTGATTGTGCTAAAAGGACCAACTAGGACCACTTCACTCTGGGTTGTTGTGATCTACAGTAGGGTCAGATTAGCTAAAAGCACCAACACTATGCCAGTAGGGCTGCTGTGATTAAACCCATTTACACTCAGAGCGGCCAAAACAGGCCTGACAATTTTGGAAATATTTTACTTGCAAAGGCATTTTCTGGAAAACATTTGAAGTAGAAATGTTAATCAAAAGCTCTACAACAACTCTCCTTCAAATATTTTGTGAATTTTTGCTTCCTTCGCAAGTTATTTTCATAAATATGAGAGTAGCAGATGATACTTCCAAGAGGAACTCTGAGTGTGAATGGGTTAAACCCATTTGTGCTTGGGGATTTCCTTGACCGCTGTCAACTGGACCTGTGACACTTTTGAATATAACTTAAAAACTAATCATAAGTTAGGAAATTATTTGAAGAGGAGTTGTCAGTAAGTTTTTGATTTACACATCTCTTTCAAATATTTACAGAAAATCTTTTGTTAGAGAGATATCACCAAAATAGTCTGGCGGTTTTTGGTGTTACAGGCATGAATAGGTTGAGATGTAGTCAACTTTGCCATAAAAGGAACCCATTTAAGACCACTACAGGGGTGTCCAAATATTTCAGTCCCGGAGCACAGTCAATACGTCCTGTAGCACATAGTTAAGACCAAGACCAATCATTAAACAGTATTTCTTAGTCGAGTTCACTTAGTGGGCACACTCAGAATGAGGCTGGGTTTGCTCAGAATGAGGCTGGGCATGCTCAGAATGAGTGGCTATGAAGGAAAACCCCAAGACCATGACAGCGCTTGAAAGCTTTCAAGGAAGATTTTTTCAGAAAATGCAAATTTCAGTTCATTCAACTTCTTCCATTCTGAGCAGAAATGGTTAAATGTCTGATTCATAATGATGAAGAAAAAAAGATGTCATTGGATTTGCGGTTAGAATTAGTCGAAGGAAATGCTGCGGGATGCAGTTGCCATAGAGACACAGCCTCTCATCTTGGTGTTTGAGTATTCTGAAGCTGTCATTATAAATGTGTGTGCACATCGCTGCTATGGAGCTCTGGGTAATCAAGCCACAGGGTTGTCACTGCTACATTTGCAAGGAGAGGACGAAATTTCGAGAATTCGCAGAAGTGGTTGCACGAAAGAGGTCTTCCATTTTTTAACCCATTCTTGCTTGTTGTGGCCTTAAAAGCTTGACGAAAGCGTATATGGAATAATATGATACAGTGCTGGCTTGGTCAGCAAGCAGGCAGCGTAGTTAAGGCCTTAAAAAAAAGTTGTTTGTTTCCTGTAACCCTACCCTAACAAGTTTTTATTCAAAAAATATCCCTACCCTTAAGTTTTTTTCGCCCTCCCAACTCCCAATCAACCAAAAACATGCATAAAACACACATTTTTGACCAAAAAAATAATGCAAAATTATTTTTTTTATCAACCTACCCACCCTTTTTTTTCGGACCGTTACAGGAAACAAACAATTTCTTTTTTTAGGCCTAAGGATGTTATCTTAGTGTTTCTAGGGTATATAAATAATCCGTCTATGCTAGGTGACACCATGAGAGGGGCCCAGAGTTCAGCATTTTTTCAATTATTTTTTCAATTCAAGCATTATTCCTGAGTTATTTTATCAGTATATTTGACTTGTATTAAATATCTTTCCCTTAGATATTTCCCAAAATTTTTTTTTGTCAGAATGATACCAATAAAAATGTTTTGCTGTTTTGGCTGCTGCAGGGATGACTTGGTTAACCCTTATGCTGCTGGCAGCTAATTTTGCCAATATAATTCAAAATTATGCAAAAAAACTCAAAAATTACTGAAACCCTGGCAAATGGGTACTCATCTGAGAGTACTCAGCAAGAGCTTTCCAATGAATACCAACATGACAGTGTCTAGATGGTTTTCAAAAACAATTGCATCCTTGTTCTTTGGATGAAAGTAGCCTTAGCATTGGAATGGGTTAAGTGAAGGATCACAATGAGATCATTTCAGAAAGACTATAATCAGGATTGGAGGACCTTTCAGACCTACCCTTTCCCTTCTCTATACAATCACATGTGTTTAGGCCTAGAAAAGAATGGTTTGTTTCCTCTAACGATCTGAAAAAAAATAGGGTAGGTAAGTCGGCAAAATTTATTTTTCTATTGGATTATTTTTTTGTTCAAAAATGTGTGTTTAATCAGAGAGGTATATATATATAAATAGATTGTCCCTTGTTTTATGCATGTTTATTTTAAATTTTGAGTTAGAAGGGCAGAAAATAATTTAAGGGTAAGGATTTCTTTGAGTAAAAACTTGTTAGGGTAGGGTCGCAGGAAACAAACAACTTTTTTTTAGGCCTTACCTTTTTAAACTGGACCTCCAACCCCTTGTTAACCCTTCTAATGCTGAGGCTCTTTTCGTCTGAAGCACAAGGACGCAAATATTTTCGAAAACCATCTAAACCCTATCATGTTGGTGTTAATTAAATAGCTCTCGCTGAGCACTCAGATGAGTACCCATGTGCTAGGGTTTCAGTTGTTTTTCAGGTTTTTTGCATCAATTTGTATTGGCCAAATAAGCCGCCAGCAGCATAGGGCTTAAAAAGTTCCACAGTTGGATGTGTTTAGAGGGCTGTGTTCGTAAGACTCTTGCATTTCTCACCAGATCTGCAGATGTACGCGTTACACAGAAAATATACATCTGCGCAAGATTTAGCTTCGCAATTCAAGCACAAAATTATCCCATTTGAAATCTGGCTGTGCTCACTCAGTGTGGAGGGATCGGTGCGCAGAAGCCAACGAGAGATAGCCAACGAGAGATAGCGGGGAGAAGGCAATAAAGATTATTGCCCCTTGTTGCCCCCTCAGCGCAGGGGTACCCCTTTTCGCTGACCCGGTTTACGTCTGAGGGCCGCAGGTGTGACCTTAGTAAGGTTGAAAGATGTTGTGGCACGGTAATCAGCATGGCAATTGACCACAATATCCTCGCCTAATATGGGCCTATGGGGATCAGGGACCTTTCAGGGGGTTTATTGCAGCTATGGATCTCCTCCAGTGCTACTAGATGCCAGAACCCTTTCAGTTCCTGGCTGCCTCAGCAGTCTGGACTTAACCCTTATGCTGTGGGTAGCTAATTTGCCCGAAACAAAATAATGCAAAAAACCTGGGGAAAATGACTGAAACCCTGGCACATAGGTACCCATCTGAGAGTTCTGTGCAAAGAGCTATCCAATGAGTACCAACATGAAAGGGTTTAGGTGGTTTTCTAATGCTTTGGCATTCTAATGCTTTGGAAGAAAGTCCTGTATTGTAAAGTATTTTGAAAATATTGCCAACATTTAATTTAAGATATTGTCAAGGTTTCTGAATACCTTTATGATCTCTCTCTCTCTCTCTCTCTCTCTCTCTCTCTCTCTCTCTCTCTCTCTCTCTCTCTCTCTCTCTCTCTCTCTCTCTCTCTCTCTCTCTCTCTCTCTCTCTCTCACTCCCTCCCTCCCTCCCTCCCTCCCTCCCTCCCTCCCTCTACCCCCTCCCTCCCCCTCCCTTCCTCCCTCCTCTTTTGCCTTATCTTACTTACTTAATTGTACTTATCGCAGAAGTGTAAGGAGAAAACATGCCAGTACCATGAATTCCCCTGATGGTCTTGCTGGTGCCTATTTGCTGTTTCATTTCCACTGATGGATGCACTTAGCTTACCTATCATTTCCAGCAACTGTTCCATCAGATTTGAGTGGAATAGTTGGTATCATAACCACGCAATTATCTTGCTGTAATGACAGAGCGGTCGCCATCTTTTATGAATGCGTTAAAAGCCTGGTTATGTAAGTGGGCGCAGTGGAGATATTTATAGTTGTTGATTACTTTGCTGCGGTAGGGTATATGTCTGCTATTGCCAACAGTCTGTGCTGGTGCTCGTGTGCAGGGTTGACTTCCATCAGTCTTCTGTGAAACATACATGGAATGTGTGCTATTGGAATATACATGTTTTACTTTTCATGATTCATTTTCATGACTGTCATGACTCATGACAGTTTTACTTTTACTTCACATGACTCATTTACTATTGTCTGTGCATGGTCAAAGTGAGTGCGCGCTCACGCACACATGCACACATACACACATACCCACACACATGTACACACACACACTTAGCTCACGCACACATGCACACATACACACATACCCACACACACGTACACACACGTACACACACATACACACACACACTCACGCACACATGCACACATACACACGTACCCCCACACACACACACACACACACACACACACACACACACACACACACACACATTCTTGAACCTGTAATGTACTGAATTCAGACTTTCTGGTGCATTCTTTACTAGCCCCCTGGAGGGGATTGAAACCTGGACCCCACTTCTTCCCTTCTGCTCTTTAATTAAGCCTAGTCTAGGCTCATTTGCATCATGTAAATGTATCTGGCCATTTTCTCATTTCCTGATAGCTTTTTTCACTTAATAAGTGTACATGACTAATTTACCATATCATGATTAATGACTCATCTACAATATTCTCTGTAAGCACTATGTAAATAACATCACTAATTGACCATATTCTGTAAGCATTTTACACAGAAAATGTCTGGTACTCATTGGTATTATTCTGCACACATACTCTATGGATGTTAGACTTATTTACCATATACTATAGGCTTTATAATCTGTAAATGAGTATGTTACCATGCTCTGTAAATTGTATACTCTGTGAATTTACATGACTCATTGACTATACTCTTTATACAATTTACTCTGTACGTGATCATAATCTGTACAAATGTTAATGATTCATTGAACATATTTCCTTCAACATATACTCTATAAATGTTAATGGCTCATTGAAGATATTCCGTACAGATTATACTCTATAAATGCACATGGTTCATGGACCATATTCTGTATACTCAATGTACACAGTATACTCAGTTAATTACAAGGGTCATTGGTTATATTCTGAAAATCAGCACATGACTCTGTTCATGTAATTGCCTCATTATCATTATCATTTGCACAGCTGGTTTTATAGGAAAGTCTTATAGTTTTGTATTTTCTTATTTTCCAGACTGCATATGACCGGTGCAATCCACTGACCAGGAGGCCATTCGGTGTAAACATTCCCCACGCTGTGAGTGATCTTTATTTTCTCATTAATGGTATATATATATATGACGGACGATATGCTTGGTCAGAATCCCATGCATATCAAGTATGTGTCATATGTATATGACAGATTTTGCATATGACGGACCAATTTTCCTGGTCCCATTGAGTCTGTCATATCCAAGTTCGCCTGTGTGTGTATATATATATATATATATATATATATATATATATATATATATATATATATATATATATATATATATATATATATATATATATATATATATATATACATACATACATATATAGTCGAATTCATCAATGGTTTTTTTGATAAACATTTTCTCTGATTTCAATCATAAGAATGTATACATTTATCAAAATAAGGCATGATATCTTTTTACAATGTCATGGGAATTATATGGAGATGAAAAATTTCAATGATATGGGCAGATATGCTTGAGATTGACATTTTAAGAAATTCGTCACAAAAAAATTTGGATGTCCTAAGGGGTGCTTGTTCATGGTTTGGGTGTCAAAAAGACGCCCAGACGCCCTGCTGGCTAAGACTATGATCGTTGGTAAGACATCAGGAAGATAGTCAGGCCATTTCGTACTACTTCAGGGATGAATTCGATAAACTTTCTAAAATTCTGCTTGCGTCAGCGTGGTCAAGAGAGGAAAGAGAGGGGCGCTAATCCCTTCCTTATGTAGCGATTACCCCCGATGCCGCCGCCATGAAAAGCACATCCTTTTTCGCCCGTAAAGACGCCATTAGCTGGAGGCTGGATCTGCGTGTCAAAGGTGCCTCCGTGGCCGGGTGATCTATGGTCGGCGGCAGGGTAATGCCGGCCTTTTGTATGAGCACGCTGTGATGAAGTGGACTATTTTGTCATCTCTGCCTCTTTCCCCGGCCGTTATATGTTTGCCCTGTCGCCCTCCAGCTCTCTGCTACTAAACTGATACGCCGCTTTTTACGCGCCAGTCGATAAGTGGGCTGCTTACCTACCTAAGAGAGGCTTAGGGGCCAGAACTGGGGATACGTGTTTAACCTGTTAATACTCAGAGCACTTTAAGTTATCAGAGAGACTTTGTGGCCAAAACTGGGGATATGTGTTTAACCTGTCAATACTCAGAGCACCTTGAATCATAAGAGAGAATTTATGGCCAGAACTTGGGATATATGTTTAACCTGTTAATACTCACAGCACCTTGACTCATAAGAGAGAATTTATGGCCAGAACTGGGGATATGTGTTTAACCTGTTAATACTCAGAGCACCTTGACTCATAAGAGAGACTTTGTGGCCAGAACTGGGGATATGTGTTTAACCTGTTAATACTCAGTGCACCTTAAGTTATCAGAGAGACTTTGTGGCCAGAACTGGGGGTATGTGTTTAACCTTTTAATACTCAGAGCACTTTAAGTTATCAGAGAGACTTTGTGGCCAGAACTGGAGATATGTGTTTAACCTGTTAATACTCAGCGCACTTTAAGTTATCAGAGAGACTTTGGGGCCAGAACTGGGGATACGTGTTTAACCTGTTAATACTCAGAGCACTTTAAGTTATCAGAGAGACTTTGTGGCCAGAACTGGGGATATGTGTTTAACCTGTTA
Source organism: Maea johnstoni (assembly GCA_963942565.1). Classification (NCBI taxonomy): domain Eukaryota; kingdom Metazoa; phylum Annelida; class Polychaeta; order Spionida; family Magelonidae; genus Maea; species Maea johnstoni. The sequence goes on from OZ012694.1 coordinate 16,073,976, forward strand.
ATACTCAGAGCACCTTGATTCATGAGAGAGACTTTGTGGCCAGAACTGGGGATACACATTTAACCTGTTAATACTCAGAGCACCTTGACTCATAAGAGAGACTTTATGGCCAGAACTGGGGATATGTCTTTAACCTGTTAATACTCAGAGCACCTTGACTTATAAGAGAGACTTTGTGGCCAGAACTGGCGATACGTGTTTAACCTGTTAATACTCAGGGCACCTTGACTCATAAGAGAGAATTTATGGCCAGAACTGGGGATATGGGTTTAACCTGTTAATACTCAGAGCACTTTATGTTATAAGAGAGACTTTGTGGCCAGAACTGGGGATGTGTGTTTAACCTGTTAATACTCAGAGCACCTTGACTCATAGGAGAGAATTTATGGCCAGAACTGGGGATATGGGTTTAACCTGTTAATACTCAGAGCACTTTAAGTTATCAGAGAGACTTGGTTGCCAGAACTGGGGATATGTGTTTAACCTGTTAATACTCAGAGCACTTTAAGTTATAAGAGAGACTTTATGGCCAGAACTGGGGATATGTGTTTAACCTGTTAATACTCACAGCACCTTGACTCGTAAGAGAGAATTTATGGCCAGAACTGGGAATATGGGTTTAACCTGTTAATACTCACAGCACCTTGACTTATAAGAGAGACTTTATGGCCAGAACTGGGGATACACGTTTAACCTGTTAATCCTCAGAGCAATCTGGCCTGATATCCAACCGAAGTCATCCAGATCCCAACAGGGCGTAACAAATTTATCACCTGCTCTTCATGCTAAGAAAAAATAACAAATACATTTCAAAAAATTTAAAAAAATTTTTTAGGTTAGAATGAGGTTGCTTCCCAAGTGGTAATATTGAATTCTGCCATTCGATATTGAATTCTGCCGTTCGATATTGAATCTACAAAGTATGAACGGCTCCAGGTCTAACACCTATTGACCAATCAGCATAGAGAATCAGGGCTAGACGCCAACAGTGGTCCTATGGCCCCAGGCCAGTAAAAATTCCCCAAAACGGCTTCGGGCCAGTAAAAAAAGACTTCAACTGGTCCTACAGGGCCAGTAAACATTTGGGGGCATTCTTATCAACAAGTTTCCCCTCAAGAAAATCCCAAATGTTTTTGAAATAAATGAATATAAAATAAATAAAAATAAATGTCTGTGAATTTTATGCAATGCTTTTTCATTTTATGTTAAAGAAAAATTTGAAGGACCAGCAAAATTTTTGCAGGACCAGTAGATTCTCTGTGTTACTGGTCCCACGGGGCTAGTACCATTTTGAGTTAGCGTTGAGGCCTGAGAATTACAGCAGAGCAGGTGATAAGTATATTAATGACATAAAGTGTATATGACTCTATTTTGTTGTTTTTTGCAGAGCCTGAAGCCTTCCAGGAGTCTGTTCTCGGAGCCCCTGAAGACGATCGCCAGCTCCCCGCTGGACAGCAACCTGCCGAGCACCCTGGTGAACACGCCCAGCTCCAGCCCCAGCAAGGACCTCATCAAGCGCGAGATCGCCAAGATCGTCAAGCGGCTGGAGGAGGCCGATAGCGGCTGCAGCGACTCCAACGAAGAGTCCCCCGAACTCGGAGGCAGCGGGGCCTTCCAGGACGGGGAGGGCTCCTGGAGCGAGGAACCGCAAGGGGAGGAGGAGGAAGAGAATAGGGAACCAATTTTTCTCATCGATGTCAACAACGATCTCGATCTGGAGCAGATCGAGAAGGATTAGGCAGCAATAGGATTTTCTAATTTCTATGCGGCGGCAAACAGGAGCAGGGGAGGTTAAACGGTAGTCCTCATGACAGTCAAGAATCGCTGGGTTGGATTAAGTGGGTTCTTGAGGAGCGCACCCTATTCAGTCAAAACTTAGTGAATATGTGGTACTTCTACCATGTTTTATCCGAATATTTGATTTCTGGAATACCCCAAAATCACCCTCCCCTTTTATGCACCCTGTACGTAGAGTGTGGCCCATCTACTTACAACAATGGCAATCTGTGAAGTCTTCATTCTATCATCAGTACCGCATCTGTATTCAGCTCATGTGTTGAGAAAGCTGAAAAAGTCATGTATTAGACTCATGCAAAGCGTTTCAGGATATAAGCACAAAATGTTACAGTATTGTTGATGACTTAAGGCAATTGAGATTTACGCAACCCAAGAAGTCTGATGAACAAGACAGTATTTTCAAAGCAAATATGGAATGAAAATAGAGTGAAATAAGGGTTTTTTTCTACAAAACTTAAGATATTAACATGAAATACTAGCCTGCTCCTCTGATCATTTGAGCATGGATGAACTTAAGTTTAAACAATAGGATTTAAAAACAAAAACGTAGGAAAAATGTGATATTAGATTTTTAGCTTAATGTATGCCAAAGTTGAGTTCACTTTGAAAATATTTGCTTCCTTGTCAGACTATGGAGAATCTGAATGAGTGATGAGTAAGTGTTGTCAGTGTTTCTGATATGGTTTGCATGAGTTATGTGGAATTAGTCCTCATTTGGATGTGTAATGGATTATGGATGAAGACTTCACGGATACCCCGGATTATATATTACGAGTAGAGCATCGGGCAGCTTGAATGGATGTTGCTAAGTCAAGAAAGATGTCGAGGTGATCGCCGATACTCCTTTATCACTCGGTGGGTGCGCTAACCTACAACCAGCGCAGAATTCACGATAGTGCTTTCTCACTCTGCCACTAGGTGGCGTTGCCTCCCTGCTGAAACCTACAACCAGCGCATATTCTTTTAGCGTTTTCTCACTCTGCCACTAGGTGGCGCTGCCTTCCTGCTCCTGATTGTGCCACGTTCTCCCTGACCCGCTGTAGCTAGGATTACCTGCTGGAAAGCGTAGTAACACCCTGGGTGTATCACAGAAGGGTTCGAAGGAGAAGGGTGTCTTAGGGTGATCTCAGCCGGCGTGGGCTAGGGTCTTGCAGTATAAGTGTACAACGTACTCAGTAGCTGTCTGTGATGTATATCTCGCCCTTACCTTATGTAGCTGAATTTCCAGGAAATTCCTTGGAGTTCCTGGAAAAATCCTAGAAATTCCTGGAAAAATTCCAGGAGTTCCCAGAGAAATCCTGGGAGTTCCTGGAAAAATCCTGGGAATTCCTGGAAAAATCCTCGGAATTCCTGGAAAAATCCTGGGAATTCCTGGAGAAATCCCTGGAATTTCCTTGGGATTCCCGGCTTATTTCTGTAAGGGATCTCTTCCATTCCTCTCATCCCTGGGAGGGGTAAAATCTCCAGGAAAAGAAATTGATATAACTAAAACTGTTCATCCACAGTGTACCCTGGAGTCAACCCATACATAATGAAACTGAGACTTCTTAGGAAATCCTTGGAGTTTCCTCGGAAAAGCCTTGGGTTTCCTTGGTTTGCCAATTCATACCTGGAGATCTAATCATCTTCACAATTATCATGTGGATAGGCCTTCCTTTGTAAAAAAAACACATGAAATTAATCCTGAATTCAAAGATTTTTTGAAGGATAGTTAGTTTTGATCAGCCTTCTTCAAAAGTTGGGGTGTTTTTTTATGCTACCTGTCTGAATGGGTCAAGCAGGGGTAAATATTTCATGTAGAGAGGTTCAACCAAACTTCTAAGCGTATGCAACCTTTAATTCTTTTATCAAAAATACAATTGTTTTTTGATTCTGTATGGAAAACAAGTTTCATACACAAAAACTCCCCCATCTATGGAATCATGTATCTTCCTCTACCTTTGACATTTGAGTCTTCAGGGTTAACCCTAAATATGCTGCTGGTGTCTAATTTAATAACTGAAACCCTGGCATATGGTACTCATTTGAGAGAACTCAACGAGAGCTATCCAATGAATACCAATATGATAGGGTTTAGATGGTTTTCAAAAATCTTTGCATCCTTGTACTTTGGACGAAAGTAGCCTTAGCATTGGAAGGGTTAATGGTCCCCTCCCCCAGGGGTCTGGGGTTTCTTTCAGGGTTCTCTGAGGATGAGCAGTTCAATCTCTGGTCTTTCAAGGCTCAGAGCTGGGCCAAAATACTTGTGTTTTTTTGTGACACCATACTGGAAAAAACAATTGCCACTAATCATTTGCCTTTGATCCACACTCTCAGAGAAAATATATGTAACATTCATGATAAACCCATTTCCATCCTAGGTGTATGCAGTCGGACACACAAGGGAATGTCTCAATAACGAAACTAAATGTTGAGATTTTTTGTCTGAAGGTTAACCCTTGTACTGCTGGTGGCTAATTTGGCCAAAACAAAATGATGCAAAAAGACACCAACAACTGTAACCCTGGCACATGGGTACTCATCCGATAGTACTCGGCGAGAGCTTTCCAATGAATACCAACATGACACGGTTTAGGTGTTTTTCAAAAATCTTTGCATTCTTGTGCTTCGGACAAAAGTAGCCTCAGCATTGGAAGGGTTAAAGTATTGTTTTGAATATTTCTCTCTTTTGACGAGCTATGTTCTAGATTTTCAGGCCATGCATACACTCCAGGTGGAGATGGGTCAGATTGATTAACCCTTATGCTGCTGGTGGCTAATTTTGCCAATACAAAATGATGCAAAAAACCTGAAAAATGACTGAAACCCTGGCAAATGGGTACTCATCTGAGAGTGCTTAGCGAGAGCTTTCATATGAATACCCACATGACTTGGTTCTGATGATTTTCATTATTATTTGCTTTTTTGTGCATTGGACGAAAATAATCTCAGCAGCAAAAGGGTTAACGTATCATCTAGAACCTGTCAGTTTGTGCCCACTTGTCTCATTAATATTCATGAATTTACCGGTAAGCCCACTAGAATATTCAGTTAGAGGTTCTATATACTTTTGCTTTCTGTTTTCTTGCCTTGCCTTGTTTATACCAAAGAGTACAGCTAGAATATAGGGCATTTCTGTTGCCAGTTTTCAGCAATATCTAGTGACACTAAACCAACGAAAAAAAAGATGCTACTTAATTCATATGAAAGTTCTTGCCTCATAAAAGTTCTGAGAGAAAGACCAAGAGAACAGAAGCCAAGTGTAAAGTTAGAAGAAAATAACTTCTAGTCAGGCTGCTTTTCATTATATAGAAGACTGGAGATGCCCTCTTATTCATCGCTAGTTGAAATAACTAATATATCACTACAGCTTATCCATGTCCAAAGAAAATGGACTTAACAGTGTGGCCCTGGCATGTGTATATGTTGGGAGCGGTGAAGATCAATCAAAAGGTGTGGCGTCTGCTCTCTTGAGTTTGTTTCTCTCATTGTTTTGTACATTTAACCCACTATTGCTTAACCCCTACGCTGCTGGTGGCTAAGTTGGCCAAATGGCAAAAATCCTGGGAAATCACCGAAACACTGGCTTATGGGTACTCATGTGAAAGGTCTCAGTGAGAACTATCCAATGAGTACCAACATGACAGGGTTTTGATGGTTTTCAAAAATATTTGCGTTTTTGTACTTTGCACGAAACTAGCCTCAGCATTGGAAGTGTTAAGAGCTTATCTCAAAAAAATTGTCGTCTAGATCCATGATACTCATGACAGTAACTTGGAGATGAAGAATGATGGAATATTTGAAGAAGAGTTGATGGTAGTATGTCCTGTTTGATATTTCTCCTTCAAATATTTTCCCAACTATGATCCAGATATCAATGGGTTAACGGTTGCAGGATGCTAAACCATTGTGCTGGTGGTGGCTAATTTGGTCAACATGAAATGATGACAAAAAGCTGAGAAATGACTGAAACCATGGCATATGGGTACTCATCTGAAAGAACTCAGTGAGAGCTTTCCAATGAATACCAACACAACAGGGTTCAGATGATTTTTATAATTTTTTGCATTTTTGTACATTGGACGGAAGTAACATCAGCAGCAGAAGGGTTAACCCTTCATGTTTAGCATCCTGATTATCCCATACTCTGGAGAATCATTTGAGAATGAAGCAAGAATTTGAGAAATATTTGAATGTAGGATGCATGCACACTGACCAATGTTTCTCTTGTGAATTTTCTTTTTGAGTTGATACTGTCATAAGCTGGAACTCAGCAAAATAATGGGCCTCTCTGTGTGGGTGATCTAGGCACAAGTGGGTTACTGGTATTTGCTGTAACTGCAATAAGCGATCTGTCATTCGTTTCTTTCAACCTTCAAGCAGAGTTGCACGTTTGACGACAAGCTTTGTAAAAGATAAGCGAAGAACAACGATGACCGCATCAACGAAAGAGTGTAATATTAATTTGATCCCCTAGGGAGGTCATTATGCATTGGTAGTGTTGAGAGTTTTTCAAACAGGTATAGTGGAATGGTGAGTTACATGTAGGTTATATATTCCACTACCCCTGACTCATCTTGATCAGTGAAATATTTTGCCGAAGAAATCTGTTGGGTGTGGATGTAGGTGATTTTTTGGTTGTCTTTTTCATGGTTGAAGTCATATATTTTCTATTATAATAATGAGCCCCTGAGCCAGTTTTAAATGTGAGGATTTGTCGAGCGTGAGGGGAAATCTGAGCACTGTCATAGTGTATGTGATAAGGAGAGTCAGGAAAAGATAATGAAGATGATAATGAAGAAGAAGATGAGGAAGCTTGATATTTTGATATTGCCATTTTCATGTACATTAGGTATCAGGAAATATGGGTCTAAAACACCTGTATTTCTCTTGTAATTGCAGTTGAAATGTATAGTTATGTACTGTACAGGTTGATAGTGTCCGGTGGAAGGCACGTGTGCGTGCGCTGATGTCATCAGTATTTGCTGTTGTGGTGACATCATCAATTGTTGCGTGGTGACATCACAAGTGTCACCAACTCTGTTATGACATCATCAGTTTGTGTTGGAATGGTCACTAGTTGTTGTGTACAGAGGAGGAGGAGGAGGAGGAGGAGGAATCAGGAGCAGGAAACACTGCCCCTCAGAGGCATGTTCGATTTATATTCATGAGGTCTCTATAAATAAATCGCAAAAATATCCTCTTGGCGTCAAGCATTTAAATAACCTTCCTGAGTAATTCTTTTTAGTGCGGTCACTGGAAATTATATTGTTAACATACGCACATGAATCTTAAGAATGATAATGGGACTAATCAAAATCACATTCAAGTGAGGGGTTAGGGTCGGTTGCCTTTATGTTATATGCGCCTTTTTGATTTATAACTTAACTTCACTTTACACAGATATTTTCTGATTTATTTATAGAATCCTCATGCATATCAATCGAATATGCCTCTGAGCGGCATGGTATTTACCTCTAAGGAATCAAATCAGCACACAAGAAAGGATGACATCACGTTGTCATGGAGATCTGTAGATGCTTCTACTTGTTTTATTCTATTTTGCACAAAATATATAAGGAGAGCTACATTTACAATGTAGGCAGGAAAAAATTCAAATCCTTATTTGTTACTTTTGTATTTGAAGTTTTTTAAAGAATTTCTTACCAAACCATTGAAAAAATGATGAGTAGCATATGATTGGGTTGTAAGATTACCGTTCTATTTTGGAGATGAATTTCTTAGATGTACCAAATTCACAGAGTGCTATTTCTAGCTCTCCACTCTTTCAGAGCTCCAGCATGTCGGCTGACACCTAATTCAATCATTTTCATATGTATATATATATATATATATATATATATATATATATATATATATATATATATATATATATATATATATATATATAAATATATATATATATATATATATATATAAATATATATATATATATATATATATATATATATATATATATATATATATATATATATATATATATATATATATATATATATAAATAAATGTACGCACATACATATTATTGGAGCTGTGGTGTATGACAACAACAAGATATATTCATATCATCACTTCCCAATACATGATAATCCTTCATGTCCACTTATGTATTGATAACCAGCAGAGCACCCAATGAGTCTTGTAAGGAGTTAGTACCAGTACTCCATACAATATCAAGTTTGTTGGACTGGTCAACAATATGAAATTGATTTAATTGTTACTTTAATAATGTCTCCGAACAAAGGCAGTTTGCAAGCTGACATATTTCAATAAATTTAGTCACTGCAAGGCGGGCAGTTTTGATAAAAAAAAATCATATATTGTATTAGAAAGAAATATCAATATTGTATCATTTTGCAAAAGTTTTAAAGATGACAATTTCTTAGTATGACAATAGGATGACCTTATTCTGAGCCAGGACTTGAAGGAATATTTGAATGAAATTTAACACTTGGTACTTGCCATATTTACATTCCACCGACAAGCTTTCCCTTGTGTGGAATATTTCCTTTTGAGAAAATGTCCAATACAAAAATTTAGGGATATTTTGTCTATCGCTGCACATGGAGTCCAAATTTCTTTAATATGTTTTTCTTATTGACTATTTCGGCATAGTTTTTGTATTATTTGCTGGTGAATTAAACCAGTTTAGTTGAGTCTTAATGTGTCATTTGCCTAAGTTTCATGTGCTTATCTAGTCAAGACTTACATATGTATAGTCTTCCACAGAAATATCTGCCTGGCACTGTTGTAAATATATTCCTAATGAGGCACAATTTCAAAAAATATTTGAATGGACGTGGTCATCCAAGTACTGATTAACACTTTTCCTTCAAATATTTTCATGATAAATGTTAATCAGATTTTCAAACCAACTACTGGATTTTAAAATATTTTTTGGAAATGTGTTCTTAATCCTTATACCATTCATTAAGCAAATGTATCATTACATTTTAAAGTTACTTTCCTAGTTAACCTTTGAGAATGAGTGGAATAATTGAGTTTAGAAACAAAGCAACTATTAAACCATTCCTGTTCAGAACTCCAGCTGAGAAATGAATTTCTTTTTAAGAGCATACAACTGGGGATGCACGATGGAATTTCACTCATTCACTTGTTCTTGTAACAGGAATCACAAGTTACATTCTAACAGTTTCTATTATACTTTCCCAAGTATGTGCGACCTCGTCAGAACTGTGCCAAACTCTGACGGTGATCTGGACATGACTGATTACGATGTTTAAAGGTTCGCTGGATTTTTGTACGGTTTGGTGGATTCTCCGTCTTGTTGGGTAGATTATTCTGTACAGCCATCTTGTGTGAAGATGCTTGATTTTCATTGGACGTGAGGGCAAATGGTGGCTTGTATCACTTCTCCCTCGACCTCGAGGAGAGCGGTATTATACTCTATACTACACATGTGATATTTGCATAATGGCCAGTTGCTACTTATAGTTAGACATAGGCATCTTAGCTTGTTTTTTGCACCGTGATCTTTTTTATGTCTCAGACCCCCCGTTTACCAAATGTGTCTTTTTCCCTTGATCACCACAAAGTCTTAACCACTCAACGTCGCAGCCAATGAAAATGAAGCATCCTTTGCATTTAGTCGTTTCTCATTGGTTGAATATCGCTATTCATTACCGACCGATGTGTCATATAAAGGGCTATGTGAAATCTGGCCTATATTTGTGATGTGGGGAGTTCACTGGAATATCCCCACTACATAAACTCCAGTCTATTACTCAACCTCATACACCTCAGAGCTCCCTATATTTATATATATATATATATATATATATATATATATATATATATATATATATATATATATATATATATATATATATATATATATATATATATATATATATATATATATATATATATATATATATATATATATATATATATATATATATATATATATATATATATATATATATATATATATATATATATATATATGTATATACGCTTTTGGAAATTGGCTATGAATTTTTTTCTGATTTTAACATAACAAGAATGATACATGATTTTCGAAAATAATCAAAGGAAATTTGTTGAATTTTTTGCAAAAAAAGAAATGTGTGTAAATTGAAGAGAAGTGATCATTTTTTCTACCTGTATCAAATGTACCTGGGCATGTCAAGAAAATCCTGGTATTTTCCTAACATTATCGTAGATATTCCTTGGTATCCCAGCTTCTTTTGGTAACAGTAGGGACTCTCTGTGAAGGAATGGGTTGAGCTGTTATTTCTGTGTATAATTATCAATTGAAGATCTAAGTATCGTGTTAAATTTTGCAAGATTCTGTGTGGTGTGTGTACGAGTGAATGTGACTGTGCTGAACATGAAAGGATCTCGTTAAACCTGTCTCTGTTCCCCCCCCCCCCCACATCCCCAAGCTGGGTTACATTGGTGCTGTGGCTAGGATCCTTCATGGTATCCTTTTAGTACCTTCTCTATGTATTCACTTCTCTCGGCTGCCCCTTTGTCTCCAAGCTGGGTTACATTGGTGCTGTGGCCAGGATACTTCATGTTATCCTTTTAGTACCTTCTCTATGTATTCACTTCTCTCGGCTGCCCCTTTGTCTCCAAGCTGGGTTACTTTGGTGCCGTGGCCAGGATCCTTTTAGTACCTTCTCTATATATTCACTTCTCTCGGCTGCCCCTTTGTCTCCTGGTGTTGTGGCCAGGATCCTTGATGGTATCCTTTCAGCACTTAATATCGCATTCTCAAAGCTGCCAAACTATGATTTAGCATTGTGGGACAAAGGCTTCTCCCTAAACATAACACTTTGCTCAGTGCAAACAAATGCTCATATTATCATTTGGGATATATAAAGGAAGACTTTTAGAAAGCCATACAATCAAATGTTTATTTTATTATGCCCACATTTTTCAAGAAATGTGTACAGTAGCACCATGCTTGGTATTTTGAGCATTAATTGCACACACAAATATCAAGAAGACTTAAATGTCCTTTTTCTAGAGGTCTTCCTGGGTGTTCCCGTAACAGTTTAGAATTTTACTAGGTGAATGTTTCCTCCAGAAATGATTATTTTAAAGGTACAGAGTGCTTATATGGTTGTATTATAAATGGCTCTATACCATATAAGTAGATTTAACCCTTGTGCTGCTGGTGGCTAATTTCACCAATACAAAGTGATGCAAAAAAACCTGGGAAATGACCGAAACCCTGGCAAATGGGTACTCATCTGACAGAACTCGGCGAGAGCTATCCAATGAGTACATACATGACAGGGTTTCGCTGGTTTTCAGGAATCTTTGCGTCATTGTGCTTTGGGCGGAAGTAGCCTCAGCATTTGAAGGGTTAAGTAAAGAACAGGCCAGATGGAATCCTTTATTATGATTGAACGCCATTGGGTCGAACAGAGACAGATCCAACGGGTATTGATGATGAGTGTGAATTTTGATTGGACAATCACTTGTATGGTTTGTCACGCTGATTTTAGCACCGATTCCATTGTGTAAACACACATGGTGTAAACACACATGGTGTAAACACACATGGTGTAATCACACATGGTGTAAACACACATTGTGTAAACACACATGGTGTAAACACACATGGTGTAAACACACATTGTGTAAACACACATGGTGTAAACACACATTGTGTAAACACACATGGTGTAAACACACATTGTGTAAACACACATGGTGTAAACACACATTGTGTAAACACACATGGTGTAAACACACATGGTGTAAACACACATGGTGTAAACGCACATTGTGTAAACACACATGGTGTAAACACACATGGTGTAAACACACATTGTGTAAACACACATGGTGTAAACACACATTGTGTAAACACACATGGTGTAAACCAACATGGTGTAAACACACATTGTGTAAACACACATGGTGTAAACACACATGGTGTAAACACACATTGTGTAAACACACATCCTCTGAGATTACCGCTGCTCTGATTGTTTTGCAATTCTTTCCTGTAGGTATGTGATTTGAAGAATATTTGAATGAAAAAGGTAGTTCTCATATTCCGCTGATACTAACCTATTTTGATAGATCTGAAAGTGAGCCTTTTGAAGGAATTGCATCCTGATCAACTCTTTGGGTTACTCTGGAGGTAGTCTTGTTTCTAGATAGAGGAATATTCGGGTTAGATTACAATTACTGGTAAAATTTGGACATTCCTGCTTTTGTATGGATGGCTTTCATTGTTGAGAATCATACTCCATCCTTTCCTGGAGTGGCCGGGTGGTTTGTCAAATTTGCCCATGTATGCTTAATGGTATGCTGGATAGTCATGATATACCCTTAACCCTTCCAATGCTGAGGCTTCTTTCATCCATGGGAGAAAAATGCAAAAAGTGTTGAAAACCATCTAAACACTATCAAGTTGGTATTCATTTGAAAGCTCTCGCTGAGTACTCTCAGATGAGTACCCATTTGCCAGGGTTTCAGTAATTTCTCAGAATTTTTGCAGCATTTTGTACTGGCCAAATTAGCCAGCAGCAGCATAAGGGTTAACAAATACATCTAGGAATTCCACGAACTCTTGTGACAGTTTCCAAGCATTATTCTAGGAATTCCTGGGTATTCCCAGCTTCATTTGGTAAGGGTTGAGGAGAGATTCGGTATCATGACTATCCAGTAGTTTAATTGATTGCATTGTTTTACCTGTGGTATTCAAAATTGCATTGATAACGAAGGAAGAAACCAGATAGCTTGGGAAAAAATCATCCCCCACCCCAAGTCACTGCTAACCTTCTCACAAACCCCAAACAGTACACGATTCATGGACTTTTGAGATAAATGAGCGGGTCTTTTCTCTTCTAACTTTTTGGGAAAAATATTCTTGTTAAAAATAATATCACCATAAGGGAAAAGATGTTTTTGGTGGAATGGGCTTAAATGGCTTCATTTGATAGACAACCCTGTGACTCGTGACCATGAATGGTTTGGAGAATAGAAAGAAATATGATTACTTGTAAAATTGAAGCATTCCTTCCCCATGAAGGACTTGTTTCCGTTTTGCACTGACAATATATAAAGATGTTGTTTTTACCTCAAGTGCTTTTTAACGCCTTTGTGTAGAGGGTGCTGTACAGTAGAAATAGGTGGCGCCACAAGCTCGCCATCGTAGGAGCTGTCGACAGCCACGCTATGTACAGTTTTTGATCGTATTATCCATTCTATCACTGCCTCTCAACAAAAAATGGATGCTTGGTTTACGTGCGCTGGGAATAGGGCAGATTAGTTCCCTGGAACTTAGGGACAGGTACATCATGCTTCATAGTGGGCTCATAACAATTAGAGTTGTGCTGAGAAATAGTCCTGATATTTTAATCTCTCCATTCGGAGTTGTTTGTATGCTTCATCTAGTAAAACAAAATGAAGCTAGGTGTATTATGCCCCATAATGGACCAGTTACTTGATTTTCCAGGTTATTGTGGGTGATATTTGTAGGAGAGGGAACTAGTCTGGTTTATTCCCAGCATATTCCCTCCACACCCAGGGTGGCGAAGTGGTCGGGGTAATTTGGGGGTAACTTGCACAAAATGCAATGTTCCACAAATATCTGAAGATGATTGTTCCTCTAAAAGAATAACGGACATCCAAATAGTTTGCTTTAACCCACATGCCAAGAGTTTGCCTTGAAATTGAATCGCATGGATTTATGGTTACTTTTGAGAATCACACTGCATGAATTCTAGAAATATTTAAATGAGATTTATTGGTTTGGTTGGTATAAGTATTTAGCACACATCTATTTTTTCAGAGGATCCTTTTATTTTAAAACTGCCTCAAAAGGCATTTTAGGGCTTTACATAGATGAATGGCTTGACCCAGTCATGTCTATAGCACCTTGAAAGTCTCTCTTAACCCATTAACACTCAGAGCGGCCAAAACAGGCCTGACAATTTTGGAAATATTTTTCTAACTAAAGCATTTTTTGCAAAATAATTGAAGGAGAAATGTATAAGAGAAGTCAACCAACAACTCTCCTTCAAATATTTTGTAAACTTTTGCTTTATTCCCAAGTTATTTTGAAAAGTATCAGAGTAGCAGACGATAATTTCTAGTGGATCTCTGAGTGTGAATGGGTTAAGCATTATCTTTTCTGACTTTTTCAGGTAAAGAATGCTATATTGAGATATGCTAATCAAAAGTAAAGCTACAACTCTCCTTTGAAAGAGCTCATGTCTTAACCCTTCCAGTGCTAAGGTTACCTTCATCCAAAGAACAAGGACTCGAATCTTTTTGAAAACCATCTAAACCCTGTCATGTTGGTATTCATTGGATAGCTCTTACCGAGTACTCTCAAATGAGTACCCATATGCCAGGGTTTCAGTAATTTTTCAGTTTTTTTGCATCATTTTGTATTGGCCAAATTAGTCACCAGCAGCATAAGGGTTTAGAATAAGCTATGTTTAAGTGTGATTGGTCCATGCAGTGCACTTCGTGGGAAACTCTAGTCATGAATGGCTTAAAAAAATAGCTCCTAACAAACAATTTGCATAAACTCCGACCACTGGCGCCCCCTGGTGTTGCTGGGAGAAATTACTGTATATTGAGAAAAAAAATACTTGGTGACTTTTCTCTGTGTTCCAGCCATGTTGCACCACTAATGTATCATGCTTTTTCTAAAAAATTCCACTTTTGAAATCAGGGCATATTCACCTATAGCCAATGAAACTGTAGCGAAGAGGTCTTTTTCTATTAGCGTAGTAAGCCCCAGGTTTGCATTTTAATGGATTCAGGTGGGTGCGGCAGGCATCTTTTTAGATGATGAGGATGCGCTGTGAGGAACATGTGTGCATGTATCATGGAGCTGATCTGGGAGGTTTATACAGAGAGTCGAGACAAGTTCAGCGAGTCTCCTTAGCCACACTCAGTGGGTTGTCTCCCACAGTGGTGGAGAATCAACTGGTGAGATCCCTATTACGACCCTGCAGGACATGACGCGAACAGTCTTTGCATGTCTGGCCAGATAGTGACTGTGAATGTCAGTCAAATATTCAAGGATGAATGCCAGCTTGTCCAAAGGCATGTAATATCATCCTGGCCTTGTTTCTACTCTCTCTGTGCCCTGATCAAATGTAGCTGAGGTTTCTATGGAAATCCTCAGATTCTTATGGAAATCCAGAGATTCTTATGGAAATCCTGTGATTCTTATGGAAATCCTGAGATTCTTATGGAAATCCTGAGATTCTTATGGAAATCCTGAGATTTCCTATGAAAATCTTGGGAATTCCTTGGTATCCCAAGCTTCATTTGGTTTAAGGGAATAAAACTCTCAGATTCAGTGTAACAGTGATCTTAGATTTACGGCTAATGTGATGGTGATTATTTTTTATCTTTCCATCTGTATGTGTGGCCCATAGCCAAGCGAGGATCCATTGAGCGACTTCCCTGGGGTCGTGGGTGATGTTGGTGGCCCCCAGTAGGTGGCGCTATGTGTAATGCTCAGGTAGATCTGTGGGGAAATATAAACATGAATATATACAGATATATATGATTATATAATGTAGTACTCAGAAGATTTGTAGAGGGATAGAGTACTGTCCATCTTAGACCATGAAACACCAAATAGAGTAAATGGGTGGGGTTGGGTTTTTGCATGAAGGAGATAGCTAAAGCTAGTATGATATCTTCTACATGCTCTTGTAAGGGATACGTCTTTGCAGGTAGTAGCCTGAACAGGATCTTGATTTGCCATTACTAGCAAATGGGTGTAGATCTCGAAGGGAGGGTAGGGGGCAGGATCGCATTAAATGTACTTTGCGTTTCAAACTCACAACAATTTTTGCAGTGAAGTTACCACATTTTTTATCTTTGCCGAAAAATAACGCCCTATTCCTATACCCCTCTCTGTATCTGTAGGTGATCTTATAGTGCAGCCCAGTGGTTTGAGATCCCCATGAAAACATCTAGTCTGGTGTAAATAATTGTACTTGAACTGCCATTTGCCCAGAAGTAGTTCTTGTACTACCATGTGGGCTATCCCACAATGCTGGTTGAGTGAGATCTCCAGTATGACTCTGCAGGACAAGTAGCCTAGCTACAAGGCCCTACTCTGTTTTAGTTTATTATATATAAATGCCTGCACCTGTACTTCATAGGGACTTGTGGCCCACTGTTGGCCATTTAGTTCACACAATTGCCACACGAGGGCTGTGATGGAAGTCGACAACTGAACTCCTAGTATACCGCAGTGCCAATTATCCACAATGGAAGACATTTAAATATGGCCTGGGAGGCAGACTACAGGACAAGATGTCCATATCGTGCAGGGGTATGAATCAAAAGAGGCATCTGATCAAAGAGACCCTGCTTGTAATCTAGCCCCTTCGGTCCACCAGTGGCAGGAGTCCGCCAAGAGTATGTACCCATAACAAATATAACTGACACTTTCCAGGAATTCCTTCATTTGCTGAGAGTGTACAGTGATAGTACATGTATGAAACGTCCCTCACCAAATATGACCGAGACTACTCAAAAAATCTTTGGGTGTTCCTAGGAATTTCAAGTTTTAATGGCTTAGAGTGTACTGTGATAATACATGTATGTACTCTTACCTCATGTACCTGAGACTTCCCAGAAAATCCTGGGATGTTACTTGGAATTCCTTGCTATTTCAAGCCTCAATTGGTAAGAGTGCACAGACTTATTATGTACCCATACCAAATGTAACTGAGATTTTTCAAAAAAATCAATGGGTTTTCCTAGGATTTTTTTGGTATTTCAAGCTCCCTGGGATGTTCCTTGAAATTCCTCTGTATTTCAAGCTCGATTTGCTTAGAGTGTACAGTGATAGTACATGTACATGTATGTTCCCTTACCAAATGTGACTGAGACTTCCCAGAAAATCCTGGAATGTTCCTTGGAATCCCTTGATATTTCAGGCTTTATTTGGTAAGACTAGGCAATGATGATGCACTAAATTTTGCAAAAATAAAAACACCCAAGGGAGCCATTCTTCTCATATCACTGGTCTCACTGTTAAAACTATGACTTCCTTCCTATATCCTTCAGATACTGTTGCCGGTTCTAGGCCCTCACATGTTCTCACATTTCAAAGAGGCTTTGTTGCTTTGACCCAGATACTCCATCTATACTGCCAATAGCTGCTGCTGGTGGCTAATTTGCCATCCCAAAATGATGCAAAAACCCTGAAAAATGACTGAAGAACTAGCTAATGGGTACTCATCTGAGAGAGTACTCGGTGATAGCTATCTAATGAATACCAACAGGATAAGGTTAAGATGTTTTCATAATGTTTTGCCTTCTTGTGAATTGGGCAAAAGTAGCCCTAGCATCAGAAGGGTTAACCCTTTCAATGCTAAGGCTACTTTCATATAAGATACAAAAATGCAAAAAATCTTTGAAAACTATCCAAACACTGTCATGTTGGTATTCATTTGAAAGCTCTCACTGAGTACTCTCAGATGAGTACCCATTTGCTAGGGTTTCAGTCATTTTCCAGGGTTTTTAGCAACAATTTAGTAGGCAAAAAACCTAGTAGGCATGGGAAAGAGAGAGAGTTCAGTGCTGATCTGCTATGGTGCAGATGGTTGGAGATGAAATGAAAATCTGTTCATCATCATTTTTCATCCTGAACCAGTGACTTGTTAGTAAATGATAATGGAGAGAAGTAAATAACAAGTCACCTATAACCCTGTGACATGCCTCAAGGGAGATTTTCACCATGAACTCTGCACAGTGTATGCAGTCAGTGCTGAGTACGTTAGATTGCTGGGCCATGTCGGCCGGCTTAACCCTTCCAATGCTAAGGCTACTTTCGTCAAATGCACAATTTTTTTTAAAATTATGAAAATCAACTGAACCCTGTCATGTTGGTATTCATTGGAAAGCTCTTACTGAGTACTATCAGATGAGTACCCATTTGCCATGGTTTCAGTCATTTTTCAGCTTTTTGTCATCATTTCATGTTGAACAAATAAGCCACAAGCAGCATAAGGGTTAACTGGGAGATCAACAGATAGCCTTCAGTCTTTGTATGAGGAAAATCATGTGCGTGACTTTTGTCGCCTAACTTCATTCCGATCTCACACTGGGAGAGATTGGAGGATCAACACACAATATGGGGTAGCGGAGAATGGGACAACTCAAGATTTATGCTGTTTTGCCCTTGAATTATCCTTTAACCCTTCTGATGCTGAGGCTACTTTCATCCAAAGCATGAAGATGCAAAGTTTTCTGAAAACCATTGAAACCCTGTCATGTTGGTATTCATTGGAAAGCTCTCGCTGAGTACTTTCAGATGAGTACCCATTTGCCAGGGTTTCAGTCATTTTTGAGTTTTTTTGCTTCATAATGTATTGACCGAATTAGCCAGCAGCAGCATAAGGGTTAAAAGCAATCTTTACCTCTAATTCAATAGCAGATTCCTATCTTATGTTAACCTATGTATGGAAACCAATCTGTTCTATCTAGTGCTGCCATGTTTAGAGGGTGACGAGGCTTCTTGTCTATATGGTACAGGTATAACTTGCATATACTTGTTTATGTAGTGTTTTGTTTCCAAAATTTCTGTGTTTACCAGTAAGTTGCAGATACAGAGAAGGGATGGGGTCATTGTTGATATCCAGAGTAAATATTTTAACTAAGTACACATTTTCTTACAGAGATAAAAATATTACGGTAAATTTATGGAACAAACACATTCTTTGAATTGTCCTTCTCTATTTGTTTTGCTAGGCACTGTGGTTGTGCGACCAGTGCCAATATTAGTAATACTAGTAGTCTGTTTTTTCCTAATCAAGGTTTAACCCTAATGCTGCTGGTGGCCAATTTTGCCAATACAAAATGATGCAAAAAAAACGTGAAAAATGGCTGAAACCCTGGCATGTGGGTACTCATCTGAGAGTACTCAGCGAGAGCTATCAAATGAATACCATCATTACAGGGTTTAGATGTTTCTTTTTATATCTTTGCATCCTTGTGCTTTGGATGAAAGCAGCCTTAGCTTTGGAAGGGTTAAGTTATCAGTGATTGGAAACGAACAGTCATACTTTGACAATATAGGAACTTATATGTATGCCAATATCCTATCCAAATGGTGCTTGGAATACCAGGGAATTTCTAGGATTTTCCTACGAGAATCCAAGGAAGTATGGTAGTGCAACTTTCTTCGAAGCATACATCTAAATCCAAGGCTTTCCGTTCTTCCAATGAAAGTGATTTTTTCTCACTGAAGAAATATTTCTAGTATTTAGGATGGGGTACCGTATCACAGGAAAGGTTTGCTTGTTATATTCTTACGAGATTTCTTTCAATGATGGATGTCCTAGCTGTCAGATGACTTCACTGTTATTGGTCAGTTGTTATAGTCACCATGGCGATACAGAGGTTAGGTTCAAAAGACCACTTATTTCATTGGCTGCTGTGATCAGGTGACCTTGTTTAGACCAATGAAATCATTGTGTGTTTGTTTTCAAGCCTTCATTAGATGAGCTCGTTCATGCCTAGAGTTTTCCTTGTAAAGTGTCTTTGGTGTTTAACCCTTATGCTGCTGGTGGCTGCTTTGGTCGATACAAAATGATGCAAAAATCATGAAAAATTCACCGAAACTCTGGAAAATGGGTACTCATCTGAAAGTACTCAGCGAGAGCTTTCCAATGAATACCAACATGACAGGGTTTCGATGGTTTTCAGAAAACTTTGCATCTTCGTGCTTTGGATGAAAGTAGCCTCGGCATTGGAAGGGTTAAAAAAAACACCAATACACATTTAATCCCTATGCTTCTGGTGGCTAGTTTGACCATTACAAAATGATGCAAAAAAGCTGAAAAATTACTGAAACCCTAGCAAATGGGTACTCATCTGAAAGTACTTAGCAAGTGCTATCCAATGAAAACTATCAACCCTTACGCTGCTTTGGCTACTTTGGCCTATACAAAATAATGCAAAAATCCTGAAAAATCACTGAAACCTTGGCAAATGGGTACTCATCTGAGAGTACTCAGAGAGAGCTATCTTATGAGTACCAACATTACAGGGTTTAGATGGTTTTTAAAAATCTTTGCGTTTTTGTAATTTGGACGAAAGTAGACTTAGCATTGGAAAGGTTAAGATTTAGTCAAAAGTATCCTTGGAAAGGCATGACAATGCTGGGTGCTACAGGCATGAATGGGGTTAATAAGTGAAATTACCCAGGTTGATTTGTGATGTGTTGTGATTATCTTCGCACTTTTCCTTATGCATGATATATTGATTCTCAGTCTTCTTGATAACATGTATGTCGGTACAAAGAGAGGGAAGTTAACCCTTACCGTAAGTACCTGGGAATTCCCAGAGAAACCTTGGCATTTTCCTATCATTATCCTAGGTTTGCCCGGTTATTCCCAGCTTCTTTTGGTAAGGGTACGTTGTACCAAACTAGCAAAGATATGCAATGCTACTACACTACGAGGAAAGGAGTCCTATTTCAAGATATTATGGTGCTGAACTGATCAAATCTGCTACTTAATGATGATGAAAATCGTGGGGAGAAATTTGTCAAATGTTTGCATATCTGTTTATCAATCGCCCAGATCCTATGGTGGAAAGCCGGGGGTTGAAAGTTGTTTCTTGCAAAGCACCTGTCATGATCGTTAGGCCGCTACTCGGCAGTTGATTGTTTGAAGGTCAAAAGGTCAATCAAGTTTTGCTCTAGTTGCACATTCCTCTTCATTCTGCACGACCCTTGTCCGCAAAGTAACTCATGTGGCCAAATTGACCCAAGATGACAATAATGATCTCTCATATTGACCAACTAAATGGTGAAATTTATTTGTTGGAAATGTTTATATTAGTCATTTCAAATGTGTAAATATATAGTAAAGATTCCGGTGATGAAAACGTTTATTTTTACATCAAGGTGATGTTGCATTCTGGGAATGTTCTGCCCATCTTTGAAATGCTACATGACCTTGACCTTAAGAAGGCCACATGACCTTGACCTCTGAAATCTAGCACTTTCAAGGTCAGGTTAGTTTCTCCTCCAGCACAAATTTTCTCTTTTAGTTGAAGAGTGCTTATGTATGTATATACTACTTTTATCTGTATAAAATTAGAAACAAAAATCATAAAAATATTTGGCAGAAAAAAATTAGCCTATTTTAGCAATTTCTGGTAAGAGAATGTGGAGGGAAGAGGCTTTTTCACCGCAAGTGATTCTGTTCCTGAAAAGGTTGTTTGTTTATGTTGATTGCAATGAAGTCAATCCCTTGTAGAATTGTGCAAGAAAGGAACAGGGTCACTTGCGGTTACAATAGCCTTAGGAACTGATTTGTATATTTGTGCTAATGGATTTTAATTTGTAATTTTATGACATAACAGTTGAAGAGAGTTTGTATTTTTGTGTGCAGAGAAGTAAAAATATTGAAAAATGAAAGAAGTTTTGGTACTTTATAGCATGTACACCCCAACACATTTCTATTTTTGCCAAGCCCCAAAAAACAGTTTACTGGTCTAAGCATTCCCAATTTTAATCAATCTCAGATGTATTGTTTGGTCTGGTTCCCTTTCTTTAGCTTCATCTTAATATGGCTTATGGGATTAATTCATGAATATAGGGGCATATTTAGATGTTTACATATTTAAAAGCCAACACCTTTTTCTCATCATCAGATCAAGTGTCATGACTAGGCCATCACTGAGCAGAGTAAGACACTAACAATTATAAAAGCTCCCACAGGCTTGCATACAAGCAGGATAGGTTTTGGGCTCTTCTCTGAATTTAATTTCAACAAAACATTCATTTTGGGTATCATATGTAATCAAATTTGCTTGAAATTTGGCAGAGTTATTGCTTCGGAGGGAAGTGTATCACATTTTCCCAATTTTGAGCTTGTTCAAATGTTATGGGATTTGAAAGTTGAGAAACTATATTTTTGTCAGGTTTACAAAAATTCTTAAAGAGTCAAGGTTTAAAAAAAAAGTTATATCCTTCCACCAATATATTCAAATTTTGCCTCTGGAACTATTCAAGCTTAACCCTTATGCTGCTGGCGGCTAATTTGACCAATAAAAAATGATACAAAAAACCTGTCAAAAATGAATGAAACCCTGGTAAATGGGTACTCATCTGACAATACTCAGTGAGAGCTTTCCAATGAATACCAACATGACAGGGTTTAAATGTTTTTCAAAAATCTTTGCCTCCTTGTGCTTTGGTTGAAAGTAGCCTCGCCATTAGAAGGGTTAAAAAATTTACACTTCAGTTATGTTTCCACAATACTTGTGAAAATGAAACGAAATATAAAGCATAGAATCAGAGATTTTGATAGAATTAAATTTATGATGGATACATAGTTACAAAGTTAGTAGTGGTGAACATTTTCCACCAAAATATCCTTTTAAAGATATATCAGTAAAATACTCAGTACTAATTAGATCAGAGATGCTGCAGTCAGGGATGGCTTATTTTGACTAGTCCTCACTCTACTTTTCATAATTGCAATACAAGTACATCAAGCTTAGGCCACTCCAATTTATTTACTTGTCTTACGTGCTCAGGAGGTAGGAAATGAGCCATTTTGGAATAAAAAAAAAGTTGAAAAATGCAACTTTTTTTATTTTTAAATTTTTTTTTAGAGTCTGCCGACTAGGACTGGTAGCAATATCTTTCAACCAGCCTATTCTCAACTAAATAAAATCAATCAATCAATTAATCCCTGTAACTGAAGGGTGGGAGGTATACCTCCTCAAGTCTGAGGCTCTACTACAGCAATGATAGCTTCCTGTAGATGATTGAATCACCCTTACAAAGAATATTCTTAAAACTTGCACTTTTTTTTTTTTTTTTGGAGTCTGACAGAAAATTTCAAAACCACTTTCGTCCGTAAGACACCAAAGGTGACTTTTTTTCACTTTTTTTGGAGTCTGACAGGATTTTTTTTCCAAAAAAAGCTTGTAAGACAAGTAATTAAATTGGAATGGCCTTAGATGAAAAAAAACTAGTGTATATGAAACCAGAAAGGTAAGTGACATCAATAATGGTTGGTTATTCAGCAAAGTTCTCAAAAAATTCTGAAAATAATCATGTTTATATGGAAAGGGCGCAATATCAAATGACAACATTATTACGGAGGTTTGTATCAGTTAGGAGAGCAAGAATCCACTTTGAAACTCCCAGAAAAATAACACCAGGGGGTCCAAATAATCAAAGCACTTGCCAGGTGATCTGCCTATACTTAATATTGGGAAATTAGTTTTTCAGCCATACGGCAGCCATTTTGTGTCCGATCTTCATGATCTATATATCAAATTGTAGGGAATCCCATTCTGTATGATTACTAAATACATTGATTTACAAATTATTGTTAATTCTGAAAATACACTGAAAGAACCAAAAATTGTAGATTTCACCTTGAAATGACCTTGTAACTTAAGAAGGCTTTAATTTTTCAGCCCAAAACTAATCCTCCGCAATTTCTTGTTTGATTCTACTCTGATTTCATGTTTTACTTGAAAGAAATAAAGAACTTTTTGAAAAACCAATTTTTGGAAGTAAGGGGTACCCCTTACTTCCAAAAATTGGTTTTTCAAAAAAGTTCTCAAAAATTTCTGAAAAAGATCATGGAGGTCTGTATCAGTTAGGAGAGCAAGAATCCACTTTGAAACTGCCAGAAAAATAACACTAGGGAGTCCAAATAATCAAAGTACTTGCCAGGTGATCTGCCTATACTTAATAATGGGAAATTAATTTTTCAGCCATAGTCGGCAGCCATTTTGTGTCGGATTTTCATGTTCTATACATCAAATTGTAGGGAATCCCATTCTCTCACGATTATCAAATACATTGATTAACAAATTATTGTCAATTCTGAAAGTAAAGGCCTAAAAGAACCAGTCTATAAAGATAACGCCATCTATAATCAGTGGAAGATACTGCGACAGAATTGTAAGATCTTACGACAAAAGTGTAAGCTTACAATTCTGTTGGACAAAAGTCTAAGCTTATAATTCTGTTTGACAGAATTGCAAGCTTACAATTCTGTCAGACAAAAGTGCAAGCTTAAAATTCTGTTCGACAGAATTGTAAGCTTACAATTTTGTTGGACAAAAGTCTAAGCTTACAATTCTGTTTGACAAAAGTGTAAGTTTACAATTCTGTTGGACAAGAAGTCTAAGCTTATAATTCTGTTGGACCAAAAGTCTAAGCTCAGAATTCTGTTTGACAAAAGTGTAAGCTTACAATTCTGTTGGACAAAAGTCTAAGCTTATAATTCTGTTGGACCAAAAGTCTAAGCTCAGAATTCGTTTTGACAAAAGTGTAAGCTTACCATTCGGTTGGACAAAAGTCTAAGCTTATAATTCTGTTCACAGAATTGCAAGCTTACAATTCTGTCGGACAAAAGTGTAAGATATCAACCAAAATTATAGATGTTCTAAACGGCGACCCATAGCTCCAAGCAATAATAAGTTTATATGAGCTCTCAGTTTGGCAGCCCATTGGTAATTCCACCCTAAGCTAGCTATCAATGGCCAAGCCTTGATCAAAGTTGTCTGTTCAAGTCAAAGACACCAATGAAATGTTATACCTGGAATGTTATAGCCTGTAATATAGAATCGTATACTTGGTTCTCTCTTTAATAACCTGGTATTTTAAACCAACAAGAGTAATTATAGCCTGACTTCCACCCTGCACAAAGAAAAGTAATATATAAAAATATAAACAGCGATTACCAGTCAGTATGGAAGCATGTTTCTCATCCAGAGAGGGAGCTGGCATCCTTGAACTAAATACTAGTATACCTGACAGATGAAACTTCCTGTGTGTGTATGTGTGTGTGTAATATAAAAGCAGACAACAATTTATTCATGTTTATACTTTTATTTCTAAATACAGGTTTGTATACAATTCTTGAGGTAAAAATATATGGGGTAAAACACTATAAAATGCATTATATATTGAAAAAGCATGCAACGTCAAACATATAAAAATAGCTGAACTCCTTTATGAGTATTACCAGGGTATTTTTAATTGACCAATTAATCCACAATGGCCTTTCTGTAGAGTAGCCAAAACTTTAGGTGTATGGGGGGGGGGGGGGGGACATGATCATATGCTTTCCAGCTTTTCTCAAGTAAGGGGCATGAGTAGATCACCAATAAAAGCCGCACACACAAAGAATTGCTGATCCCTGCACTATAAGGTCCTTACTTCTATAACAAAACATTCCCTACAATAAATATCATAAATCACTCAAAACCAACATGCTTCAGGTAGTTCACTGGGATCTAAGAAAATAAAGAACCTTTAGTAATAACCCTAGATTTTGACTTTGTAGATATTATCCATTCAATTAACTGAGTGAGTAAAGGCAAAACATAGTCTGCGTGGCTTCCTAGTATATTCTATAAGTCGTTATTTTCCTTTATTATACCTAGGGTACAATTCATGACTAGATTTATCCATGTTCACACAAAATAAGGCACAGAATGAACAAAACAAGCTTTCTATATGATTGACAAGATCCAAAAAGACCATGAAGGTATGAGACAGATTACTTGTGTGTCTTACCCTTATTGCTACTGGTGACTAATTTGGCCAATACATAATGATGCAAAAAACCTGAAAAATGACTGAGACCCTGGCACATGGGTATTCATCTGAGAGTGCACAGTGAGAGCTTTCCAATGAATACCAACATGAGAGATTGTTTTCAGATATTTTGCGTCCTTGTGCTTTGGACGAAAGTAGCCTCAGCATTGGAAGAGTTAAGTTCATATCTCCAACTCATGAATATGAGTATATTTTTGATTAAGCACCATGATTGGCTTAAGACTTGCTAAATGGTAGAACCATGAACACGAAAAGACTACAATATTCCTTTTGATACTTAAAATGACATGCCACATTTATTAGGGGTGTATGCTCTTTTGATCACTAATTACATAAATCTGCAATTTCTAAAGGATTATAGTGCATACAATGCGTCCATCTATGGTATACTAAACCATTATTTTATAACATGGTTTTAAAGTACTTTAATATAAGAGCCATATGCAGACATGGTCACATCTGGTCAAAATATAAGAGGGGCTAATTTTGAGAACTCCCTCAACCTTTCATTTACAAAAAATAAGTTCATATTTGAAATACAAGATGTTCTTTTTAAGAATAAAAGTTTTTTATGATAAATTGATAACAGAAATCTAAAGAACATACTCAGAGCCATGCAAATGGGGTCAATTAATTTTTCGGGTCAATTAAAATAGGGTCGATTATAAAGAAGTTATTACTCATCTGTTTATGAGAAATTGACCTGAAAAATCCAACATGGCTGGCCAAAAACTAAAGCTAGACTGGATTCCATTTCTGGCCCTATTGTGTGTTTAGTTTCTGTAGTCTTTCCATGCTTGTAGATTCTGTCTGCACCCAGAGGATGTATGCAGGGCTCGAAATAAGCTGGAGCCCTGAACCCAGGGCTCCCTTGAATTCTCTTTGACTCCCTCAAATTCCTGCAGGGAGCCCAAAGATGTAATGGTTTCTATACACAGCACCTCTAAGTAGCTTTTGACAATGCTATTGGGCTCCCTGAAAAGAAAAACACACACTTAACCTTAATGCTGTTAGTGGCTAATTTGATCAATACAAAATGATGCAAAGGCCTGGAAAATGACTGAAACCCTGGTAAATGGGTACTTATCTGACAGTACTCAGCAAGAGCTATCTAATGAATACCCACATGACAGTGTTAAGATGATTTTCAAAAATCTTTGCGTCATTGTGCTTCTAAAAGTAAGTAGCCTTAGCATTACAAGGATTAATTTCAAGGCCTGCCATACATATGTATTGTGTGTTTATGTCCTATAGCCTTTTCCTTGCTTGGGGTTCTTGTCAGCGTCCAGTACGAGGTGCAGCTCCTCCCCGGTACGGTCATCAACCCGCTCCATCTGGGGGGTGCTCGCCCTTGCCGGGGTGCTGCTCTGCTGGGGCTGACCACTGAAACACGCAATGATAACACACAATAATAATAATAATAATAATAATAATAATAATAATAATAATAAAAAAAAAAATAATAATAATAATAATAATATAAAAATAATAATAATAATAATAATAATAATAATAATAATAATAGTAATAATAATAATGATAATGATAATAATAATTGCTATTTGATATAAAGCCCTTTCCACCTATACTGCTCAAAAGCGCTTTATTAAGAATAGTCAGGGCCAGATGTTTATGGTCCATATAGTCAAATAAACTCCTTGAAATAACAATGTTTTCAGCTGTGTCTTGAAGTTTTGTACACTATCAGCCTTGATGTTGTCAGAGAGCTCATTCAACGGGTGTGGTGCATAAGCAAATCAATGTTGTGATTTATCACAATATCCCTGATGATGTCAGTTTCGTTCCTGACAGACTGGATATAACATCACAACAAACTCAAACTTTCAGAGTGGGCTTCATGGCAACAGGTATAAGGGCTCATCAACAATGCTTGGAGTCTCCTCTGAAAGGATGTATAAAGATAACGGGTCCCTGCAATAATACTGATATGGGGTGGATAATGGAATTGCTTTCAGAAGGCCCTGGCACATGGGTACTCATCTGAGAGTACTCGGTGAGAGATATCCAATGAATACCAACATGACAGGGTTAGGATGGTTTTCAAAGGAGCACAACATTCAGTTGAATTTTTCTCAAAATATTGGCTTGAAATCAACCTATTTCCTTCATGTGCATTAGAATTTGTATGCTTCAGAAATGAATGCAGGGGCGTATCTTATGATTTCTGTGTAGGTTTTTTTTCTTTTCTCAGCGAGATTGATACACCGCATTAATTTGAAGCAAAACCTCAGAAAATGACAATTTTTATCAAAAAATCAACATAAATATCTTTAAAAGGGGGTTTGACAAACCTCTCAACCCTCCTCTCTATCTGCAAATGGAATGGGCACATTTTTATGCCTTAGATATAAATTCTGACTCTTCAAAGTTTTACAAGTGTGCAAAGGTGTGTGTTGGGATATTTTTCATAAAAAAACAATCTCAAATATTTAATAACAGGAAGTTAAGGGACATTATTAATGATGCACACTAAATTGCAAGTAATAGTTACAATATTGAAGCTGAAATATAAGAAACAAAATTGATTTTGCACACAATCTTGAAGCTGAAATGTAAGAAACATTAATGATTTTGCAGGGCAAAATGGTATGTAGCAGTAATAATATTGAAGCAAAGAGGTACATAATATTGCATTATATGTTACATAGTCTAGCGGCCAAAGCCCGTAGGGGCTCTAAATAAGGAGTTTGTTGCACCCCCCTGTAAGTAAAAGTTTGACACTGTAGGCTGATAGGTACATATATGTACTTCATGAAAATACTTTGTCGCGGGCCTGGGTCATGGTCAGTAAGGAGATACTGGACGTCAAACTGACCACTCTCTGGCTAAATGCTTAGCTGTTATAATGAGCAGGGGGACAAGTAAACCATGCACAGATCTTGATAGGAGTGGTCAAATGTATAATGTGACCCCTCATTTTGAAGCAGAGACATTGTTCTTTAAGATGGTATGAGATTGATTGTCCATAGTGACCTTGGTCTAAAGGTCAAGGTCATGGAACGAGAATTTTTTTAAGAAATTGACATGCTGGGAATGAAATGAATGGAGATTTTTTTTTTAGATACTCCTAAAATTTCTTATTATTCATTCTAGCTGTTTGTTTATGTACGAGAATATCTCACCAATAGAATTTACATGTATTATAATCATTTACTTGTCAAATGAACCTTTTGTGCACTATTGACCCTAGGTGTATGTGCAAATGCTATGCTATTATAATTGACAGGGGGATTAGTAAATCACGCACAGATCTTGATAGGAGTGGTTAAATGTACAATGTGACCCCTCATTTTGAAGCCCGCACATTATTCGCGAAGATGATATGAAATTTGTTGTCCCTAGTGACCTTGGTTTGAAGGTCAAGGTCAGGAAATTGTTAATTTTAAGAAATCGGCATGTCTGGAATGAAATGAGTGGAGAACTTTTTTTAGGCACTCCTTCTGATTATTCATTCTAGCTGTTTGTTTATGTACACTAATATCTTACCAATAGAATTTACATATATAATAATCATTTACTTGTCAAATTAACCTTTGGTGCACTATTGACCCTAGGTGTACGTGAAGAATGGTGAAGCCAGTTCAATATTTGAACTTAAGTCAATCCTGATGTATGTGTGTGAGTATTTAACCTGCAGGTATGTCAGTTGGTGTAGAGGATGTTTACTTATCAATA
Source organism: Maea johnstoni (assembly GCA_963942565.1). Taxonomy (NCBI): domain Eukaryota; kingdom Metazoa; phylum Annelida; class Polychaeta; order Spionida; family Magelonidae; genus Maea; species Maea johnstoni. The sequence goes on from OZ012694.1 coordinate 16,103,044, forward strand.
TAATCAGTGACCTTGAGCTAGATGATTCATATGACCTTCAGTCAAAGGTCAAGGTCAACAGAAAATAGTACTATCAAAATACATTACTTATTCATATCTGAAGCTTGTGATGCCAATTTCTCCTCTGACAATCATAGAGAAATAACTTTCCCCTGAGGCCTATAGGGGATGCAATCTGTGTCCTGCCATCTTAAATCCTTTTACAATTGTGCTTTATCCTTTAAACATTATGAAGGCTAGGGGAGGATGGGCTGGGATATGAACAGGCAAGTATTTCTAAGTAATAGGTAAATTATCAATATTTTTCTGATTATCATCGAAATATATTGCCTGTTTATATCTTGAAGCAGTTTCCCCACACAAATAAATGCTGTGGTGGCATGGGCAGGAATACCCATACTTGGATGCTCCACCGAAGATTGTCGGTTCACACTATCGATAGCTTTTTTGAGTCATCCCTTGGTTTTTGAGGGGATGAAATGTGTTCATTCCCTTAAAATGGTTTTGGTGATTCCCAAATACCTTTACAAAGCCCAAATTGGGCAGTGAACGTTGTCATATGGAGAGTGATTGGAGAGGTTCACTAAAAATACTGACTAAAACTGGCCAGAAACGGAAGCCCCCATTTTCCTTCCATTAATGGCTTGGATCTATGGGACTAGTTGCATAAGGAAGGCCATTTAGACCCATAGATCTCGCAGTGAGGTCCTGCCCATAAGCTCCAATGGGCCTTGGGCAAGTGATCTAGCACCTTGAGAAAGTCCCAAGTCAGTTTCAATTCTCAGGCCATGATTTTCCCTCATGAGTGTGTGCAGAACCTGATGGATGGAGGCCGATGGGCCATCCCCAAAACCATTATGGACTGCACTAATAGAATTGTAATATCCCATGATAGTGGCATAAGCCAAAGATTGTACCGGGTCACACATCTTGCCTAGGTCTGAAAGAAACTCTGCTATTTGGTATACAGGGGCAGAATCGGGGTCCAAATCTCTAGCTGCGCACCACCGCCAGAAGTGGGCAAGCCGGGCATTGTGAACTCTTTGGGCAGATTCCCTCCTACCTCTGGAGGCGATGTCGGCAACCGCTTTAGGGTCTGGGGATGAGTCCTGCCCTGCTTGATTGGTATAGGATACCATGATTAAATTGTTCAATTAAACTTTGCCCAGCCCTGGACTTGTCCCACAAAGTGTTGGAGGGTCACCCATGCTGCCTGGAGCTCCACCCAGTTGATGTGCTTTACCATCCATTGTTCGGGTCAGAAACCATCTTCTTACCCAGGTGACTGCCCCACCAGAAGGCCTGGCTGACCCAGAAGCCTTGTGCTTAGAGCCCTATGGCTTCTTGGGGATCCTGAACTGAGTTCTGAACTGAACTTATAACTGCATTTTTAGTGAGATCCTGATAGTACACAAGGTAAGTAACGACACTATGACGTCGGCCACAGCCTCTGCCTGGAAATCCCTTAAAGGCGCTAGTAACGCACAATCGCTAGCAGCTCCTCCTCCATGTAGCAAGGCCTGTGTGATAAATGCCTGCCTCTTGAGCAGGAGGTTTGGCAAGTGGTTGATAGTGGCAAACTCCTTCCCATCCTTTGCCCCACCAGAAATTTCCAGGTGAAGTCTTGCTCACCCAGTGAGGTACAGGTCCTCCTCCACATCACAATTCGTGAAGATTAACCACCTCTAGTGTGGTCTGTCTGGCTGGGTGAACACACAGAAAGGGTCATGGATGGAGGGGGTGGGGGGGTGGAGGGGGGAGGTGGAGTCTTAGAGCTTTTTTCCAACATCCAAGTTTGCCTCCGTATGTAGGTATCCCCTTCCAGGTCATTGATATGCAGGATGGATACTAAGCCTGCCACCGAGTCCGGCCTCTTCACTCCCTAGACTGCCAAAGTGGGCGCCAACTCCTCTTTTAAAATATCAAAGACACAGACCTCCTCATGCACTGGACGAGGTGTCTGAATCTGTGAGACAGCAGGATGAAGCACCGTGAGTAGTCGAGTAACCTCAGGAGTTTAAGAGAGGGGGTCTGCCAATATGAGCAGCACTGATCGCTATTCCTCTGCTGATAGTCCCTTGGGCAGGGAGTCCACTGCTGTACTGATGCAGCCACCATGGCATGGGGTGTCCAAAATGATTAGTCTCGTGAGCACAGCCAGCTGAAGGACGGCCAATTTGGCTAAGGTCTGCGCCCTTACCCGTTGCTTGGTCTTCTTAGATATTGATTTGGAGGCAGAACCCTTAGAGGCTTTAGCCCTCACAGGTTCAACATTCAGGACCATTACCACCAACTCTGGGACCGTGGCCACTGAAGCTTTGATGGGACACAGGTCCAGCCTAGACTTGTGAACCGCCCTTTGTTCCCCTCACAGGACTGGCCTGTGGGTGTGCAGGTGAGATGTATTCCACACAGGCAATGTTGGTCAATGGTTTGTTGTCTTTGGACCACATAGCCCAGCAGGTACAGTACACTCCTCCCCGACACACTCGATCGCCACAGGGGCTCGGCCTACATTACTGGCTTTGAGGGACGATCAAACATGCCTTCCACAGAGCAGTGTCAGGCTAGATACTTCCCCAAGGAGTCTAGGTACTCATGGTTTATAGAGTTGTGATCCATCATCTTGTTTTCTGAAATAATGGCGATTCAACAAAGAAAACAAACAATTATATCTCAAAATCTATGAAATCAGCTAAACTCAAAGGGAGCGTTCAGATTTTTGTAATACTCCCTAATTTGAATTGACTTATAAGGTGTATGCGTGCTAAAAACAACAAAGTTTGTGAAGAACAACAGAGCTTGTCAGGCAGGTGTCATCAAAGTAACACTGAAAATTGCAAGAGGATCCAAGATGGTGGGTACAGATGGAGCCACCTATTGTCATCAGCATTTTTATTCTATGATTGTCAGAGAATTGATTGACTTCACAAGCTTCAAGATATGACCTGTAGTGTATTTCGATAGTAATATTTTATGTTGACCTTGACTTGAAGGTCAGATAAAATATCTAGGCCAATGTCACCAGGCATGTTGATAAGTAAACATATTTTTAATTGACTGAAAACTTACAGGTTAAATAATCACACACATACAGCAGAATTGACTGTGTAAAGCATTTCAAGTATTGAGCTGGCTTCACCATTTTACCCAGACATCTAGGGTCAATAGTGCACCGAAGGTTAGTTTTACAAGTAAATGACTACTATACATGTAAATTCTATTGATAATACATTCTTCTACAGAGAAGAAACAGCTAAAATGAATAATCAGAAACTTCAGAAAAAAGTTCTCCATTCGTTTCCTTCCAGGCATGCCGATTTCTTAAAAAAAATGATTTCATGACCTTGACCTTTGGACCAAGGTCACTAGGGACAACAAATGTTATACTCTATTAAAGAATAATGTGTGGGCTTCAAAATGAGGGGTCACATTATACATTTAACCACTCCTATCAAGATCTATGCATGCTTTACTTATTCCCCTGTTCATTATAATAGCTCAGCATTATACATACACCTAGGGTCAATAGTGCACCAAAGGTTAATTTGACCAGAACATGGTTAATATACATGTATCTTCTATTGGTGAGATATATTTGTACATAGATAAACAGCTAAAATGAATAAAAAGAAATTTTAGGAGTATCTAAAAAAAGATCTCCATTCATTTCATTCCCAACATATCAATTTCTTAAAGGAAATTTCGTTTCATGACTTTGACCTTTAGACCAAGGTCACTATGGACAATCAATCTCACACCATCTTAAAGAACAATGTCTCTGCTTCAAAATGAGGGGTCACATTATACATTTGACCACTCCTATCAGGATCTGTGCATGGTTTACCTATTCCCCTGCTCACTATAATAGCTAAGCATTTAGCCAGAGAGTGGTCAGTTTGACGTCCAGTATCTCCTTACTGACCATGACGCAGGCCAGCGACAAAGTATTTTCATGAAGTACATATATGTACCTATCAGCCTACAGTGTCAAACTTTTACTTACAGGGGGGTGCAACAGAATCCAAATTTTAGGGTTTTGGCCGCTAGCCTAACATGGAAGCGTGGATCTTTATTCACTGGTAGACTGGGTGGTAATTAAGATTAATAAGTAACAAAGGCATTATTAACAGTAGAGTAGTGGTAAGGGTAAGTTACTTACATTAGTGTGTTATCTCCAGGCACTGGATGACTGGGTGGTAAGTCACAAGTAGAAGTGGTAAGGGTAAGTTACTTACACTGGTGTGTTATCTTCTGGCACTGGGTAACTGGGTGGTAAGTTGCCAGCAGTGAAGTGGTAAGGGTAAGTTACTTACACTGGTGTGTTATCTCCTGGCACTGGGTAACTGGGTGGTAAGTTGCCAGCAGTGAAGTGGTAAGGGTAAGTTACCTACACTGGTGTGTTATCACCGGCACTAGGTAACTGGGAGGTAAGTTGCCAGCAGTGAAGTGGTAAAGGTAAGTTACTTACACTGGTGTGTTATCTCCTGGCACTGGGTACCTGGGTGGTACGTTGCCAGCACTGGGTAACTGGAAGATAAGTTGCCAGTAGTGAAGTGGTAAGGGTAAGTTACTTACACTGGTGTGTTATCTCCTGGCACTAGGTAACTTGGTAGTAAGTTGCCAACAGTGAAGTGGTAAAGGTAAGTTACTTACACTGATGTGTTATCTCCTGGCACTGAGTAACCGGGAGGTAAGTTGCCAACAGTGAAGTGGTAAGGGTAACTTACTTACACTGGTGTGTTATCTCCTGGCACTGGGTAACTGGGTGGTAAGTTGCCAACAGTGAAGTGGTAAGGGTAAGTAACTTACACTGGTGTGTTATCTCCTGGCACTGGGTAACTGGGTAGTAAGTTGCCAACAGTGAAGTGGTAAGGGTGAGTTACTTACACTGGTGTGTTATCTCCTGGCACTGGGTAACTGGGTGGTAAGTTGCCAGTAGTGAAGTGGTAAGGGTAAGTTACTTACACTGGTGTGTTATCTCCTGGCACTGGGTAACTGGGTGGTAAGTTGCCAGCAGTGAAGTGGTAAGGGTAAGTTACTAACACTGGTGTGTTATCACCGGCTTTGGGTAACTGGGTGGTAAGTTGCCAACAGTGAAGTGGTAAGGGTAAGTTACTTACACTGGTGTGTTATCTCCTGGCACTGGGTAACTGGGTGGTAAGTTGCCAGCAGTGAAGTGGTAAGGGTAAGTTACCTACACTGGTGTGTTATCTCCTGGCATTGGGTAACTGGGTGGTAAGTTGCCAGCAGTGAAGTGGTAAGGGTAAGTTACTTACACTGGTGTGTTATCTCCTGGCACTGGGTAACTGGGTGGTAAGTTGCCAGCAGTGAAGTGGTAAGGGTAAGTTACTTACACTGGTGTGTTATCTCCTGGCACTGGGTAACTGGGTGGTAAGTTGCCAGCAGTGAAGTGGTAAAGGTAAGTTACTTACACCGGTGTGTTATCTCCTGGCACTAGGTAACTGGGAGGTAAGTTGCCAGCAGTGAAGTGGTAAGGGTAAGTTACTAACACTGGTGTGTTATCACCGGCTTTGGGTAACTGGGTGGTAAGTTGCCAACAGAGAAGTGGTAAGGGTAAGTTACTTACACTGGTGTGTTATCTCCTGGCACTGGGTAACTGGGTGGTACGTTGTCAACAGTGAAGTGGTAAGGGTAAGTTACTTACACTGGTGTGTTATCTCCTGGCACTGGGTAACTGGTAGGTAAGTTGCAAACAGTGAAGTGGTAAGGGTAAGTTACTTACACTGGCGTGTTATCTCCCGGCACTGGGCAACTGGTAGGTAAGTTGCCAACAGTGAAGTGGTAAGGGTGAGTTACTTACACTGGTGACGTGTTATCTCCTGGCACTGGGTAAATGGGTGGTAAGTTGCCAGTAGTGAAGTGGTAAGCTAAGGGTAAGTTACTTACACTGGTGTGTTATCTCCTAGCACTGGGTTACTGGGTGGCAAGTTGCCAGCAGTGAAGTGGTAAGCTAAGGGTAAGTTACTTACACTGGTGACGTGTTATCTCCTGGCACTGGGTAGCTGGGCGGCAAGTTGCCAGCAGTGAAGTGGTAAGCTAAGGGTAAGTTACTTACACTGGTGTGTTATCTCCTGGCACTGGGTAACTGGGTGGTATGCGGTAAGGGGGTGGAGCCTGATGACTGCGTGGATCAGATGCACCTCTGAAATTGAAGGGCAAACAGACATTATCTACTTAGCTACTTAACTCATATGCTGCTGGTGGCTAATTTGGCCATTACAAAACGATGCAAAAAAGCTGAAAAATGACTGAAACCCTGGCACATGGGTACTCATCTGAGAGCACTTAGCGAGAGCTATCTAATGAATACCAACATAACAGGGTTAAGATGGTTATCAAAAATCTTTGCATCCTTGAGCTTTGGACGAAAGTAGCCTCAGCACTGGAAGGGTTAAGCAGGTTTGTTCAGCACAGTCCCAACTTAACCAATTAATGCACATCATGCTCAAAATCGTCCTAGGGCTCAAAATTGTCCTAACTATTTGTAATCTGTGATATCTTCTTGACTCCCTTTTTACAAATACATTTGAAAGAAAACTGTTAATTAGAAGTTACCATTAAATTTGCCTTCAATATTTCATGAAAAGTTAAGTACCATAGATCCAGATGACTCTCCAGGCACAAATGGGTTAAATCTCAAATTAACCCAACCAATGCTGAGAAGGGCAATGATGCAAAGTTTTTTGAGAACCATTTAAACCCTGTCATGTTGGTATTCATTGGATAGCTCTCGCTGAGTACTCTTAGATGAGTACCCATTTGCCAGGGTTTCAATCATTTTCCAGGGTTTTAAGCATGATTTTGTATTGGCCAAATTTGCCACCAGCAGTATAAAGGTTGAAGAGAGGTCATAATTAGCAAGTCTAGAGCAGGGATAGGTGGCAGTGTATCAGTGAAGAATACTAATCACTGGGCATTGCAAGGCTTAATATTAACCCATACATGCAATTTTTAGAGTACCTTTATGGATGAATGATTTAACCAATACACAAGACTCCTTGAATTCAAAGCATTCTCACAGTTTTCCTGAACTTCTTTCTATCTGCCATATGGGTAATATTTTGTTTATAGAGCTTTTTACTTGCCCTAGAGTGGCAGTTGTGGGCAAGGATAGGTTAAGACAGGGATTAGTTTATGGATAACTTAGGACAAACCAAAAACAGCAGGTGCATCAAATAACAAGCTCAAAGCAGTGATTCCAAAGCAATTTTGATTTATTGATTCAGAAATAATTCGCTCTTCATACACCAATTGATGTAAAAGCAGTTGGTATGGGTTGTTTATATGTTGCTGTAGAAATTTGTGTCATTTTCTCTGAGATGGTTCAATGTAAACAAATATTATTTTCCGGATGCCACAGTTTGCTGAAATATATATCAGTACAAGCCTAGATTAAGGTAGAACCCTACCCGATACACGGGTCATTTTTAAATTTTAAATATCTGAAAACTGAGTTTAATTAAGACAACGGCACTTATGCTATTGTAAAGGTAACATCTCATAGTTGTGGAATAATGGTGAACTTATCAGAAAGTGGCTATTTTAAGTTAATGTGGCACCTTTAAAGAACATATCTGGATGTGTTTCGTTTTTTGGCAAAATGTCAAGAATCACCCTTCACTTGAAAATGAGAGTCTACCATATATGATCATTCATGTCTTTGGTGAGGTGCAAGGTCCCACCTCAACAGAGGATCTGCATGATGAGTATCTTAAAAACATTTTTGAATGTTCCCATAAGCCTCAAAATTACTAACAGCACGTGGTTTACATAGCAAATGCTGATTTTCAAGTCCTGTCAGAATTCAAGGTAGCTGTGACATGACCTTGCACCTAGACGGGGTTCATATCTGTCATATTCTAAAACACTGGATTTGGAGACTGTATCTTTATTCACTTTCAGCCAAAAAATGAGATGAAAATTTTGGTCAAAATGGTCTATCTCAAAGGAATCTGCATGGCTAAAGCAGTCAGCCATGTCGTTCGGGAGCAATGTAACAAGGAAACACCAAGGGGCCCTGCCTTTTGTGCTTTTGAGGTTAACACAATAGAATGTTGCCAGCTCGAGATTCGTGGTGAGTGAACACTACTCATGTGTCATCTTTTTTTTGATATCCACTCTTAGGGGCCAGCCAAGGACACCACCTAGTAGTGATAATCTTGGTGTACTAGACTATCACCTTAACCACACCTTCCAGAAGTAAAACAATAACTCTCCTTGAAATATTTTGTGGACCTTTGCTTTATTCTCGATTATTTTCAAAAGTATGAAAGAAGCAAATGTTACATTCTCCAGTAACACAGAGTGTGAATGGGTTAATCTACAAAGCTGTTAGGAAGTTATGAACATCAAATCACAGCAAGTCAAAAACAATAAAAATCTAGGTATCAATGTTAATTCAAACATTATAAGTCCCCTTGCCATCTGGGGCATGTGAAGGGTTAGATTTGGGGGTCAGACGGTGGTTTTCTCTGGGTACTCAAATTTCCTTCACTGTGTACAACTATCTAGTTACCACTTAAGCCCCAATATGGCAGAAAAAGTGACGAAAAATCAAAATTTCAAATTCCATAGTCACCTTGCTGGTGTTGTTTCCTGCTGGTCCTCAACACCCTCGGCACTAGGCAGTCCCGGGTACGGTGCCCTGGGTGGGGTGGCGGTACCCTCCATAGGGGTGGGGGCAAAACGCCTGTTGGACAGACTGCGCATGTTGGCTGTAGCCTTCTTGATGGCGTTGAAATGGATCATCTGTTGTCTGAAGTACATGATGAAAGGTTACTGTGAATACATAACTAAACATAGTACAAATTTCAATAAAATTTCTTTGTCCCTAATTGTAACAAACAAAGAGCATTCCTTTTTCAGAAACCCTAAACATCTCCATATAAGGGCATGATGAGGTGAGGTTATCCTGGCTAAGATCCCCCTAGAAAGATGGCACTGCTCCATGTACGTGTGGTCTGTTTCTATTGAAAAGAGTCAACCACTTCCTCCCTCACGTAAGCAATTCCATGAGGGCCTACCCAGAGGGCCGTGTGGTCTAAGGAATTGCCATTGACTGCTAGCTGTCTCTCACAACTGCCTGGGTTTGCATCCCATCCTGGGCATGTGATAAAGTTGGCAGTGACTTTGGATCAGGCATTGGTTTTTGTAAAGTACTGTGGTTTCCTTCCTCACTTATAACTGGCTAGTCACAATTAAGCAGCAATATGGCAGAAAAAGTGACGAAAAAAATAAATATTCCAAAATACAATCCCACAAACTAAACAGGACCATAGAAGACAATGCCTATATGTTAGAGTGAGCATTGACTTCCAATGAAAGGCTGAAATACATTAAGGGCTAGTAGCTAAATGGAAATTACAAAAACTAATATGAATGTGCTAAATTTCCAGCATCATTTTTGTCAAATTTATTTTCTTTATATATACCACAATTACAATTGATCAATTCCTTGACTGGATTTCCAATGACAATATCCTAATTTTAATCAGTATAAATCTGACCTGGCTACAATTATTGTACTTACTCAGGGGTCATCTTGTTTCTCTTCTTACTGAAAATAAAATGTAATATATTTTTTCATACAAAATGAATAAGACGAAGCATAGAACAATGGAATATATTGATGTGTATTCTAAAATTAAATCAAGATGATTATGAAAAATATGAACCTAATGATTATGAAAAGTGCATAATATAAAATAAATAAGCAGGAAAAATGATTAGATGGATGTGTATTTTAAAATTATATCAAGATATAGAATCTAATGATTATAAAAAATGCCAACATTTTCTTTCAAAGAGATGGACCATAAAAGAATTCCTTGAGACTGCAAATAGCCTAGCACTTACTCAAATATTTTGATAAGAAATGATAAATGGAAAGTACTTATAAGATAATTCAGTCCTTCAACTTATTCATGCTTGTAGCACTAACAACAGTCTGATGAGTTAGATGATAACTTCTCACAAAAACATATTTTGGAAAATATCTGAAGGAGAAATGTTTATCGGAACTCAAAATTCAACTCTCCTTCATAGATTTTGAGAATCCATGATTAGTTCCAGACTATACCTCAATGGGAACGAACTATTCAATTTTCAAAATAAGCATTTGGATAATTTTCTGTTTTAATACTGCACAAGTTTTAAATACAGATTTACAATAGATTAATGAAATTACATTATCAAAAGTAATTGGACTGAATTGCTTTTTTGAGGCATCTTAATTCTAAATGCTGAGTACTAGACCGATTTGGGCAATATTCAGACCAATTGCTATTTTAAAGCATCTTAATTGCATCCAAATACAGGGTACTAGACCGATTTGGGCAATATTCAAACCAATTGCTGTTTTAAAGCATCTTAATTCCAAATGCAGGGTACTAGACCGATTTGGGCAATATTCAAACCAATTGCTGTTTTAAAGCATCTTAATTGCATCCAAATACAGGGTACTAGACCGATTTGGGCAATATTCAAACCAATTGCTGTTTTAAAGCATCTTAATTCCAAATGCAGGGTACTAGACCGATTTGGGCAATATTCAAACCAATTGCTGTTTTAAAGCATCTTAATTCCAAATGCAGGGTACTAGACCGATTTGGGCAATATTCAAACCAATTGCTGTTTTAAAGCATCTTAATTGCATCCAAACGCAATCTACTAGACCAATTTGGGCAATATTCAAACCAATTGCTTTTTTAAAGCATCTTAATTCCAAATGCTGAGTACTAGACCGATTTGGGCAATATTCAGACCAATTGCTGTTTTAAAGCATCTTAATTCCAAATGCAGGGTACTAGACCGATTTGGGCAATATTCAAACCAATTGCTATTTTAAAGCATCTTAATTGCATCCAAATGCAGGGTACTAGACCGGTTAGAGCAATATTCAAACCAATTGCTGTTTTAAAGCATCTTAATTGCATCCAAACGCAATGTACTAGACCAATTTGGGCAATTATAATCCAAACCAACTGCATTTTTAAAGCATCTTAATACCAAATGCAGAGTACTTGACAAATTAAGGTAATATCCAAACCAATTGCTTTTTTAAAGCATCTTAATTCCAAATGCAGGGTACTTGACCGATTAGAGCAATATCCAAACCAATTGCTGTTTTAAAGCATCTTAGCCCACTCCAATTTAATTACTTGTCTTACGAGCTTTTTTTGGAAAAAAAATCCTGTCAGACTCCAAAAAAAAAAGAAAAAAAAGTCACCTTTGGTGTCTTACGGATGAAAGTGGTTTTGAAATTTTCTGTCAGACTCAAAAAAAAAAAAAAAAGTGCAAGTTTTAAGAATATTCTTTGTAAGGGTGATTCAATCATCTACAGGAAGCTATCATTGTTGTAGTAGAGCCTCAGACTTGATGAGGTATACCTCCCACCCTTCAGGTTACAGGGATTAATTGATTGATTGATTTTATTTAGTTGAGAATAGGCTGGTAGAAACATATCGCTACTAGTCCTAGTCGGCAGACTCTAAAAAAAATAAAATAAATAAAAAAAGTTGCATTTTTCAACTTTTTTTTTTATTCCAAAATGGCTCATTTCCTACCTCCTGAGCACGTAAGACAAGTAAATAAATTGGAGTGGCCTTAATTTCAAATGCAGGGTACTTGACCGATTAGAGCAATGTTCAAACCAATTGCTTTTTTAAAGCATCTTAATTAGGGATGGGGACCGGGGACCGGTTCATATGTGATACCGGCCTGAGCATTGCGGTTAACCAGTCAAAAACCGGACCTCCCTCTACACGGTTCGGTTTTCTATGCATGCACAGGGTTCCTGGAGGCGTAATAAAACTGTCAGCACCTACCTCCTTGCTGGCCTCACAATGTCTGCCAAGCGTGACGATCAAACAGCCATTTCAAAATCTCTCAAGTCTGGTACCCTGCCCACTTTCACTATGCTCAGAAGCCTTCCGAGCGTAGAGAGAGTGGCCAGGGAGCTAGTATATAGGAACTTTCCAGAACTTTCCAGTTCAGGCAAGTTCAGCCACGCATTCCATTGCGTAGTTTCGTATCCAAGAAATGTCATTAATAAACCGTTTAGCAAACCGTGATAAAACCGAACCGTAGAAGCAAAACCGAGAACCGAACCGTAGAATTCTCAATGATCCCCATCCCTAATCTTAATTGCATCCAAATGCAATGTTCTTGACCAATTTGGCCAAGATCCATCTCTATTGTTAGAGGATGCACGGAGCGTATTCAAAAAATACTCACACTCCCTCCCTGCGCCCACACATGACGTAGCTGAAGATGAGGAGGAGGATGAAGCCGAGCCCCACGGGGACAACGATGCACAGGATGAACTCGAAGAGGAAGTCCCGCGGAGCAGCCCTCTCCGGAGGCGGGTTGTAGTCCGGAGCAGTCAGCTTGATGGGAGACGGCTCCGGAACTGGAGTTGTAGAAATCATGGATGGCTCCACCTGGTGAGGAAGAAGAGAAATGAGTCAGTTAACTGTCGTATAACTAGAGATACATGGTGCACTTTCTATGAAATGGAACAGGAGTTGTAGCAATCATGGACGGCTCCACCTGGTGAGGAAGAAGAGAAATGAGTCGGTTAACAGTCGTATAACTAGAGATACTGTAGTTGTAGAAACCATGGATGGCTCCACCTGCAGAGGCAGAGGAGAAATGAGTCAGTTAACTCTAATGAATCCAAATTGTTATTTTCCCACAAATGTCTGATGGCAAATTCTATTCATGACTATTGTCCAAAATCCAGTACCAGGTTGTTCATGTTTGACGATCTTATAACATTTTAGTCAATCATAGTCATCTGAGATATCAAAATGAACCGTGCATCAAGCAGACATTTTTCTGATAACCAATTGCTTACTTTTTGAGGGGGGCCTTTAAGATTGACAAGGAAGGCTGTGCTTTAAATGAATTTGATTATCTCGCATGCATATATTTGTTCATACATGGTTTTCTAGGTTATGTTAATGCAAATACCTTTATGTGTGTGTGGCATTGGAAGGGTTAACAATTAACTAGAGGTGACACGGTTTCTATAAAAAGGTATTATTCTTACTGCACCAGTCTCCTTGAAAAGTTGGTTACCTTTACTGACAAGAATAGAGACATTTTTAAAATCACATGCCACTGGTACTTAAAGTTAGTCAAATCAAAAATATACCAAATTAGTCAATCAAAAATATATCAAATAATTCAATCAAAAAGGTACCAATTTAGTCAATCAAAAAGATTATTCCAAACAGGCCTTCATGTGCAGATGAATGTTCAAACCAGTAATTTCTGCATATTCTATTTGGGCTGAACAGTTTTTATTTCCCTTGATTGAATATAGAGGGCAGCAGAAATACTAACTGTATTGCTACGCCCTCTATTGATAAACTAGTATACTAATGATTTGGTATGGGTAAGCCACTAAATTCCTATATAACAGGAGAAAATATGAATTGACTGACAACTATAAAATGAAATTCAGAAAAAGTTTTGAGGATGAAAGATGACTTTTTCTATGAACGCAAGTAAGTTACAAGCAATAAGGCAAGTAGAAACGGACATCACTATTAACCCTTATGCTGCTGGTGGCTAATTTGGTAAATACAAAATTATGCAAAATTCCTGAAAAATGATTGAAACTATGGCAAATGGGTACTCATCTGAGAGTACTCAGCGAGAGCTTTCCAATGAATACCAACATGATGGGGTTTAGATGGCTTTTAAAATGTTTTGCATCCTTGTGCTTTCGACGAAAGATGCCTTAGCATTGGAAGGGTTAAGGTGATGGGTACCATTGCAAGCCAGATAAAAGCCCTGTCCCAAAACACACCTCAAAGCAGCATAATCCTATAACTTGGTGTATCTCCTGGTTCCTGAGTGTTATCAGGTAGAGAATATCATCGCCACCTGTCATTATTCAATCCATATTCTGTTTTATTTCAAAATTTACAACTTTTCTTTCAAATGACATATTCTCATTAATTACGCAGGTGATGGTTACTGCAGGTTCAGAGTTACTTTAGGGATATCATTGACTATGCCCAATAAAAAGTATTTTTTCAATTTTTTACCGCTGAAGATTTTTACAGGCCATAACGTTGAAAATTCTAGTTAGAAATCTCCACACCAACTACACTTGGTGACCTCACCTGCTCAAAGCTAGCACGTATTTATAGCATCCTGACCACAAGCCATTGTCTTGAGATCGTTGAGGTGTATCTTTGTGGAACTCTCTTTTGTTCCCAGTGCTCAGAAGTGATCAGCGAGGTATGTCCACTACTATCAAAGGGGTCCCTATGCCTCCACACACGAGAAACCTCACTAAAATTTTCAATGTTATGGCCTGTAAAATTCTTTAGCAGTAAAAGATTAAAAAATTATTTCTTATTGGGCATAGTCCATGATATCCCTAAGGTAACTGTGAACCTGTAGTGACCATCACCTGCGTAAGTAATGAGAATATGTCATTTGAGTGAAAAGTTGTAAATTTTGAAATGAATTAGAATATGGGTTGACTACAGAGTCGGCTGACTATGATATTCCCTCCCTGATAACACTCAGGAACCTGTAGATACACCTTGTTATATGATTATGCTGCTGTGAGTTGTGTTTTGGGATGGGGCTTTTAACTCGCTTGCAATGGTACTCATCACCTTAAGATAGAATGAACTACTCACATCTGGAGTGCACACATGGTCTGACACATTTGGAAACATCTATAAAGCAAAATACAATTTAAAAGAATGTTTGACTGAAAGTTGTCATTCCTGTTGGGTTAAACAATTCCTCTTTAAATATTTTTGAAATATAACTCCAGTTAAATGTGTTATATTCAAAGTTGCCATACCATGAGCACACTTCCGATGTTATGAACAAAATGATACTTATCAAATTATGAGCTTTTACATTCTCCAAGCAAAAATGTGCACACCAAGAACAAATATGGAGGTGGGGGGTCAAATACTGCTACAGTGAACAGATAATAACCCTTCAAGTGCTATTTTAAGGCTACTCTAGTCCAAAGCAAAAGGACGCAAAGATTTTTGAAAACCATCTAAACCCTGTCGTGTTGGTATTCAGTGGATAGCTCAGTACCCATGTGTCAGGTTTTCAGTCATTATGATTATTAACAAAAACATTATCATATTTATTACTATTGTTATCATTATTATTATTATTATTATTATTATTATTACTATTATCATTATCATTATTATTATTATCATTATCATTATTATTATTGTTATTATCATTACTAAATATCAATATTATTATTATTATCATTATTATTATTATTATTATTATTATTATTATTATTATTATTATCATCATTATTATCAGTAATATCATTAGTATTACAATTATTATGATTATAACTATTATTATTATTACAATTATTATTATCATTATTATTATTGTTATTATTATTATCATTATTATCATTATTATTATTATTATTATTATTATTATTATTATTATTATTATTATTATTATGTGTAGCTGTAGTAGTAGTAGTAGTAGTAGTAGTAGTAGTAGTAGTAGTAGTAGTAGTAGTAGTAGTAGTAGTAGTAGTAGTAGAAGACTAGTAGCATCATCATCATCATCATTATGATTATAACAACTATCATTTTTAACTTTCATTTTATACTTAGCTCCTAACAGAGAGGATGGTGCTACAAGAGCCCAACACGGACTTCATGGCATGTGATAGGCATACAGCAGTAGCCTGGGCCCCCCTCGCAGAGCCTTCAGCTCCAGTGACTGGCTCTGATGGATACTGTGTATTATTAGTGCTGGCAGCCGGCTAAGAGGTTTGTTCCCTATCACTGATACATAGCCCCCACTATCTGGGCCTCACTCCAGCTTGGTAATTTGGAGCAGTCATGGCCTGCGAAAACCAATGCCATTGCCCAAATGAGTTGGCGAAATGGAAAAACATACATCAAAATGAGGCTGGCAAAAAAGCTAATAGAGACAACATCGGGGGTAGCTCTCGAGCCTTAACCCTTCCAATGCTGAGGCAACTTGCCTCCAAAACACAAGGATGGTAAAAAAAATTGAAAAGGATCTAAACCCTATCATGCTGGTATTCATTGGATAGCTCTCATGGAGTACTACCAGATGAGTACCCATGTGCCATGGTTTCAGTCGTTTTTAAGGTTTTTTGCATCTTTTTGTATTGGCCAGATTAGCCACCAGCAGCATAAGGGTTTGATACAGGCAAAGAGCAGTGGGGCAGGCTGTTAGGATAT
The DNA here is from genome assembly GCA_963942565.1 of Maea johnstoni. Classification (NCBI taxonomy): domain Eukaryota; kingdom Metazoa; phylum Annelida; class Polychaeta; order Spionida; family Magelonidae; genus Maea; species Maea johnstoni. Next base: position 16,119,306 of record OZ012694.1, read on the forward strand.
GATGAAGTTGGGGACCTCCAACCCAGGCCCTGGCATCTGAGGCATTGCAATATCGGGTTATTCATGGGGGTTGTGTGGCCATTCTGCCCAGGGTTCCTGCTCATAGAGATATACATCCACCATTATCTGTCGCAGCTTCAAACAAAGCATATCTGTCATTATTACAAGCTGTCTGTATCTTTATTACTATAATATTCTTCTCCTAGCTGTAGCCATACCAGTATCCTACCAGCGAACGTTATATACCACCTACAGTGCCAAACAAAGCATATCTGTCATTATTACAAGCTGTCTGTAACTATATTACTATAATATTCTTCTCCTAGCTGTAGCCATACCAGTATCCTACCAGCGAACGTTATATACCACCTACCGGGGCATAATACGCGACCGCACGCCCGATTGCCACCCAGTTTCTTGAGCATGGATGCATGGATGATCTCACAACTAAACGTAGCTTTGATTTGCAAGCTAAGTTGGTCATTGATGTGCTTGGCTTATTTTTTGATGTTATCCATGGTGATAGTACAACCAGGCACTGGCAGTCATCCAGTCAACTGGTGCAGGAAATAGGTGTCTGTACTGTACATGTGATGCAGTAGGGAACAAGGACAGTGGCAATTCTATGGTTTCCCTTTATGAGGTATAGATTTACCTCATCGATTTCATGCACGACTAAACAAAAGGGACACTTTTTAAAGAAAATCAGCATTTCAAATTGCAAAGGGGGCTTTGTTGAAACTCCTCTATACCTATAACTGATATATCTATGACCGAAGCAACCATACAAGTCTTGGTAATTTTTGACACAAAATGCAACAACAAAGGGTAGAATGATAGTGACTGACTTGAAGTTAACAATAGTTACCTTTTTAACAAATCATATGAATAAGGAATAAGTTTAAGTAAAGTATACCTTAGGAAGTACTCTTATATACTAATACGCAAATAGAATACTGACCAAAGTTTAAATAGACACATTGTATCCAAGCTAGGTGCATGACCTTTTTTCTAATACAGAAAACTTATGGTACTTTAGGGAAAGCAGAAAATATACAAATAGAAATTGCCCTAATTGAATTCATATTCATATTCACATTCTCCAAATTATCCCTTAATCAGAAATATCACATCAAAGTTGAAAAGCCTATGATGCTTCGTGTGGGTCTAAATGTACCTGATTAAATTTTTCTACTTTTTAAAATTTGTTCCATCTGTAATCCAATTGAAAATTCCTCCTACTCAAAACTGCTTATACATTTATAAATACTAAAATGATTGGATTATCAACATCAGAAAACTCCCTGGGATGAAACAATCCTCGGGAAATGCACCAGGGCATCAATCAGCCCACCACACGTAAATGCATTGACATCCCTATCAAAGTGCATTCTTCATTTATTATCTTCATTTATTGCCAACTGCACCTCAAAAGAATTCTGATTAACACCAATAAAATTGCAAAGTTCTAATATCACAATAATAATACTGATTGCATTGCATATTTCATTATCAAGCTCAGAATTGGTTCTTCATGAAGCACATATGTTGTCTAGAACCTTTGAAAGTAAACTTTAAATCAAAAGTTAAACTTTAAATTTTTTTAAAGCAAGATGTGGGTTGGGTTTAACATATATATTCAAAGATTTTTCAGAAAAAATAGATAACCTAAATCAAAATCAAGTAAGGCCTTTTTGACCACTGCTAGGAATTTATCACATTGGCTAATTACAGTAGATAACTGAATAGATATGGTGTCATACTAGAACAACATATTACAAATGGCAATTCAGCATTTTAGCACACCAATGAATATTCATTCAGGAGATAAACTTTAATGATTTTGGCATTCATGTTGCAGCTTAAAAGTATTAAGATATTCCTTAACTATTCTTTCTGTTATTAATTTATTTTAAATTCTTTTTGGAGGAGGGGGGGGGGGACATTTTGAATTTTGCTTTAATTATAAAACTTTAATCTGCTCATTGCAATGTGCAACTTGTAACATTAGAGGGTAACAACATACAAATATGGCATCCCTGTGGGGTCGCCAACATGATTGTCTACCCCAAGTGAGTATTGTCACCTGAGGGCAAAGCCTGAGTGTGGCAATGCTCACGAGGGGTAGACTATCATGTTGGCAACCCCACAGGGATGTCATATTTGTTTTATTATACCGAACAACACCCCCCACCCCCCACTCACCCCTGGGCACCCAAAATCCATGACTAGTTGAAACTAACAAAACTCACTTGGGCAGTGCAATATCGGAGCAGCAGGTTTACCGTGCTGACCATGCTGGGATGTCCTAATTGTTTTATCATACTGAACAACCTACCATCTCAACTGTGTTAAGATTTTACTTTTTTCTCTAAATTGAGACACTCGTTATTTTCTCTATCGGTGTTCTCAACAATAATATAATTCCATTGTTGACGGCGGCATTCTGCTCAGGCCTTGACACATTTCGCCCTGAGTGGGGATCTTGAAAGCACGACATCCTCAACAATATAGGGAATCATGAAACGGCACCTTGACAACGAGTGCTAATACGTCGTCTCCTTGACAGCGAGTTCTAATTAATTGAATGGTGACCACTGTCAAGGAACCTACAGAGACACAGGATGCCAACAATCTTGACACATGGCTCTCATCCAATAGGATAAGAGTATCCTCATGTGAGGTATAACAATAAAGGTTATGCCATTGGTGGATACAAGAGTGCAATCCCCTGAGACAAATGATAATGATTGGCTATTAAATCATTTGTAACATACCTTGTAGAACAAGGTCAAAAGGTCATAGATCAGGGCTCCAGGGCATCAACCTACTTCAAGGTCAACCCAAGGTCACTTGACCAACTTTTCACAATATCATCAAATGCAAGTCTTTCAATACTATACTTCAAAATGAAAGTCTATGATACTTATCCAAAACAAAGTCTTACCGGCTGCTTTCAAAAAAGCATGCTTGATATATGCATGAATTTTCAAAACATTTTTCACAATATCATCTAATACCAGTCTATTGATACTATACTTCAAATAAAAGTCTATAATACTTATCCAGAACAAAGTTGCACCGACTGCTTTCAAAAAAGCATGCTTGATACATGCATGTATATCCAAAACATTTTTCCTATTAACTAATATATATCGGCTATCCTTTGCATGAAAAATAGCTCTGTGGTCATTTCATTAGTGTGAGAAACGTGCGATAAGCGTAACGTGGTCAGCGGAGATTAATGTGGCACTCCTGCAATCACTGTGACCCGCAGATTACACTGGCCAGCTAATTTAGCTTAATTTCATTTGATGAAAAATCACGACATATTTCTCGCACAGGGTCAAAAGGCCGCGGGAGTGCACCATAAACCCAGGAGCTTGAACTCATAACATTCCACTGTAATAACTCACCTACAGCAAAAGTATTAATCTGAGTTTGCCAAGAAAAAAAATACTTCATCACTATAGTGTCTTAGAACATTCTTTCCTTCTACATTTCCATGTCTAGGACTGAGGAAAGTTTCTATTTTCATTAATCGCTATACCACAGGGAACAGTTTGATTTCACAAAAATAAATATAAGTTTGGCATGACCTTGAGAAATGTAGGTCAAGGTTATTTATGAAACAGACACAACATAAAATCTTTCATTCTAGGAGTACCAAAAATTGCCATCTCCAGACAATGTTATGTGTTAAACTCCCATCTTCATAAATAGCTATCATTTCGTCTCATGTTAACTCATTAATGCTTCACGTTTATCCAGATATCATCCTATGGAATTCTGATGCTTTTGGCAAAAATTTTGAATTTGAGAATCATTTTACAAAAGAATTGAAGGAGAGTCGTTGTTTATGTTCTGATTAACATTTCTCCATCGAATATTTTCCTAAAAATGCTTTTGCCAGCAAGATTTCATCAAAATTGTCAGGCTGCTTTTGACCGCTCTGAGCATTAATGGGTTAATCCTCTTGACCTCTGTTCTGTGAAACGACCTAATGTAAACTTATCATCTAACAGGTCATAGCTTAGAATAAAACAAAAATCGACCCACATTTATATTTCCCCATTCCATCCCTGCCCCAGATAAAGTACACTCCTGGGATCGGGAAGGCCCCGGTAAATCTTCTACAAGTATAGAACACCGAACACAACAATAAATAAATGGTATCTATAGATTTAGGTGCAATGCCAAGGAACTCCCAGCCCCCTTCTCGCTATAAAGTATGCATGGAAACACATCTGCGGTAATACGTCAAGATTAAGGATAGTGTCAGTGAGAAGTTTTGAGGTGATGTGTTTTCTGCGAGTGGCCCTTACCACAACCCACAAATGTCTTACTTTTACAAAGATGGAGAGTTGCAATTTAAGTTCAGACTAAAATCTTTCCTTCAAATATTTTCTAAAAGATCCACTTATCAGAAAAATCCATAGAATTTCTCAATAAATTTCATTGCTGCACACTGCAGCCTCGGGCCAGCATGGTTTTCCCTCGGGTGGATTGTCAAAACATTCCACTTATCAGTCTCAAGTACTGGGCATTTGAGAGCTTCTTCCAGGGAACGAGTCACAAATGCTTTTAATGCTGACCTGTTTCTGGAATTGTCAGATGCTTTTAAACTTCCCTTCGGAAGCAATTTCCTTCAGAGGAAGCCGGCTCTTCGATTTCGCGCTCCGTCAAAAGGCTGAAGGGCACTTAGCAGTTAAACAAGTATAGTGCTTCTCTCGCATCCCTCGATGAAGGCGAAATTCCTAAGATTTCAACACCTTTTCGTGGCAGGATCCGTGACGACTGCTCGGAAATTACTTTTGTCATTTCCGAGCGTGGACATGTTTTGGAGCTTCACACTGCACCCACCTGTGTCCGGATGTAGCGAGGGATAATCAGTAAATGGTTTGGCTGAACTACCGAGGAGATAAGAAAACCTCTTTGCACCACTTACAACGTCAATACCGATGAACCGTGAACGAAATCGCATCATGTTCTACAGAGTAAATACCTGTCCTGCTTAAATCACATCATGTATGGGGCAGGAGCAGCGCTTTAAGTAGGCGTCGCGTTTTACTTTCCTATCTTCACGCCTGAAGAGCATTGATCGTCGTAACTTAACTCAATCAGCTGCGGAAACAGGACGAGATTCAAGGGGTTCACCTCCCTTAAGCCCCCACTGCTCTCTTCTCCAGCTACGTGTCTCCTTACCAAATCAAGATGGGAATACACAGGAATTCCAAGCTTGATTCTTATAAGACTGGGAATACGTAGGAATTCCAAGGTTGATTCTAATAAAACTGGGAATACACAGGAATTCTAAGGTTGATTCTTATAAAACAGGGAATAACCTGGAATTCCAAGGTTGATTCTTATAAAGCTGGGAATACCCAGCAATTCCTAGGTTAATTCTTATAAAGCTGGGAATACCCAGGAATTCCTAGGTTAATTCTTATAAAGCTGGGAATACCCAGGAATTCCTAGGTTAATTCTTATAAAACTGGGAATACCCTGGAATTCCTAGGTTGATTCTTATAAAACTGGGAATACCCAGGAATCCCTAGGTTGATTCTTATAAAGCTAGGAATACCCAGGAATTCCTAGGAAGATTCTTATAAAGCTGGGAATACCCAGGAATTCCCAGGAAGATTCTTATAAAGCTGGTAATACCCAGGAATTCCTAGGAAGATTCTTATAAAGCTGGTAATACCCAGGAATTCCTAGGAAGATTCTTATAAAGCTGGTAATACCCAGGAATTCCCAGAAAGATTCTTATAAAGCTGGTAATACCTAGGAATTCCTAGGAAGATTCTTATAAAGCTGGGAATACCCAGGAATTCCTAGGAAGAGTCTTGTAAAGCTGGTAATTAATACCCTGGAATTCCTAGGTTGATTCTTATAAAGCTGGGAATACCCAGGAATTCCTAGGTTGATTCTTATAAAGCTGGGAATACCCAGGAATTCCAAGGTTGATTCTTATAAAGCTGGTAATACCCAGGAATTCCTAGGAAGATTCTTATAAAGCTGGGAATACCCAGGAATTCCTAGGAAGATTCTTATAAAGCTGGGGATACCCAGGAATTCCTAGGTTAACTCTTATAAAACTGGGAATACACAGGGATTCCTAGGTTAACTCTTATAAAACTGGGAATACACAGGAATTCCTAGGATGATTCTTACAAAGCTGGGAATACCCAGGAATTCCTAGGTTAATTCTTATTAACCCTTGTCACGCTGCATTGTCTGGCGGGGGCTAGGGCCCCAGAACTGTATTGTTTTTTTGCAACAAATTATGTTGCATTGCTGTTGCGCTGTCAGTGGGGGCAGTTGCACTGCCTGCGGGGTGTAAGTTTCTACAGCCATAAAATGCAAAATATTCAAAGAATCTGAAATAAAAAAATACTACCTGAAACTACTGTTCTTGTTCTTTTTAATAGTATGTTTTTTTTAATAAGAACTAGTAGATAATATTAGGAGAGATCAGTATAAAACTAAGGAATAGTAGAATGCATGCAGATTTTGAAAAATGATTACTGAAAAGCAAGTATTTATAATTCATTAGCCCCACTTTAGCCTGAGATTTCTTAAGTTTTACATGAGTATCTTCTCATGAAAACCATATATTCAGAATCCTTGTCAAAAACTAATAAATAGGCTGATGACTATTATTTGTTTATATGTTTTATTTTGTTATGAACCATCCTAAAGTAAATGGAAAGCAGAGAAATACATCCCCTTGAACCGCAACGCCATAGGCACAGCATGCTAGCACCTAGGGTATGTGCGCCTCGGGTTACGTGGTGTAGCCTTGGTCACTTGATCTGATCTGTGCAATTAGCATGCAGCATCCTTTCTAGTTGCCAAGGAGATGGGAGGCAGTGACATTTGATGATGCATGGACAGTGCCCGATCCCGGTCTACTCATCTCAGATGGAAAGCAAGTAAATTTTGTCAGGAACGAATTCTGAGAGCGCATCAAAATGAATTCTAAAATTTCAATTACCTCAATTCGATAGCGCTATAAACCAATGGAAAAAAGAAAATCTGAAATGTAAAACATTAATATATAACACAATTCAAACGTCCTCAATCGACTCATGTGATTTTTATTTGAAAATTCTCAAGTTTTGCACCCCAAATCAACACTTGAACTCAAAACGAAATTGTTGATTTATGGCCGCCATTTTGTGATCTGAAGTTCGCTAACTTTCTGGCGCAACAGCACTGGTATAAAATTCCCATAATAGTTAAAACCTGCAATAGAAATACAAATAAATACATATGGCGATTCCCTACCTTCTTATCCTCCTAATGTTGTCTTTATTTTGTGTTGAACCATCAGTTATAGCCTTTTTCGAAGGCTTCAAACATTGATGGTTAACACGTTGTCAGGACATGTAATCTTGTTTACGGCAAATTCGATTTCTAAATCCGTTTGCCGTAAGCAATGCACCTACTTGCATTCAAGTCTCTATTTTGTCAACCGCCCAATAAACAATTCAGAAAGTTATATATTCAAATAGATATGTTTCTTGGCTTTCGGAATATGTAAAATTTATTCAGAAACAAACATGGAAAGTATTTATTACGATTGTGTAAAGTGCAGCGAAAATCTGAAAATAGACCGATATTTCAAAATGGCGGCTGAAGCGAGTGCGAAGGAAATTGCTTCGCACTTGTTTTAAAACGATCAATACAGTTACAAAACAAATTTATTTCGAAAAACAAACATCATATTCTGATTCCCTGACATCCATTTCATGCAAATATTAACTTTATTGAATTTAAGATGTCAGGGATGAAGCAATCGCGATCGTTGGAAAAACCGGAAGTGGTCGTAAATCTGCCGACCGGCCGGCGCTGTGCCGGTCTTGACAAGCCAAAACATCGTTTTTTTTCATTTCTATCGATCTTAAATGAATAATACTAATGTTTTTCTTTGTCAATTTGACAAGGAAAGACATGTGAGAATAGGTGAGATATTTATTTCACCTATTCTCAAGTTATTTCGCCATAACAGCTGAATAACTTCTAGCTGTCTTCTTGATTGTACGCCACACTTGATGTATGAAATGTGGTGTACAATTGAGTGTTCATTTGCCCGGAATATTCCGGTCTCAGTTCCTGGGCCCGTGGGGACTGAGACCGGAATATTCCGGCCGTAGCATGACAAGGGTTAAGCTGGGAATACATCGACTACTAGGTTATTTTTTTTATAAAGCTGGGAATACCCAGAAACTCCTAGGTTAATTCTTATAAAGCTGGGAATAGCTAGGAATATTTAGGTTAATCCCTGTAAAGCTTGAAATACCCAAGAATTCCTACATTAATTCTCATAAAGCTGGGAATATCTAATTATTTCTAGTTTAATTATTTGTGTTCCCTTGAACACATAATACCAAGGAATTCTCAGGATAACTGCTAGGAGAAATGCTTGGATCTTCTGGAAATTCCCAGGCAAATTTGCTCAGGGTGTGCAAAAATGTTCATGCAATAGATCTCCCTGAAAAGTCGATTTACAATAATTTTGAAATTTTAAATCACTAAATACTGAACTTGCCAGCAGAAGGTGATTAAGACAGGGCAAGCTGAATCTGGGTATGAATAGTAGTGGTGGGTCACGCTTTAAGCGTAATACTTGGAAACTCAAGTAACCCATTCAATTTGTGCCATTTTCTGAGTGCTCAAGCTTTAAAAGTTGAAGCTTGGAATTTATGAGCATAGTACATATTGTGAATGAATTACCCATTAAGTAGTTATAACGTTAAACCTAAAAAATTATCTGTTATTCATACTGTTCATTTGATCCTTCACCTGACCTTGTCCTTACCCTGGCTCAAGCTGTCACAGTCATACAATGGTAATCCAATACATAGATACTGTAAGAGTGGTGATGCCTGATTTGGCCATCTTTACCTGCACATGTTTATTGTGCAGCAAAAGTATGAGCGAGCGACTTAAGCATGGGTCGTAAAAATAACACCAAGTGCTTGAATTTCAAAAATTTGCAGGGTCCCAACACTAATGAATAGGTAAGATACGTCAATAGCAGTTACGTGTTTCAGGCATACATACTTGATTAGGTTAGTATAAAGCACTCACTGCTAGGCTCTTGGTGAAATAAAAGCAACAGCTTTCTGACCCTCAAACCTTTGCAGTACATTGTGTAGGGGATTAATAATAACAAGAGCTGTTTTCATTGAAAATTCCCTTCAGGAGCTGGGATGAAAATTTGATTTCCAGCGTGTGGGTGTCATGCATGCAGAGTTTATTTAAGGTATAGATTGTCAGCTACTGTTATTACTGGAAAGTATTTTTTTTTGAGAGATACATCAAAAATACAATCAGATTCTTAACCCATTTACACTTAGAGCAGCCAAAAGAGGCCTGACAATTTTTGAAATATTTCAATTACAAAAGCAATTTCTTGAAAACATTTGAAGGAGACATGTCAATCAGAAGCCAAACAACAACTCTCCTTTAAATAATTTGTGAACTTTCGCTTTTTTTCACAAATTATTTTCAAAAGTAAAAGAGAAGCAGACGATCCGTCTACCGTAACTCTTGAGTGTAAATGGGTTAAGAGAAAGCTCATATTCTGCACAAAACTTACCTTTGGCAAATCAGATAGGTAGATAGCTGTGTGATGAAGCCAGGGGGCCAATCACCATACAATAACATAGGGCCCAATGCACAATCCACACATACAGGTGTGGCCCAGCATGACTAACACACCTGGGGTGTGATCAGTGCTGAACTCAGGTCATTAACCCTTCCAATGCTGAGACTACATTTGTCTTAGGGACAAGGAAGCAAAGATTTATGAAAACCGTCTAAACCCTGTCATGTTGGTATTCATTGGAAAGCTCTTGCCAAGTACTTTCAGATGAGTGCCCATTTGCCAGGGTTTTAGTCATTTTTCAGGTTTTTGGCATCATTTTGTATTGGCTAAATTAGCCACCAGCAGCATAAGGGTTAATGGCCCATCTCTTAAAAATAAAGCTTGCCTATTGGCTGCAAGCAGGGTATATCAGTATATCAGCTGATCCCCAGCTGTGACCAGCTGTGGCAAATGCATGAAAATTTCTTTTATTTCTTAATCCATAAAAGCTTACTTTTTCCTTATGATTATGTCATCAGGATGTTGGATCTTTTTCTAAATAACTTGGAAATTACACACATTGGATTAACAATATATATTGGAAAGAAAGGTGTTTAATTTCTTAGGTTCGATTGTTATTGAGAATTTCATTGTCTAACTTGCTTCTGCAATAAAACTCTAATCATTCAACAATCTAAAAGAGGGTGTGCACAATAATTACAAAAATACAAATTAATTTCCTTGAATTTCCAATGCATTTCGCAAATTTCTCAACATCATTTTGAAGAGGACAAAGTGTGCACTTTATGAAAAAATACACAATAACATCCTAACTATTCAACAAAGTCAAAATGTTCGAGAATATTATTTTCAAAGACCACACAATATCCATGCAATTTCCCAGCTTTACCAAGCATATCCAGTAATTACTCAGCTTCATCTAAAAGGAAATCAACCCTTCCAATATGGAGTCTATCTTTACCCAAAGCACAAGGACGCAACATTTTTTGAAACCCTGTCATGTTGGTGTTCATTATATAGCTCCTGCTGAGGACTCTCAGACAGTGATAAAAACTAACACTAGCCCACTAGCCAATGCGAGTGTCTTTCAAATTGGGCGAGTTAGAGTCGAAATATGCTCGCCCTTTGGGCGAGTGAACAATTCCCCACCCCTCAATATAAAAATTCCCTCCCCAAACCCTTTGTTTTGAAAAATAAAAAGGAAAAACTAAGTACAAATGCTCACATGTCGTCGTCTTGTTTACATCCCTGCCATTTGCAACATGTCAGGCTTGTCGCCTGACCTGGACTAGTAAGTTCACTAGCCCAGTGGGCTAGTAAAAGTAAAAATTAGTCTTTATGACTGCTCATATGAATACCCATGTACCAGGGTTTCAGTCATTCTTTTCTAGATTTTTGCATCATTTTTTATTGGCCAAATTAGCCACCAGCAGCACAAGGGTTAAGGGTTCACAGGGTGGTCCAATTAACTTTGGCTAATTTCCTAATAACCTCCAAATAATTTGTCTGACAGACAGAGCAATGTCTGGAGAAATAATGAATCCCTGATTTGGTCCTCAAGATAGATTTCTTTAGAGGAGAATGTGATCTGCCCGAGAGAAATTGATCCTGGGACAAAGTTCTAATGGTCGTGTTGACTATAATGAGCAAGGTAAGAAGGGAAGATTGTCTCTGCTGACATGCGAAACTATCGGTCTCTTGATGGCGGAAACAGGTTCTCCGCAAAATGATAGGTCAGCATATTTCCTGGACGGGCTGTCACCGCTGGTTGAGGGCTCCGAGTGTGACGGGTACTAATCGCCTTGTTTATTTCTGTTACAGCAGAGCGGGGGCAGTTGGCGGTAGCAGAGAAATACATCCCCTTGATCCGCAACCCCATAGGCACAGCATGCTAGTACCTAGAGTATGTGCGCCTCCGGTTACGCGGTATAGTCTGGGGAAGTATTGGTCACGTGATTGGTTTCGCGGCTATTTCAGTCTGACCCAGACCTGTGAAACCAGCAGGCAGCCAATCCTGGGGTACACATGTTATCTATGACTCATAGTGGTGTGAGGCAGCGAAATTTGATGACGCATGCACAGTGCCCACTCCCTGTCTACTACTCCCAGGTTGTTTCACATCATTTTGCCAAAACCTGAAATTCAAGCAGATAATTCCTATTGTTTTCCACATAGATGTTTCATTATATAACTAATAGTCCTTAACCCTTCCAATGCTGAGGCTACTTTCGCCCAAAGCACAGGAATGCAAAATGCAAAATTTTTTTAAAAACATCTAAACCCTATCATGTTGGATATTATTGGATAGCTCTCGTTGAGTACTTTCAGATGAGTACCCATTTGCCAGGGTTTCAGTATTTTTTCAGGTTTTTTGCATAATTTTGTATTGGCCAAATTAGCCATCAGCAGCATAAAGGTTAATAGTCTACTAGCCAAAAAGGTGAACCTTGCAATGTTGATTCCTGCATGGTTTTATGTTGGAAATGCAATATAGAGATCCTCAGGTGGTAGAAACTGCCGGATGCTAATCTCCAAGTGTTGGGCAATTTTTTTTATCACACCTATAACCATATGGTATGCTGAATCCCTCAGGTGGCCAAATTTGGTTAAAATATGGGGGTGGGGGTAAGACTTTTTATCATAACTTCAGTTATTTTGGGGCAATTTCAACAAATGAGGCATCTACATTTGCAACTTTTCATTCCGCAAATTTTAAGACCAGCCACCTTTTGATTGGTCAACTCTGAAAGGTCATTTAGGGTCAACAGAGGTCAAAAAGGTCACGAAGCTGAAAATCGGCTAACGCCATTTGCATTTCCAAAGAAAGCAAATTTTTTCCCCAAAAATAAGTTGATATTTTTTTCAGTAAAAATGCATTTCTTGGCAAAATGGACAGTAAAGAATCATATTTTAGGTTGGAAAAAATTAAAAATTCTATGGATAAAAAATTTGACGGCTTTAAAATAGGACCATGTTGCTTGATATTGTGCTGATTTAAGGCTCAGAAAACATTGTTATAGATAGTTATTCTGTATTGTATCTCAAGTAATACAAAAACTCTATACATGCTGTATAAAATGTGCAACATTTTGATCTGCTAATCGTTTATACCACACATTTACGACATTGTTACCTGAATACATTTTTACAGTGGTTGCCATGGCAACTGGCGGCCATATTGAAATTCGAAATAAGCACTACCAAAAGCTACATTTCTGCATATTCAAGCATACAGAATAGCTAGAAAGAGGACCTTGGTGCCTACAAGTAGGTTTTCAGGGGTGCAGAACTTAATTCTGAAATAGCTGTTATCATCAGATGGCATTTAAATTGGATTTCAAGATCGCAACCAAGCTGTTATACTTGAAATTAAGCTTATTACACAAAATGTGACCGCCAAAGCTATTGTTAATGAAACAAATGAATATAGAACACTTAAGGGATAAAGATGATTTTAGTGAACTGGGCCTATGTTTCTTCGAATTGACACAGTTAAAAACAGACTTAGTAACCACATTTAGAACATTGTAACCTGAATACATTTTTACATTGGTTGCCATGGCAACTGGTGGCCATATTGGAATTCAAAATGGCCACTACTGAAAGCTATATTTCTGCATATTTAAGCATCCAGATTAGCTAGAAACATGATCATGGTGTCTATAAGTAGATTTTCAGGGGTGCAGAACCTAATTCTGCAATAAATGTTATCATCAGGGGGCATCTAAATGGGATTTCAAGGTGATAACCAAGCTGCTATACTTAAGATTAAGCTTATTACACAAAAATATGACCTCCACGAGCTATTGTTAATGAAACAAGCGAATGCATATCATATTCCATTCAATAATATTAACAGTTATGTCAGCTGGCAGTGGAACACCAAGAGTTGAAAGGGGTGCAGCATAACATAAATAGAAAATATTAGTACACTTCTAAATTGGTTGCCATGGCAACTGGTGGCCATATTGGAATTCAAACTGGCAAAAAGATCGGGAAAAAGACCCTATTTCAGGAGTTAGTTTAACTACAAAAATTATCATACGCCAATAATAAGGGTTTTAGTGTTTGGTATCAAATCTTGGTCTGGACTACATGTATCATTTGCAATGACCAACATAGGGATAGGGGTGGGTTTATAATCCTTTATTAAAGATGTAAGTCAGTCAAAGTCAAAATTAATCATATCAAGAATACAGTTTTTTCAAATTATTTGTGTTTTGATTTTGGAAACTATTTCTATTCTGTAGCCACTTTTCACTTTCTCAAATTATATTTATTCAACTCTGAGGTACAGATGGGGATATCCATCCAACCTGAACCCCCCCCCCCCCCCCCCGAAAGAAATAACTGGTAGCTTATAATGGAGATTCAGAACAAAAACTATATAAGTTATACAACTGGAAATAAAGACTATATTGGAACATAATATCGCAATTATGCAATATGGAAGATTAAATTATTCTCAGAAATTATTATCACATTAAGTCAAATTATTATCAGAATAAAGAGATTGGTAGATGTCATATAAAGGTCATAAGATATAACACTTTTATTTCGTCATTATGTAATTTCATCCAAAGTTACCTTAAAATCAGCAGATGAATTATTCAAAATGAGGTTCACTGATACCATCTACACCTTTTACGGGATAATAAAAAAGTTAGATTTGAAGTAAATAACTTGGCATATGACAATTTCCTGTCTATGATAAGTGTTTTAAGACAGTTTGCTATAAATGGCTAGCATCAGGTCACTGTTAAGATCAAAGAATTAATGATCTACAAACATCATGGGCCAAAGTTAGTAAGAAAGTCTTGGCAATGTTACGGTTTTGCATTTCTAGGAACCTTCCTAGGCCATGTTGCTCAGTTGTTATTTTCGAGTTCAATAAAGGTAAAAGTAACACACACTTCATGAGTTATTCAATTGTCCATTACGATGCTTAGGCCAAGAAAAAGATCTTGTTTGTTTCCTGTAACAGTCAGAAAAAATAGGGTAGGTAGGTTGGTAAAAATATTTTTTATGCATTATTTTTTTGTTAAAAAATGTGCTTTTTATGCATGTTTTGCATTGATTGGGAGTTGGGAGGGCGGAAAAACTTAAAGGTAGGGATTTCTTTGAATAAAAACTTGTTAGGGTAGGGTTACAGGAAACAAACAACTTTTTTTAGGCATTACGTTATTTGTTGTTGGGAAGTAACATTTTATCCTTAAAAAACATTTATGCAGTAAAGAGATTGTTTGAGTTACATTATGGCTGGTCTTGACCAATCGTGAATACATAATGATTAGCCTGCTTAAGGAGTGCCTCTTGATGAATGCAACCTGAATGCAACACATGATTGACATAAAAGCTATATATCATGTTAAATCAGATATGTTGATTGTGGGAAAAACACCCCTCCAAAGAAACTGCCATCCTTGGGTCAAAGGATAACTTGTACCATTTCAGTTGGGTCACATTTTCAAAAAGGTTATCAATAATGTCAATAAAACTATATTTCTTACTCTATTGTTACTAAAAATGTTATTTTAAAGATTACAACACTACAGAATTGATCAGATTCAATGGAAATAGTCCTTATGTTATGCTGTTCCTAAGATGTTTAAGAAATAAGAGGTTGGCGGATGCATAAATCACTTTAGAAAATGCCAAACCATTCAAACATTACAGTTATGGTTTCCAATCATCAAATGGAACCACTGACAGATACATACCTAGTTTATTTTATGAGATTATATGAAATTTGTGATACGTATTTGTTCAATTTTATTCATAATATTTTGCCTATCTTTCATCAAACAACTTCAAAGTAACTTAGAACGTTTTGAATTCACATTTGTCATCTAAAGGCTTACAATGTACTCAATGTTTGGTGCAGACATATGTAAGGTTAGTAAATAGAGTTAGTTATTTAGGCCCAGTTTTTTCCTCTATCCTGCGTTTATTTGACTATTCAGCCTATACAAACTCAGTATATTACCTGAAAGGTCTTCTGATGAGGTATACAAGAAGTATCAAATTAGTTGGCAGTCAGAATCTGAAAATTTGAGGTACATTTCCCTCTGTAAAACTCTGCGAAATTTTAAAGGATTTTTTTGGCATTTGATATGATGTTTTGGGGGAAATTCAATACTAAATCCCCTATCAGATTTTCTTCTACTTGGTCTCCCAATCTGCCATGTTATGATCTAGATTGGGCAGTAGATTTGATTTTGAGGATTATATACTAGTACCGCCTATCTTATTTTTTTTCTGCACATTTTATTTCACAAGAAAACATCAATAGGTTTTATTCCTTGAACTCGAAATACACTCAAAAGCAACTTATTTCATTTCGTAATGTTAATGTAGTTTTAAACTACCTCAGTTCCTGCACTTCATGAACCACTGACAGATACATACCTAGTTTATTTTATGAGATTATATGAAATTTGTGATACGTATTTGTTCAATTTTATTCATAACATTTTGCCTATCTTTCATCAAACAACTTCAAAGTAACTTAGAACGTTTTGAATTCACATTTGTCATCTAAAGGCTTACAATGTACTCAATGTTTGGTGCAGACATATGTAAGGTTAGTAAATAGAGTTAGTTATTTAGGCCCAGTTTTTTCCTCTATCCTGCGTTTATTTGACTATTCAGCCTATACAAACTCAGTATATTACCTGAAAGGTCTTCTGATGAGGTATACAAGAAGTATCAAATTAGTTGGCAGTCAGAATCTGAAAATTTGTGGTACATTTCCCTCTGTAAAACTCTGCGAAATTTTAAAGGAATTTTTTGGCATTTGATATGATGTTTTGGGGGAAATTCAATACTAAATCCCCTATCAGATTTTCTTCTACTTGGTCTCCCAATCTGCCATGTTATGATTGGGCAGTAGATTTGATTTTGAGGATTATATACTAGTACCGCCTATCTTATTTTTTTTCTGCACATTTTATTTCACAAGAAAACATCAATAGGTTTTATTCCTTGAACTCGAAATACACTCAAAAGCAACTTATTTCATTTCGTAATGTTAATGTAGTTTTAAACTACCTCAGTTCCTGCACTTCATGATTGCAAAATATTCCTTTCAGATGAAGAAAGACCCTGGCTTTTTTACCCAAGTGTAACTACAGCATTGAGATATTTGCTTCAAAGTCACAACTACCCTTTACAACCTTACTTTGACCTTAAACTTTTACACTTTCTATATTTTGCACTGACTTTAAACTTTAAATGCAACAAGCATTTTGAACATTGTGCATCAAGTTTGGTGTATGGGATATGAATGACACTGAAAATCAATATTGACCTTGTTTTTTTGAACAATTCTGAAGTTGCTTCTAGAAAATATCCTTGAGTTGTAAACTAACTGCTTCTTTAGTTCACGATTGTCAAATATTCCTTTAAGGTGAATAAAAATTACTCATTTGAACAAGATGCAAGTGCAGTATTACAGATATTTGCTACAAAGTTATGAACACTCTATTTGACCTTGGTTTGACCTGCATTGTTTTCTTAAATCTCAGTAATACTTTACACTACCTTTACCTGTATGGGAAAAACATGATAGGCAAGTAAAAATGCATATTTCACCCAGTGAAAATGAGAGCTGGTATACCATTAGACATGAATCTGTTATGTCAACTTTGTGCTGATTAACTTATATTTGGATGCACCCGTAATCAGGCGTTTTGTCATTTTGGCCCCTAAATATTCAAGATTGACCCAGAATTTGTCTTGAAGTACCTCACCTAAAATATTTGCAGGATAAAATATGCATTCCCGGAGAATTCAATAAGATGCTTAATGGAAAAATGTCTATAATCATAAAATTGTGGTTACTTTGACCTTGAATGCCCTAGCTTGATTGCATGAAATGGAAAGATTGTCTTACAACAAGCATTTTGATACCAAACAATGCCCATACTGTTTAATGCTTACAACATTTATGACCTAAACAGTGGTCCCATCCTGCATTTTCTCACAACTCGATCTTAAACACTTTATATAGGCATGAATTGTCCAATAGCACATTCAACATCTGCATATTAACTTAAAACTACTTCATTTTCACAGGTAAAGGGTGAAAATGTATTGGTAAAACATACTTAAGGTATTCTGTCTGTCAATTATTGTGGTGACGACACGTGGTTAGGAAATTAATTGTTATGACAAAACAGAACTACTTCATCAATATTTCGTCATCAAAATTTGGATTTTCTAGAGAAATATGACGTTACGACCTTTATTTGACCTTCATTTTTCCTTAAATCTGTTATATTTTACACTGCCTTTATAATCTTACATGACATACACAATAGGCAAGTTTAAAGGCTTATTTTCCCCATTGAAAATAAAAGCTGACATACCATAAGATATGACTCGATTTGTTATTTCAACTTTCTGCTGCTTTACTTAAATATTTGAGTGCACCCATAATCAGACATTTTGGGCATTTTGGTCCCAGAATGTTGCAGATTGGTCCTGACTGGGTCTTGAAATGACTCAAAAATGTCTCAGAATCCCCTTTAAAGATATTTCTCACCTGAAAATATTTCCAGGATAAAGTATGTATCCCAGGAGCTTTTCATAAGCTGCTAAATGGAAAAATCAAAGACAAAATGCCTTAAATCTTGAAATTGGGGTTAATTGACCTTGAATGACCTCTATTTTCACAACAAAATACCCTACCCTAGGTTCGTTGCACGATATGGAAAGATTGTCATACAACAAACATTTTGATACCAAACACTGCCTATAATGTTTGGTGATCACAACTTCCATGACCTAAACAGTGTTCCCGTAATGAGCACTTTCTCACAACCTGTCCCCAAACACTTTATTTAAGCATGGAATAGCCAAATGCCACATTCTACTCCTCCATATTGACTTAAAACTACTTCATTTTCACTGGTAAATGGTAAAAATTGTATTGTTGGACCATTTTTGAGATTATTTATCTGTTAATTATTGTGGTAACCTGGTTTGGAAATTATATAATGGCAAAACCCAACTACTTCATGGCAATCACTTCACCAAAATTATATTTTTTTAGAGAAAAAATGGCATTTTGACCTTTATTTGACCTTCAACGACCCCTTAATTTTAGTATTATTTTACCATCATCTTCCAGATTGAGGGGAAAATTAAACCTGACATTTTGGTGCATCATATGCTCCCTTGCGACTTGTAAAACTTAAGATACAGTCATTTTGGTTTTCAAATTTTTATCATTTTAGGCACTTTTTGGGGTCTCCAGTTAGACTTGGTACCCTACTTTGTACCTTAAAGCTCAAAATTGGACTTAAAACTCGATCTAGTCAAGGAACTTTCTAAAATGTTCAACAACTAATAAAGA
Organism: Maea johnstoni; assembly: GCA_963942565.1. NCBI lineage: Eukaryota > Metazoa > Annelida > Polychaeta > Spionida > Magelonidae > Maea > Maea johnstoni. The sequence continues at coordinate 16,138,280 of OZ012694.1, forward strand.
TCATTCCTTCAGAAAAAGTGGCTACAGAAATGAAATACATATCTTCAAAAAAACAGAGATGTTTATAAATGGAAACTATAGAATATGGGAAAATCCCAGATTCTTGATTTGGCAGCCATTTTGACCTTGAATGACCTTTATTACATCATGGGATATAGTTAGTCATGTGTTTAGTATTTAAATAGATACTTCTATTTCATACGAACATTTTGATACCAAACACTCATCCTTATGTTTGGTTTAAGCATTAGTTTAAGTTTGGTTTAAGAGTTATGAGTGTTTTAAAGTGCCTTCACTATCTTTATACATATTATTTTGACCATCGTGGGGCCTTTTTACATATATAGGGGTATTCAAGACATGACCCCATAAAAACGATGTGCACCACTTCTGAAGGCTACATCCACCCTTGCGGTATGCCCCAAGTGTGGGCCTAAAACATGATACCAACGGAAATTTTCTAACTCTCGGGTTAACCTGAATACCCAAAATGGTTGGCTGCCTACTGTACTATACCAATACAGCCAATATCTACCCATTTTCACAACATTTTCATGACCTTTTTGACCTTAGTTGACCCTTAAATGACCTCTTAGTATTGATGAATCAGAACATGTGCATTTTAAAAAAGTGCAGGTAAATATTTTACACATTTGGATATTTCATTTATGGAAGTTAGTTATGCATAACGTGAAATATGATCGAGAATGTTACCAAAAACCCTCTATTTCAGGATCATAATACTGCAGGTTTTCAGACTCGTGACCTTTTTGACCTTTGTCTACCCCAAATGACCCTTCACAAGTGACCAATCAGAATGTGGCTGGTTTTAATCCCTGCGAAATTAAAAGTTATACATGGTGATGCCTCATTTGTTGAAAATAAACCAATATAACAGAAGTTATGATAAAAAATATTACCCCTACCCCCATAATTGTGACCATTTTTTGCAATCCTGAGAGGTCATTTGCACCAAATAGTATTTAGGTTGATAAAAAAAATTGCCCAACACTTGGAAATTAGCATCCGGCAGTTTCGTTGTTCTTAGGGTATGTACATTGCATTTCCATCATAAAACCATGCAGGAATCAACATTGCAAGGTTCACATACTTGGCATATAGGGCTGGCTAGTAGACTATAACACTTTCATGCCTGGAGCACTCATTGAGAGTGTCGTCTGAACCTGTGACACTTTGAAAATAACTTTGGAAACAAGCATAAATTCACAAAATATTTAAAGAACGGCAGTTCTTGGTTTGGATCTTATTCAGATTTCTACTTCATCATATTTTCTGAAAAATGTTTTTGTAAGAAATAGGGCTCCCACGATACACTCGTATAGTCGCTGCACCGCGGATTTCCGCGATGCGAATAGTATTCGAATATATGCATTTGTATATTCGAATACAGACGAATATACGCAAAAATGAAAAGCCCTACCTGTTTGCGGCCTTAAAAGTTGAGGAAATCACTTCAAATCAGTTTTGAAGTGCCTCCATTTTACGTTTTGGGCACTCGATTACATATGCCGGTGGGCGCACGATTACTTAAACCGTTTGATACCGGTTGAGCTTGGGGACCGTTCCTGTCCTTATAAGGTAAAATGGCGCTCTGGTTTTCAGATCGTTCAAGCAGATTTTTCCAAATAAGGGAGAATCAGCTGGCATTCTACGAATACTTAGCATTCGTATTCGTGACCCTATAGTCGTGAATACATTCGTATTCACCACCTACTGTATTCGTGAGAGCCCTAGTAAGAAAGATAATACCAAAATGGTCAGGACATGTTAGGTGCTACAGGCATAAGTGGGTTTAACCCTTCCAATGCTGAGGATACTCATGTCCAAAGTACAAAGAGCCAAATATTTTTGAAAACCATCTAAACCCTGTCATGTTGGTATTCATTAGATAGCTCTCGCAGAGTACTCTCAGATGAGTACCCATTTGCACAGGTTTCAATAATTTTTCAGGATTTTTGCATCATTTTGTATTGGCCAAATTAGCCATCAGCAGCATAAGTGTTAAGCAGTGACTTATAACTCATAGATTCTCCCTGGTTTGAATAAACCTACAGCACAAGGGTAAGGGAACAAATTCACTGTTTTCTTATCACCTTTCTGGTCCCTTGAAAAAAAATTACCATCCATACAAAATTTGGCCGAGACTTAGTTTACATCAACATCATTATTGCAACCATCATCGTCATCATCATCATCATCACATTCCATCATCATTATCATCAACATCATCATCATTATCATCATCATCATCATCATCATCATCATCACCATCACCATCGGTTTCAGCAGTATCACCTGTTTCCTCATAGTGAAAATGATTAGAAGAGGATTTTTATTGAGAGTATCTGCCAGGATCTCCTGTAATGCCTTGGCCACACCTGGACAATTGGTGTTGGCAATAAAGAATAAGAGAGTGCTGACAGCATTTATAGATGGTACCAATCACCTGTATCAGAATATAGCCACTTTAACCCATTTACACTCAGAGCAGCCATAAGAGGCCTGACGCTTTTGGAAATATTTTACTCACACAAGGATTTTCGTGAAAACATTTGAAGGAGAAATGTTGATCTAAAGCCAAATAACAAATCTCCTTCAAATATTTTGTGAACTTTCCCTTTATTCACAAGTTATTTTCAAAAGTATGAGAGTAGCAGACGATACCCTCTAGAGAAGTTCTGAGTGTTAATGGGTTAAGAGAGAAATGTATCATCTCAACACTGCCGCGTAGCATTGAGTTACAAGTGGAATCTTGAAGTTTGAAAGAGGAATGATATTGGGAACCAAGAAAATACTTTCTTTCAATTGCCTTTGCAAATAAAATCTAAAATTAATATTTTTTGTATTTTCCAAATGCTAATTTGTGAGTAGCGAATTAGGTGGAGGAAACCATGGTACCCAAGAGAACACACCAACTAACTGTTGAAATGTTACCTTTACTAAAAATTATCTGAGAACTTCAAGAAAATACTGACATTTTCCTAGCATCATCTCGGGAAATACTGCATATTCCCAGCTTCATTTCTTAAAGTTAACCCATATACTGCTGGTGGCTAATTTGGTCAATACAAAATGATGAAAAATTCTGAAAAAAATGACTTAAACCCTGGAACATGGCTACTCATCTGAGAGTACTAATTAAGAGCTTTCCAATGAATACCAACATGAACTGGTTTAGATGGTTTTCAAAGATATTTGCGTTCTTATGCTTTCAATGGCCACCTCCTCACATGCCTTGAGTTTGATTGGATCATGGAACCTGTGGCAGTGGAGAGGGCCTTGATAAGGCAACAAAGTGATGATAAAAAACATTCCAAATAATACCCACTGAATCGATCAAGTCATGAATAAAGATGCATGTATTTCCAGGGCTCACTAAACAACAGGTTACTGGCCAGGGCGGACACTGAAATTCCCTAAATCGATTGAAAACGATTGATGGGTATTTCTCAGTGCAAGCCAGATTATCAAGACCTTCAGAATCTGGCGTCCACCCCAATTTGTCAAAGCTTATCATAAGATAACTTTGTTATAAGACTGGAGCAAGCACATGAAACCATAGACTATGTTAGATGTATGTGTGCAGCGTGCCTAAGGTTCACATCATGGTCTTAATGATGTCTTGGACACATAAATCTCTTTGAAATGGAATTGGTTTAGAGGGAGATGGTGCCATCCATCTAAAAAGGAAAAATTGGTTGTATGTAACAAATACGACCGCTGATCATTTCCGAGAGACCATTGCTTTTTTTTTGCTTTTTTTTTTATTATTATCATTTTTTTTCTTGGGGGGGGGGGGGGGGGGGGGAAGCTCAGAAAACAAAGGAATTCTTAGAATTATCTTAGGGAAATCATGGAATTTTCTAGGGATTCTGAGCTACATTTGGCCAGGGCACTGACACTTGCTAAGATAACCTTATGTTGGTGCCCTTTTGACCCAACTATGCCCGTAGCAACCTCATCTGATACCCTTAAGTATCACTTTCTTTGTCATCAGAGCATTTTCCAGAAAATATCAGATGGACAAATGTTGATCAGACCATGTAATACTGTATAAAGGGTAATGTTAACGTGTGCTTAATGTTCCCGAATTTACCGAATGGGTTTGGGACGGGAACAATAAAAACGTTATCTTTAATCACTTTTGTTGGTATGCTGGGGCAAGCGATGTTTGTATTCAGATTGAGTAATACAGCCGTATATTTAAGTAATTCGCTTGCCCAGCAGATGGCGACTTATGTTATCTGAATAGTGGCGGTTTTTATGTCCAAAAGTCAACAAACAACGATACACAGTAAAACATATTCATTTGGCTTAAACATTTATGACAGTAAGTGAGTAGTAACTCACAATCATATCAAATAGACATTTTAAAGCAGTCCAGTATAAGGCGCCCCATGATATAATGGATAAATTCAGGCGGACTGATAATTTGAGTGTATTCTAGTACTGTTTGCAGTACTCACAAGGTTTCTCAACCTGCCCACGAACCGGTCCGACCTGGATTTATGCTGCTCTAATTGCTATTAATGCGCAGAACAATAGAGCTAGCCGCGTCAGCTCAATTGAGCCGGGATGGCTTTGTTGTCCTGCACACCACGGCACATTCAGTGCATACAACATTCGTCTGCACTGATAGATTCAGAAGCAAAAAACACACACTTTCGGTAAATTTAATATCAGTGCAGCCATGTGCAGGACGGGAAATTAAAAAACGGGAAAAAGTAGAAAATATCATTTTTCGGGAAATAAAAGTCCCGGGAAATATACCCGTTATACAGTAACCCTCAAATCTCCTTCAAATATTTTGTGACTAGTATATAAAGCTTGATTCCCAAGATGTCAAAAATGTTAGTTTTGGCGTTATCTTTATAACCAAAACACTTTTTGAAAAGTATTTGAAGGGGAATCGTGTACCAAATCCCGACCAACAACTCTTATTCGAAAACTGTGTAAATTCATGCAGTATTCCCAAGTTGCATTTATAAGTACCAGAGATCCAGAGACTATTTCTAAAAAGCAGCTAGCCCACAGTTACATCTATCATTCATGCCGTTGTCTCTCTGCATCAGCGCAGCAATTCTTTTGGGTCAACTACCTACCAACTGGGACATGTAGATGTTGTGTTGAATTGTTTTTAGTCTCATTAATGTCATTTGGGAGTTCGTCTTACAAAAAACCCTTATTTTAACCACTGGTATACCATTTTGCACCACTTACATCTTATGCTGCTGGTGGCTAATTTGGCCAAAACAAAATGATGCAAAAAACCCTGAAAAATGATTGAAACCCTGGCACATGTGTACTCATCTGTGAAAGCTATCTAATGAATACCAACATGACAGGGTTTAGATGGGTTTCAAACATCTTTGTGTCCTTGTGCTTTGGATAAAAGTAGCCTCTGAGTTGGAAGGGTTAAGACCGATTGCAGAAACAGGTAGATGTTTCAATTTCCACTGTCTGACCACTGGTCTGTGGTAGATCCATGGCAGACCCATGGTTGACCATTACCATTATTCTACCATGAATCAACCATGTGTCTACCATTGATATGTGGTTAGTGCATGGTGCTTTTGTGGACCCATGTTTAAACGTTGTAACCATCATTCTACCACGAATCAACCATGTGTCTACAATGATGCATGGTGGTTTATGTGGCACTCAGGCTAGGTTATGAGTCTAAGTATGTGCTACTAGTCACATGGTAGTCCCTAGGTTATCAACCAATCACTAGAAACACTTGTAGCAAAGGACATCCCACTTTCAGCCACAGATGCGGCACAAAAGCTTTTGTGAGGAAATTGTTTTAAAATGTATTATTGAAAACATCCTGAAGTGGCAACATCATTCAAATACTAATAATGAGCTTAAATTGCAGTCTCACTGCAGCCTGAAATAAGGTCAACATATTCAAAACATCACAACAGCTCTTTGAAGGCCACATTTCACCTTTATAATGTCAGT